>JAVKLF010000060.1:6333130-6345752 GCA_034783495.1 Millerichthys robustus | reverse complement strand
CATATATATATACATATATATACACATACATACATATACATATACAGTTATATACACATACATACATATATATATATATACATATATATATATATATATATATACACATACATACATATATATATATATATATATACATATATATATATATACACATACATACGTTTATATATATATATATATATATATAATGTATACCAAAAGTTAAAAGGTAACATAAATTACAGAATTTTGCTTTATTTTGTTACCGTTATGTTTACCCAAGTGCTGCAATGTTTTTTGCAACATTTATTACATATTTTTGTTTTTCTAAAGTCTTTTTTCTACAGCATTGCCTTCCTACAAAGCTTTATGATTTCTGAAATGCTGGAGCTTCTTTAAATTTAGGAACATAACTAGACTTTACGTACGGAGTTAAATACTTCATGTCAGCAAGAAATCAATGTTTTAATTGTTTTTTATTGTAAAAATGTTTTGTAGCTCCCCATTTAGTGTTTAAACTTGAGTCTGTGTTGCGTTTTTGAGCAAGTTAAACGTAACAAAACAAACCAAGTGTTTCTCATTCAAAAATAACGGCTATTTATAAAAATAAACGACAAATAAAAACCCAACGGTCAATTAGCAAATGTTACCTGCTCGTTTTGTGTTTCCATTGCGCACAAAAATTGATGATAAACGTTGTGAAACAATTCGTGTAATTATCTTCACATTCTCGAGCTATACAAGTTCGTTACAAATATCTTTCAACAGTAGTTAGCTAGCAGTTGTTATCGTGTCCGCACTTTTCAATTTACCTCCATCTCCCCGTTCTCCTCATTTTGGTTCCGCCTCTGTTTGTCTTCTAGACTGTTCCAAATGTTCAGTGCTGGTGAAAACATCTTGAAAAAACAAAAGGTATATGTCATGTAATGATGAATACTTCTAGCAATAGAAAATAAAGGTAATAAAAAAATGCCACCACGTGATTGATAATGTGCAAATAACACGTGAAGCATAAAGTTGCACACCTTATTTGTGCACATATTGATTTATTTTATAATGTTCTGCAAGCATGACAAAGCACATCAAATGCATGTTTTAAATGCTCACACAGTTTAGTTGTATTATGTCGCTAATAAAATCAGTTTGCTTATATTAGCTAGTTAAAAGGGAGTAAATGGAAATGTACAAGATTTGCACCTTCCTTTCTTCTCCTCCCTGTTTATTGGCCTGTCTGTTTTTTGATAAACAAGAGAAAACGAAGGAGGAGGGATGCGTGAGGCACTTTCTACCCTTCGAATTGTATGCTGGGAAACGTAGTTACCTTATCTTTTCCTTCAAAACAAAATTGAATGTAATGAATACAACTCCCAAAAACCTTTTCCGCACAGGCTGAGCTATTCTAGACCAACCAATCGTCTGTCAGAATCTTTAAGTAACCGCCCCGAATGGATGTAGGCTGCGCTCATTGGTTAAAATCTCTTGCCAATCAGATGTTTACCTCCCCTCAAGTTGTTGTCCCCTTATCGTTTCTACCCTGGGTGTCTGGTCAGTGCAGAGGAAAGACGACCAGTAGCGGAAAATCTGCACCAAAGAATGTGGACAAAGTGAGTAAATGTTAGCGACACTGCTTGTTTTTTGGCTTTGACTGAAGGTTTTATGTATGAACATAGAATTTTCGCCGCCGTTGTTGTTGAACTTGCGGATGACTTAAGCTGGAAAAGACATGAAATGCAGGGACACAAGCTGATGAATGGACCTCACTACCACGTCGAGCTTTAGTTTTCTTTAAAAGGAATATTCAAGAATTATTAGCTAACATTCCTCATCTATTGTGTCTTTAAACCTGTATAAATCAGGTCACAGGGTTTGTTAGCATATTTAGTTCTTCTTGGAAGTTGATAACGGAACAAATATTAAGGCATATCAATGAACTACTAACTCTATGATTGTGGGTAAAATCCTTTTTAGTTTTACTGCTAATTATATGTAAAATTAGAGGTCACTATCACCTTATTAGCAACATCATCTATTTTTTGTGGTTGTATTTTGGATTAGCTTTATCAAGAATTATAAGCAAGTTGTAATGAGAAGATGAAATGGATTTTGATTTTTGCATCACCAGCAATGACATGTCTGTCTGTAACATCACATTTTAAAGAAAAAAATCACTTTATCACCAAATAAGTTTTACAGGATAATATGTATTATAAGCTCCAGTTTTGCGTAGAACAAATGCTTAGTAAAATACAAGGTGTTTTGCACAAATTCCAGCATTTTATTTTGCAAGATGATGTTTTAGGGCAGCACGGTTGCTCGGTTGGTGGAGCTGTTGCCTTTCAGCAAGAAAGTTGCTGGATTGAATCCCGACCGGGGACTTTTCTTGGTAGAGATTGCATGTTCTCTCCGTGCTTGCGTGGGTTTTCTCCAGGTACTCCGGTTTCCTCCCACAGACCAAAATCATGGCTGTTAGGCTAATTGGCGACTCTAAATTGTCCCTAGATGTGTGTGAGAGCGTGAATGCTTATTTGTCTCTACTTTTGGCAATGATTTTTTTTGCTAATCTAATATTGTGGTAAACATTCACTGTGAGATTAAATATCTTACTGTGTGTATTGTGTGTTTGTAGCTCGTTGTAAAACACAAGCACAAGCATTAGTCCTACGTAAAATGATGGAGGTGCAGGACCAGAACTGTGTGGGGAGATGGGACAGACTGTGCAGCCGTGACCCCGGCTCCAGAGCTGAAGCGTTGGAGAACATCTGCCAGGAGGTCATGAGGAAAGTGGAAGCCATCGATCCTATAACAGCCATGGCCCCCTTGTCTCCGGCCTCGGGAAACCCTCCGAACAGCGACCTGAACGACATCCTGGTTCACCTTCTCATGCTCTCCAAACGTTGTCCTTTTGAAGACGTCAGAGATCGGTGTATGCAGCTTCTGCAAGACATCCAGGTAAGGAGAGCAAAAAGAAAAACACTGACAGCTTTGTCATTGTTCTCCCATGTTATTTGAATTGTGCTCCTGCTATGTCTCTCTCCTTTCTGCACCTCCTCATAAACACAGCAAACAATGTCACTCAATCAAAAGCTTTCTCAGTGCAGTCAATAACAAGACAACAGCTTTAAAAAAATACATGCAGAAGTCATCTCTTGCAAGTTAACTCTAAAATCTTTTAACATTTATATTATTTTTAATAAAGTAAAAGACAGTCCTTTAGAAAGTTGAAATAATTTAGTAGTTTAAGGTGTTAGGCTGATAGCTTTAAGATTATTTAGGGGATGTACTGTGCCTGGAGATTACTCCTAAACCTTGATTCCTCCAAATAAAAACAGCTATCTGCTCAGTGGTTTAAATGAACTTTTACATTATAGTTTGAAATCTTTAGGCTCGACTAACGAATAAGTTTCGATGTAGGTTTAATTTTTTGTAAACAAAAATGTCAATAGCAGTAATATCAGCTGGATTGGAAACAGTTTGATCAGTTTGTGTATAAAACATGCCCCAGCTTCCTCACACAGCACATCAGGAAGTTGTTTAAACCCACACACAACAGGTTCTACCAATAAAAAATCTTGACCCAAACATGTGAAGGTAATCTCCAAGAAGTCTATTTACTGAAAACACTAATGTCCTTCATCATTAGCTTCAAAACAAAATGTCTGGTTTTAAAATAATCACCATAATAATGATCTATGCTTTTCTTTTGATGCTGCTGATTTGCCAAATAGTTGTTAGTTTTCTTCATAAGGCAGCTGGATTCTCCTAATATCAAAATCACAGGGAATTAATCTCACTTGGCTCAAAGTTTTGTGTTTGTGGCCAAAATACAAAAGTTTGGATCGATAGGTGTCCTGTACTGTTAGCTGAGGGCCGTTTTTATGTGTGACAGAAGTCAACAGTGGTAGCTGTTTTTTTTTACTGATTGTCACTGAATGTGTGTTGCTGCTTCATACAGTAAACTGCATACAGAATATATAAAACGTATACATTGTATTATCTTCTACAAAGAAAGAGGAACATTTACAACATATTATGGCTCAGAACTACACAGAGCGAAGTCATTTAGTGAAACTATAGTACCTTGTTGATTTAAAAGTTGTAAAATGTTTTAAACAAATTAAGCAGAAGCCAACCAAAAACCATTGAGCAGACTTCAGCAAAGTAAAACCCTTGACTGGACTGACTATGGTTCCCCTGGGCTACTGGTCTGAGTAAACCCTTTAGAATGTCCAGCCTTGATGTGTTAGCTATCATAGTTCTGGAAGAAGTAGTATAAACTACAAAAATCATTTAAATGTAACGGCTTCAGACAAACCAAATACTGGATTCATCTTGTGTACTGTTATTTGCATCTTGCTCTAATAAACAAGTCTCGTCAGAAAAAAACAAAAACCCTGTCTTCAGGCGGCATGGTATGTTGTTATTCTCAGGAAATAGGCTGGCTGATTGAGGCAGGATTCCTGTTTGTGCAGAAATGTTTGTTTGAAGACGTTGAAGAGGGGCATGGGAGGGGGAGAAAGCTGCTTTGAGGATTTAGAAGTGCACGACAGCGCACACTGTCTGGTATTTCTGAATTATGCTAAGCCCCGTTTGCACAGAGCTCGCCAGATACTACGTTTATGAGCCCGGTGTGGCAACTCATTTTGTTCTGGTTTTGAGTCAGAAGACCTCTTTCCCTAAGACCTAAACATTTCTCTCACTGACAGGGACAGGAGGGGGTACAGGGAGAGTGAGTGAACTACCAAAAATATTCCAAATAAAAGTACATTTACAGATGTTTAAACAGCAAAAACACAAAGAAAATAATTACAGGTTAAAAATGGTTTTCTTGTCATGCATATATTAGATTATTTTCATTTGCCACGGCCTCAGATCACTCTTTAGTCTTTTTATGTGCCGTGCCCCCCCAGTTTAGGTATTTGTTTACCTTGCAGACCCCCCATGAGCATTGTAGAACAACTGCCGCTCTGCACTGGATTTAGAGGAATGACCATTTGAAGTGCCATGCTTCCCTAATATTGCTGAGTTGCAGAGGCCAGGGTTTATGGGGTCATGAGCAAAAATAGGGATCAGTGTGTTTGGAACAGGGTCAGGTTCCCATAAATGGTTCGTGTGTGAAGATCTGCTGGGGTGAACAAAGGTCAAAATTGCTCGTCAGTGCAATTTAACAAGTATGGTGAGCATAAGCAGATGCTGCCAAAGAACCACACTGTGACCTCTTAGCTGAATAAAGTTGCAGCACAAAGGAGCACCGATTAATTTATCACTTTCAAAGACACAGTAGTAGTAATCATCTCTTGGAGTCTATAAAAGTCTATGAAAAGGACACTCCATCTTCTAATTCTGTCTGATTCCATTGGTCTGTGGCTGAAAGAAATTGTCTTTGGCAGCTGGACAGAGCATCCATTTTGCACCCTCCCCAGTATTCAACCCATAGGTTTAGATTTACTCTCCAGACTAGTAGGTGGCAACAATATGCTGACTTAACTGTCTATTTCAAATGTTAAAAAAAGGAAGTATAAGGGATTTGACCTAACTTTTGTATCCTTCTGGCTCTTGGCTCATTAATTGTACAAATTCTTACAGAAATCTTGCCACACAGTATTTCCTCTAAACAAGTGTCCTGTTTATTTATGTTCCTTCTATTTTTGTTTGCGGTTTAACTCACAGCCTTATTTGTGTCTTTGGTGTCACTTTTTGAATGGGGGTGTCACAGCAAAAGGTGCCAGATATTACACCAACCAAATGAAAATGTCAGTTTAAAAGGCGTTAATGTGCATGAAATAGGCAGTGAGCACTGTGGCTATTTTTGCATTTAAACCTTGATATAGGTGCTAATTTAGCAAGTGTTAAGAGTCAGAGTTAAAAATAAATAAAAACGTAACAAACCCTCAGTTCTTTTATTTTGTATTTTTTGGTTAGATCTACAGTAATCTTGCAGTTTCTTTGAGACCAAGGCACTTGATTACTTGAAGTCTTTACTTGAGTTTTACACATACTTATTTAACTAATTATAGCCATTAATAATGACTGAGCAGTCCCCCGTAATAAACACTTCACTGTGAATAATTAAGCAAAACGTCTGGCTGGTTCCAGAAAAAACCTAGAACACACGTCAAGCTGCTGGCTGTCTGAGCTTACATCACATATTGATGCTTTTCTTTTTTTCTTTAAGCTTAATTTATTTATGAAAGTGGTAAAACATGGTATCAGTCATAAGTGACTTAAAGGTCATGCCCTGGCTTGAGCTTGAGTGTCAAAACGGAAATATGTATGATTAGGTATGCATCAAGCTTATGAACCTGATTCTGAAGTTAGGGTACATTATGGTCTGACTACATGTTTTGACGCTGGGCTGCTTACGTTTCGACTGGCTGTGAATTAGATTTATATCAGAAGCCTTGTTGTCTTTATTAGCCTGACTCAGTGGTGGCAAAGCTTTGGTGAGGCTACACAAACAAAACTGACAGGCGTGTGGACAGATACAATGTGACTTTTCTAAGAAGGCAGGATCAGAGTCCACTTGTAAAGTGGAGCTTTTATTCAGGGAATAGTTAAAAATCCGTGCTCACCGTCACAGTGGCAGAAACATGTCTTTATGAGTGCCTTTATGGATGAATTAGTTGACCAGAGTAAAGGCAAATGAAAATTCAAAGGTAAATCATTAGATATTTTATTTTACCTGCTCATGAAAGTTCATCATGGTTCATCTTAATGATTTTTTTAAACTCGTTTAAGCGTTTATTTTAAGCAGAAATATTGTCTGTAGCTTTTTGTAGTTGTAAAAGCCCATTCTATTTGTTTTATTAGTATTTCAGTTGGTATGATCAATCTTTGCATTCTGAGCACAAAAGCTGATTTGACTGCCTTTATAAAAATAAAACAACTGTGGCTTTTTAGACCAATTTGTTTTTCTTTCTTGTTTTTTGTTTTTTTTTAGAGAGAAATGTCTTTAAGCTCTGTTAACAAAAGTAATTTATTCTATTAAATATGTGGTTTTATGGGAAGTCAAACCACTTGTGGCTGCACCATGCCTAATGTAAGTTTCAAAGTGTAACATTTAAGAAGAATGTTTTTTTTATGTGTAGTCAAATGAAATAGTGGTGTCCCGATACAAGTACTGCTATCAGTATGGCGCGTCAGCCTTAAATACTTGTACTTCAACTCATAATAACATCTCAATGCTACCAACAGATACCACTTTCATGTTTGATGATGTCATTACTCTAACACTTTGCAAGTAAAAAGAAAGTTATTGTGTAATATTTAAGTACTAACTCATTTACTACTCCTATTGGTACTCAGTATTGCTCAGTATCTAAACTGAAGTACTTGTACACATACTCAGTCTGGAAAACAAAAAAGTAACCGGACAATGTGTCTATTGGGGGAAAAAATATACTTTGCATGTTTTAAAAAGTAACAAAGTCTCACATTTTGATTTGATTGGAAAGCTTTGGTTGCAGTCTGTTTTAGTGTTTAGATGAGTTGAGAAAGCAGAGAATTGGCGAGTTCAAACCAAGACCTCTCCGTTTTAACAGACAATAAAGCATCAAGTCAGACGAGAGTCCTGTTGTCAGACAGATCTGCTGGATTATGAGCATTTTCAGCCAGTCCCAGGACAGACAAACTGTACAGTGAGGGGGGGGTGAGACACCAGCAGCAGCAGGCAGTGACCTTTGGCCCAGTGTTTGTGCAGTGAAATGCTCCGCAGACATAGAGGACGTGATAGAGAAATAAATCTCTGGATTTACAGCTGCTTGCCAGCTGGGCAGAGTGGTTGGGCAGAATAAAGTGGTGATCAGAGCCTGGGTGTTAACGGCTGTCTGCCATATCTGTACAATCTGAGATCCTCAATCTGGATCAGTCTTCTTACAGATTTTCTGAATTATTACACAATTAGTGCTTTAACTGTTGGTGAAGTTGCTTCTGCTGGCTCCCCGGTTCATTCTCTGGTTCTTTTCCAGATTTTGGTTAACTATATGTGTCACTGAAAGGTGTTCAACCAGGAGTATTGACCAATCACTGTGCAAAAAAAAAAAAATACAGTTGTAGAAATGTAGAATTTTTTTTATTTTGATTGTTCTATTTTGCTTTCTTCTCATCTCTTACTCAATCATCAGTTCATCGTCGTCTTGTTTTGCCGCATTCTCCTTTCCCCCTAAACTCTTCCACCTCCTTTGCTTTCTTTCCATCCCCCCCTCAGTTCCTGAATAGCACCGGCCAGAAATAATCGCAGTCGAACCAGCACCCCCCCCAACCCCCGAGTAACTGTGCCAGCCAACCCACCCCATTATTGCACCTCATGCCACCGGTGCCATGACGACTGCTTCATACCATTAGAAAGCCAATACCCGACACCGACCTGTTAGAACGCAGGTGGGAAATGTTTTAGTTTAATGGTTGTTAGAAAGAGGACTGATGATTCTCACTGAAAATATTTTTTTCTGTTAACAGACCATTTTGTTTGTTTTTTTTTTCCAGTTGGAACTAAAAAAAGGCTATGTATTTTGATCTTGTATTTGCACTTACAACAGGATTGACAATGACCTATTTGCACATTTCTCCTTGGCCCCTCCCTGCTAGTCTTGAGTCTGCAACCAGCAGCACGCTGCGCTGGCTGGAAGGCTTGGCTCAGTCTGTGGGGTTGAATTAAAGTGGAAGCTTGTGTGCTTTGTATGCCTTCCTGCTTGGAGAAAACAGATTTTCAAATTTATCTGCATGTGACAAAGCTAGTTGGCACATACAGAACAAATGTGTTCTGTTTTCTTCTAATTAACAACCCAGCACTATTAGAAATGGTAGTTTGGGGAGAGGGGAAGGTTTGAAAGCAAATGAGGAGGTGGGACAAACGCGTTCTGTGTTCAGAGAGCAACCTCCAGTGGAAAACTACCAGCACCCCACAAGTACAAATATACTTCCTCTCCTGGTCTGAGACTTCCTTAACCTTTTTAAACAAAATCATGTCATTTAAATAAAAATACACAGAGAAAAAGTTTGTCTGGTTTTTTTTTGATGAATTAACAAAAGAACAATTGCCAGACAGATTATGTCACCATTGCATGGCTTTTAATGAAACTCCCAGAAAATAATCATTGGATGTGCATCTACAACTGACTGAAGTTTACAATTAAAAATGGCCACCACAGCTAATCCACCACATCAAACACAAAAATGGCTAGAAGTACGTCAATTTTATACCTACTGAACTAAAATTTGGTGCGGTAGCAGCTGAGCCGTCCTAACACAGACTCTAACTTCTAACAGATCGTGCACGATCTTTAAAGCTTTGCATTCAAGGAGGGTGATATGCATTCCATCCAGGAATGCTAGTTTAAATTGTTTTGGCATGTTTTAGTTTAAAACATGGATGCTATTTCCATTGTGGGGGGGAAACAGAGGGAAAAGATAGTATGAACTTTATTTCAAAAAGATTTAAAAGCTGTTTTTTAGTGCTATTTTAATTTGCATGGACTGTAATTGACCGTGTTGAGTGAACTTATTAAAGCAAAATTTGAACTAATAACAACAGATAAACCTGGTTTTTATATGAACGTTTCTTCACGACACTTGAACTTGTATTGTGTTAGAAAATAAAATGTCATTCATAAAATATACTACACAGTTTGGAAATTATAATTGTGAACAATAGATTAGGTTGGATGAGTTTGAGCTTTTCCTTGTAGCTGTTGTGTTAAAAAAAAAAGAAATTGTAAAAAAAATAATTACAAATTGTCCACCTTTTGTTTTTGTAATCACACATTATAATTATTAGTTTTCTTTTATCCCCTCCTAAAGTGGACTACAATCCATTAACCAGTTGGCATCCTCACCATTAAGAACCACTGAGACGTTTTCTTTTTTTAATGCACACACACTCACATAACCTGAAATAAATTATGTTGCCATATTGAAACAGGCTCAATATAACTCTGCTCGCCTCAGTCTATGTCGTCAACTTCCACCTATGGATTTAAGTGCCGTCTGTTCATGATAACTTTGATTGGATTCATTAATGAATGATGAGGGGTGTTGCCTGGTGGATTCTGTGTTAGAAAAAGAAATCAATACACGCCTTTTATTCTCCACTTTGCTGAATGTCCTTTTTACTCCATGAAACCAAATTGTTTGTTGAGTGGTTTCATCATCCTGTAGATTAAGACGGCTGCAGTTCAGGTGTTTGGCCACAGGAGGGCGGTCTGTACCAGTCAGTCGCCCCTCTCCTGTTGCTTACTGGGAATTTTCCATCAACTGTGCTGAATGCATGCAATGCTGCACTTGATTACGATCTTATTTTTTTCTCTCCTTTTGCCCTGGTCACTGGGCATACATCCAGTGTGTGTGTGAGTGTGTGGCTTTTCCTGTGAGTTTATTTATATGTGTACCAGACTGTTTGTGTGTGTTTGTGTGCGTGTGTTTACACTTCTTGAGAGATTCATAGCAGTGCGCATGCAGGATTTAAAGGCATCTGTGGATCAGGTCACAAAACATGAACACCCTGGTGGCTGTGGTCCAGACTTAGGTCTGAGGTAACGCATCAGCTCAATCCCAGACTAGACCATCTGGAATACATAAACAAAATATTAAGGACATTGTGACATTAGCCTTTGTGCTAACTCCGGCACATTTTTATTCTTTGAATGTTGATTAATGTCTTTTTAAATAAAATAAAAGAAATGACATTTGTTCTTGCCTACATGAGGATGGTTGATGATTTAGTTAGCGTTAAAACAGAGCAATGCAAGTAAAACAGTGGGTGATTTAGGAGTGTTTCGTTTACTGAATAACTGACAGGATAAAAGAAACAGGTATGCTGTTACAACTTTTAAATCTCATGTGTATAAATAAGATTGGCTCATTGTCTTCCACAATCCATCAGCGTTAACTTTAGCCTCCTGCTGTACCTGCCTTGAGTCATAAAGAAACATCAAACGTTCTTCACACAAAGTACTCACTAAAGTCTAAATATTACAGCGGTGATTCACTCAGTCCTTTAAAGACCTCACACATTTAGATTTGAAGTCAGCTGTGTCAGCACCTGATGGGTTGTTTCCCACCCCAGTCATTGTGTGGTGCTGTTCACCGAGTGTTGTTGCTTCAAGGTTTACCCAGAGCTGTGTGATATTGTTTCAGTTTGTGTGGTATTGTTTCAGGCTCGGTGCGTTGGGGTGGAGAGTAATGTGCTCTCTTCTGGAGAGTATTGTCCTAGGGCTCGATGTACGTGCTCTTTGTTTATTTTCCAGGCCGGTTTGTCAGACCGGTGACACTTCGAAAGCTGCAGGACTTCTGCATTCCCACTGTCGTTCACCTCTGACCTCAGACATTTTGCTACAAAGTTTTTGTCTGCGGTAGACCAGCAGACAGGAGAGCGTCTGAATATGCAATTGACATGCAGTGTTTGTAGTAGCTGCTTGAGTGGGTTCGCCTTGTGTTTACTTAGTGTAGGAAAACACAACTCCCTCACATTGACCAGAATGTATGGCCTGATTCTGTACAAACAGATTCACGTTGGAGGTTATTCAGTGTCATAACACACATACTGCACTGTTCATGCAGTGGGATGAAAGACTTTTAGATTTTGCTGCTTAAGGAGAGATGTGACTAATGATGTCTGTTTAAATGATTGGGTTTAGATGCATCCTGTGGAATTAACTGATACGTAGATATGTGTTAAACACAAATGTGAACACAGTCAAAATTAAATGGAGGAGTTCAATCCCGTTGCTCATCTTACATTCAGATATTCGTAAAGATGCATATTGATTTTGAGGTTGAGATTTAAGAGAAACATTTGTTTTTTCAAGTCAGAATTCAGATTTTGTGCACTACTTGTTCGTGTAATCAGACATTTTAATTGTTGCTTTTCTTTTGATGTAAGACATTCAGTCAATGTCAGTCAATTTCTTTTGTTCAACAAAAAAAAAACGTGATTCGAATTGGCTAACAATTTGCTCTTTAGCTGTCAAATTTAAGATGTTTATAGTTTTAATGTAGGCGTCTTTTATCAGCAAAGGTACAAACAGTGAACACTGTAAAGTCACTCACTTTTGTTGTATGCTTCTTTTACTTATATTTATCTGTGTCTGTGACTAAAGTGAGCTTTCTGGCGTGTTTGTGAATAATTCACCTGAGATAAATATGAGACGTGGTACTTTCTGAATGCATTAGTGATTCTACAGAACCATCAGGCGACTTGCTAATGTCCTGTTTGTTTCTTGCAGGACTGTGTGACGTAGAGTACAGTTTTAATTTGAGAGACGTGATAAACAACTGGTCAGACAGGATGTATTAGGGAACCTATTTTAACATCAGAGATGAAAATAAATGATTTAAAGCTGCCCATTTATAGGATTTTAAACACAATCCTTCCTCTTAGAATTGGTGCTTTTTTTAAAAAACAGAAAAACAAACCTTTTGATCACTCTTTTTTCCAGTTTATTGAAATAAAAAGGGGCGGCATGGTGGATCAGTTGGTAGAGCTGTTGCCTCTCAGCAAGAAAGTCGCTGGATCAAATCCCAACCAGGGATATTTCTGGGTAGAGTTTGCATGTTCTCTCCGTGCATGTGTGGGTTTTCTCCGGGTACTTCGGTTTCCTCCCACAGACCAAAAACATGACTGTTAGGCTAATTGGTAACTCTAAAT
>JAVKLF010000060.1:6303805-6323693 GCA_034783495.1 Millerichthys robustus | reverse complement strand
CAGCAGATATCATCGCACCGCCTTACTTCCTTTAATGAGTATTAAACTAAGATCATTCGATGTTGAGAAAAGCGTTATAGTCGTTTTAATCAGACCTTGATAATAACTTGTGGAACATGTTAGTCAGTTGAGTGTGTGTTGTGAATTACTCTCAGCTACTATCACATCAATTTTTTTGCTCAGTATCTATAACAATGATTAAAGAATAACCGTTTATAGGTTTGCCAAAGTTGATTAGCTGTTGTCGTCATCTTGAACAACATGACAAATAAAAACACACAAAATAGGCAAAACATTATTACCTTTGCCTTCAGCAGCAGGGAATAATAATCTGTATCCTCATTCTCTACACTTTGCAGTCGTGTCATTGTTACCTCTAAACTCCAATGTTTTCAAATAGCCGTTATCTCAGTGTGAAAATTGAAGGTCAAGTTGAGATTCGAATAACTAAGAAAGCTTTCCAGAATTACTTGAAAGACCTCTTTGAAAGGGAACCTTTTGCAGGCCTCTGCTCCTTATTTTGAATTTCTAACTTGAGCTGATGTTGATGTGAGGACACTTATCTGGCTTTCTATCTGTGGTTGGCAGGTGTCCGGCTTGTTCAGAAGATAATCTCTCCCCTATTTGCTAGTTTACCACACCCTTCTGGACAGATATCACCAGTAACTGTGTATGTGTTCATGACAAAGAAATGTTGGCTCTGTGTGTGTTTGAAAGTGTGTGGGGGGTGGGTGGATATAATGTCATGGAGTGGGTGCTCTTGGCAAAAACAAGGCGTTTGTGAGCATGCACTGTGCCCTCACAATCGCACACACATGAATTTGAGACCAGCCCCCACCTAGCAGTGGGGAAGCACTCAGAGCCCATTAAAGCCTGACCTGACCTCCTCTTTATTCCCTCCATCTATAACTCTGAAGACTTACAGAACACACGGAGCAGGAAAACAACAACTGCCGTTACCAGAAGGCGAGACGGCGGCTCCAGCCCGCCGCTCCGATTGGTTCCTGTTCACCATCTGAGAGAGCTGCTATTGGCTGAGAGGAGACACACCTCTGGAATCTGTTTATGTAGAGCTAGAAAGCGTAGGGTGGGTAGATGGAGGAAGGGGATGTGATTGCAAATGGGCTGTCATGGGGGGGTTGTTTGCATGAACAGAAGGGAAGATTCAGAAGGAGGGTATTTACATGTTCCCTCATGACCACACACACTGGCCCTTGTTCAGAAACTTCTAGGAAACTGGGATGTTTGTTTGCTTTCCTCCCTCTCTGTTTGTGGGCTCTGTGAACATCACAAACAGGCTCGCTTAATTTAGTTACACTATTTATGAGCTTCCTAAAAAATTTGTATAAAATCTTGGTCTGAGTGGGAAAATAGTTTCTTTATCTGATCACATCAATATGTTATTCCTCCTGAACTTGCCCCTTGCTTTCCACAAAGACACCAGATTGCCAACAGCAGCAGCTAAAGTAACTGTTGTTTGACATGTTTGACATGTGTTGGCACTGTACCCACGGAGAGAGTTAGTCTTGCAAAAAGGCAGTTGCAGTTATCCATCCTTGAAGCCTAAGCAACTCGGGCCTGTTTGAGGACGAGCGACAAGCTTACGGTGTTTTTGCATCACAGTTGTATTATTAGCAATGTTTTAAACAATACGTTCAATTATAACTAAAAGCCTAAATCTTTCAAGAGATGTCAAAAGATTTTAATCAAAACTCATTTGTACAAGTGATCTAGAACTGCAGCTCAACTTAATAGACACGTGGATTGATTGAATTGGTGCACTTTGAATCTGATGTGTTTATTTAACCATCCAAGTGTAGAGATTTGGGCTATTATGGAAGGACTGAACGATGCTATGACACACCTTTCTTGTTTACCATCTCTTCGTGTGTATTTTAGTAGGAGTGTCTTGATATGCTCTGAGGCATTCATGACCTCTAAGCTGACTCGTTGAAAAGACTATCGGGTTACTGAATGTGTGGGTCACTTACGTGCGTGTGCTCCTCTGAGCATCACATAAACACTTGCAGCAGTAGCTAAAATGTTGAGACCCTTCATTACCAGACCTCCATAATGTTGCAACACACTGTACTCTAGTTACATCACCTTTGCTTGTCTTCACGTTTTAGATGGCTGTTTTTCTGTCAAGTGTTTCTTTTTTGATCTTTATGATGCATCTGTGCTTTATTGTGTTTTGCTAATGCCAAAGTTCAACCCAAGTGACCAAACATGCTTTGCATTTTTATGGCCTTGGAAGCAATTTTATGTTTCTATCGCAGGAAAAGGTTTACGTTGATGTAGATGAACACAGTATGTAACTCATTACCTTCAGTTCAAAATCTTAGAAATAACCTTACTTTCAACTTTTACGCTTAAAGAAATAGTTCAGATCAACAAACATCTTATTTGTAGGTGGCTCTTGTTTTGGCAATCGATTCTATCAACCAATTTTATTTTCCATATTTATTTTAAATGGGGTTTATTGGTTATTTTTCCAACTCGGACAGCAGCAACAACTAGTTGTAGCACTTCTAATGCAGCCTGAGACACTACAGGCAGAAATATTACAACATTTCTCTGCGTGACAGTGTATATCAAAATTAGAGGCAATGCAAAAGTTTATGAATAGTGTTTTTGTGAACCGTTATGAATGTTTTCTGGTAACAGGTTTTATTTTATAACAACAGCAACTCATTTTGGCTCGGCCCTGCTCTGACTAGCCTTTAGCTCATCCATCTAGTCAAGATTAACCTCTATTCCTCCAGCATGATGTTGCTCAGTCAGCCTTTGGGTAAAATATTTGCTCATACCTTTAAAATAAATAAAAACGCCTCCAAGTTGTAAATAAGTCACATTGAGATATTTATGAATACAAATGAGCAACAACTGGGTAAACAAGTAATATGTGTGTGTCTGTGTGTCATTCAACCAGCTGCCTGCCCCCCTCCCCCCTCCCCGCAGAAAACTGCTGAAGGCTGTTTTTTTGCCGACTTGCATGTTGTGACAAGTCATTGTGTAGTTCCTTGTATCTTCATTTCTTTTCCCTAACACATCCTTCTGACACGATACTGTAACAAATAGTTTCAGGTTGTAATGTTTTTCTGTTTTTAAAGGTTTCGACTCACAAGTGAAATAAAAAAAATATCCTGTTAGAAAGCAGATTTAAATCACCGACCCTACACAAACGGGTCTCTGTTTGGGCTGTTTTTCCCTGTATTTTGTCAGTCAACATTTTATAGCATAGATAAAAAAGCCATTTAAAACTATTTTGTTTTCATCATGTACTTTTGGAAAACACAGCAATGAATCCTTTCTTGTTGTTGAAAACAAAGTTGTTTGCTCTAAACAGCTCCCATGACTGAAAACATGTATCTAAATCTCCAGTGAGGGGGAAAAATTGTTTACATCCCAGCAGAAGCTGCAGAGTGTTAATGATAGACATTACTTTTGTGTGATTGTGCATGCCCGTGCTGTAGGAGAGTTGTGTACACCGTATGGGGGGTTTGTGGTCTGTGTGGTTGGTTTTGGCTGGAGCCTGCAGTTCTCACTGGTTCAAACCAGATTATCCGACATTGTACTACACAAAGTCTCGTTTAATAACATCAGGGGGATGCTAGACATGAAATGTACTTGCTGGTACAAGGCTGTCTCAGTTCATTTTATGGCAGCATTTTTTAGACAAATGAAAGCAAATTCATTTTAATGTCACTGTTATGTTGCATTTCAGCTCTTAAAGTAATTTGTTTATACGCAGCCCAGCTTTTCTATCAACTTGAGGTGTAAACGCTGACTGGATTATAGCAGTTGTAAATACGCTGTTGTGCTTAAGATCATTGTTCTATGGACCACCCAATTTAAACCAAGTTTCAACTTTCTGGCATCAACAAAGTTTGGCTGACCAGCTCCAGTCAGATGTGTTCAAAAGAAAATGTCCTGTGGCGTGTTATAAAAATAAAAATGGTTAGATTATTTTAGAATCTAATGATTTGACAATTAAACAGCAGTTAGTGAGTGAAATACAAAACATAATTCAAAGAGGAACACCCAGAAATGATTGCAAGGGAAAGTTTGTGTGACTTTGACAGGATGTGAGGCCCACAGTTTGATACCCCAAACAGGAAGTAGAAGGAGTGGGTAAGAGGTCGCCCCGAGCCTGCAGGGGAAGTTTCTTCAACAGCTGTGTGTGAAATATACTTCACTTTTTAAGCATGTAGAGAAATCGGAGAAGTTCTTCCAAGTATTGGCCTGTTTGAAGAGTTCAAAATGATTTGTTTCTATATTTCATTTACCATTATTAGCTTAAGACTAACATGTTATATACTTATCTGACTTTCCTTGTGTATGCTGTCTCTAAACCCATTATTTAAAAAAGGTAACAATCTGAAATATCTGTATTACTCACCAGAACGTTATAGTTTTAGAACATTTTTTGAATGAGCAAAAATGCAGTATACCCCTTAAAAACACTGACAATGTCACGTTTTTGACAAAAAGCAAAGTGTCTTAAAGTGCAGTACTGTTGAAAATCAAAATGTACATTTACATTTTTTAATGAAATACAATAAAATTAACTTTTACTTATATGCCATTGCTATAGCTTTAGCAAAAAAAAATTGATATTACTCGTTATAACTTGTGGTTAAAGTTTACATTAGCAGAAGCCTAAAATTATTTTATTTGTTTAACTTATAATATTAATGTGTACATTCACATCATATGAGAAGTTATGTTTTTATTTTGGGGTTTTTCTACTTTGTTGTTAGAGTATTATATTTGACACAACGATACTTATCCTCTCATGCAGTCAGTTTTTTTCTACAATGTTTTAGATCAATACAATCCAAGTATTATTGTGTTTATTTATTCATTTGTTTGACTTTTTTGTAGATTCGTGTCAAAGAATTAATGCTAGATAAAAATCTGTAAAAATATTGTTCTGTGTAATTACACTCATCTGACTACATTTTCTCCCTTTGATTGAGATAACTTTTCAATCCTATTTCACATATGGCTGTATGGTATCACTTCATTGTTTTCGCTTTCTTTTATTATTATCTGATGTTGTTCACACTCGACTCATTTTTGCCCCCACAGCCTTTCAGAATTTCTTTTTTATCTTATTCACGGCCACACTTTCAGAGCTACCCACTGTGGCTGAGGTTGGCCTGTTATTGTAGGCTGCTGGTGGAGGGCTTTCCTGTCCAAACAGGCCAAATGCTGAGGTGGCAGAGCTGTGAGGGACAGTGAGACAACGGGCCGAGTGGGATGACCAACGGCTAATCCTCACGCCCACTGCAAAGGGAGATGAAGCAGGAAACGTGGGTGTAGGTTAAGAACAAAAACCTACAAGTTCCTCTCTAATCTCACCTGGCTGACACGGCAGCGTGTGCTCAATCCCCTGTATGCATGACATGAGTTTGCATGTCAAGTCTCATGGCATGGGCATGGGTATGCTTAAAGACAAACAATCACAGGCTCACCACAACTCATCATATTTGTTTCTTTATCTCATCTAAAACTTCAAAATCCAAGCTGATCATTAGGTGATTCATGGAACTGAAACTTTGTTGTTGTTTGCCACAGATTAAAGCTAACAGTTTGAGATGTGTTGGAAACCCAAATATGGTTCCAATCGTACGTGCACAGATACCAGTAGACATTATAAGCTGCATTGCCAGGATAAGCGACCCAAAGTGAAACCTGCTGAGGGTCATGTGAACCCTCCCCACCACCTCGACCTCCTCAGCGTTATGCAACACCCCCGGGGTAAGAATGACAGCCACACGGCGTTTATTTCTGTGCTCCGACACTCCTGTGTAACATTCAGCATTGGCCTCAAGTGATACATCCTCATGTTTATGCTTCCTCAGACACTTTTAGGGCAGAAAAATTCTGCAAAACATATGAAATCACGAGAGCCCTTTGGGCACCAATGTGGAATGGAGAAACAAGAAAAGTTCGATGCATTTTCCTTAACCCTTGTTGATGTCTCCAGTGTTAAAACAGAAAGTTGAGATAAAAGGAAAAGACAAATGGACAGATGACTTGTTTGATGAGGGACAAAGGGGAAATTTGAGGATTAAACAAAACATGCTCACATTTAGAGATGTAAATGGATAAAAGCCCCAGAGAGCCAGAACAGAGTGGGAGTGGTGGTTTTGGCCAAGAGCCGGTGCAGCTGCTCTTAGACAAGGCCCTTAAGTAGCACAGATCAGGAAAATATTACCCACAAGTGTTTGATACCAAACACTTTTCCTCTTCCACACATTGGTTTCGGGGACTTTTAGGTCTTGGCAGGCTGTTTCTGTTCTGCGATGTGAAAGTAGCTTTAAAATACTGGTAGAAATCAGTTTAAAATGGCAAACTTTGTTAGACGGGGATTATTCAGCTCTATGATGGTTGTTAAAACATTCACAAAGAGTGGAGGACAACCTTTTGTTGTAATTCACTTAACTTTTTTCCTTGTGTGCTAAATAGATCAAAGAAGGGGATTGTTTAAAATTTGACTTGAAAAAGGTTTTCAAATACATTTTCTTCACAGGTAAAAAACTGATTTCATAAAGTCACGTGTCCACAGTCAATCATACTGCATTCATCAGACAGAGGGACACCTCCAGCTTTGCTTAGCAGCTCTGTCATTTTTAACAAGGCGGTGTAAAACAATCAGCCCTGCTTGCTGGAATTACCATGCCTCACGTTTTGGCGTCTCGTGAAATTAGTTGATTGTTACCGACAGTGCTGCGCAGCAGGATGTCCCGATGGTCTCTCACATTCACACACGCAGCAACACTGAAGGCCACATCCTGAGGGGATACCGTTTTGTGTTGGACTCCCCTTAGCTGGGGGAACAACAGAGGAATATTTTAACAGCTACAGTGAACATGTCTGTGTTAGCATGTATGTGGGAAACAGTACCCCTCCTAGACCCCAGGCAGGCAACCCCTGCTTGTTTAATGCTGCAAGTGTGTGTTCTCTGTCAACATGCATTGTATGCCTGTAGGCCATTGTTGGAATTGTGTGTGTGCTTGCTGTATAATGCTTTTGAGTTATTCTGACAAAAAACATGATTTGCATGACTGTCATTAACAAAACTAGACATAAATTAAACACCTAGCATTACTTATATGTAGGATTGCATATTGCTATATCATCTTATGCTGAGAGTAAATGAACACACTTCTAATTATTTTGGTTCAAACCTTAAGTAAAGTTCCCAAATGATATTGTAAGATCTCACAAAATCTGATAGTTCTCAGAGTTATGGGTTGCAAATGACTGTAAAAATTAAGCTTGACTAAACTTAAAATTGATCAGCTGTAATGCCCATCTTATATTGAGGTGATTACTTTGTAAGAGTTACAACGAAACACACACAGATACGGGCAAAAACATTATCGCCTCTTGCTTTTGTCTGCAGGTATCTATTGTCTTCATCTTTTGGCTGTTCCCACTTTCGGGTTTGCCACAGCAAGCGATCCTCCTCCATCTCACTCTGTCATCTATGTCCTCTGCCCTCAGTGTTTTAACAACTGCATCCATATGTCTCTGTCTTTCTCCTGGCAGCTGCATCGCTTACATCCTTCTACCAATATACCTACTGTACTTCCTCTGCATTCAATAACGTAATCAACACTTTTATTTAAAAATAAATTGGTGAAATGACCGTACTGAAAATAATAATGAGACTGTAAATGTTCAAAGTAATTTTTTCAGAAAGCCATGGACTTTTTAGATTTTATTTTCAGTTTTTAATCAATAGAGCTGTAACTCTCTAGGTATATGTGTTTGTGTGTTGTATGTGTGTGTGTGTGTGTGTGTGTCTTCTTTCCTTCTTTTTCCTGTTCAGATCCAGGGGCGTGCTCCACTTCCTTCCTGTGCTTCCACAATCTCAATCAGGCTTCCTAAATGTCTTCCAGCTTTACAAAACCCACTGTGTGTGCGCGTGTGTGTGTGTCGCCGCTGAGAGTGCATCATGGGAAACGGGGCATGGGGCATTTGTGCTGTGTTTTCATGTGATCTTTGGTTTGTGCGCAGAAGCTGGACCCACAGCCCTGAGGTCAGAGACAGATAAGGGAAGGCATTGGGCAAGTTTCTCACACAATGATGTCAGGGTCTGTGAAAATCCTGCCACAAACCAGCTTGTCTGTGATCACTGATTTTCCTTTTTTTATTTAATTTTTTCTTCTACATTTGCCCTTCCACCTTTCTAATCGACCCACACGAACAGACTTTGTCCTGCACCACTGATTCTAGCCTCAACTCCGAACAACACAAAGTGTAGACAACAAACTAAATCTTGGCTTTTGTTTATGTGTTTAGCAGTCCTCCATTGTGGTTGGAATGTCAGTTTTCTTGCAACACAGAAGAATGTTTCGACTTCTTTTCTGAATGATGTTAGTTTGACCCACATGAACCTTAATATTGATGTTGAATTTTGCTTGTTTCACTGTAGTAAAGCTGACTCTTTTTTTTTTGTTAGGCTCTAAATACCTTTTATTTGTTGGCCCAATGGGTTTGGTAACTCCACTAGAACAAATGGCACTGCTCAGACGCAACTGGTTCTTCCTAAAGTAGCAGCACAGATTTAGGTTAACAAAATCAAATTTTGACTTTTGAAAATCCATTTAGAATTTGAGATGTAGATTTGACTTCTCACCCCTCATCAACATGCAGTGTCATGCATTTCATTTTGCTCATAACATTGTTTTCATAGCAAAAGTGGCAGATGATCTCTTTGCCAATTTTTTTTGCTGACTTTCTATCTACATCTAAGACTTTAGGGCGGCCGTGGCTGAGTGGTTAGGTGGGTCGTTCCAATCAGAGAGTTGGCGGTTTGATTCCACTGCTATTCAGTCACATGTGTCCTTGGGCAAGACTCTGAACCCGTACTGCCTCTGATGTGTGTCCCATCAGTGCATGAATGTGATTTAAGCAGAATGAGTATTCTGATTGGATAGAAAAGCGCTATATAAGTACAGTCCATTTACCATTCCATTTAAGCCATGTTGCTGGACCCAGGCACAAAGTAATTCTTATGCAGATTGATTACACTATTATATCCTGTAGTTCAGACTTACACTGAATACAGCATTTCTGCATCCCACCCTTACTTTCCTACGTGCTCGCTGATTTGACTGTTTACCTGTGCCATCATAGAGGCGTATCAACCGTGGATCAACATCAACTTCCTGTTTCACCTTGATCTTTATATGCATGAAGCAGTAAATGGGCGACACAGGCTTGGTTTGAAAGAGTGTAAATGGAGCTATTGTTTGTCCGCCAAACTTCCATGTCCATTTTTTTTTTAGTGTTTGACCTTAACAAGCTGTCATTGACTGACCTAGTTGTTGGGCTTCAAGGAAGTATGAAGCTCTGAAGCAACGTTTTTCTTGTTTTTGCCCTTTATTTAACCAGGTTGGCTCAATTGTGGTATACCATTGTGGTTTAATTCTTGCATCTTGTGAGCCACTTAAGTAAAAATACACTTGAAAACACACCACCAGTCCTTGCAGACAATTTTTAGTCTGAAAGAGGCATAAAAAACCAAAAAAACAACCCCCAGGAGCAATTCTATAAGCAATAAACCCAAGATAAAAGCAGAAGTTTAACCGTTATGACTCTGAAGTCATATATTTTATGTGTTGACAGTCTGTACGCTCTTATCTTGTCACACTTGAGAAATTCTTCAGCACTTCTAGTCAAACACCTCATTTGCGCCTTGCAATTCTAACTTTGTCCCCAAATCTGCTGTCTGTTTCTTTCATTTCTCCTTTCACCAACACAACAAAAACCATCTCCTACACAGCCACAAAACACCAAACTTCCATCTGGTTTCGAAGAGAAAACACATACGGTCATCGGAGATAAGCACTTTTCAAGAATCCAGCACACTTTATTGTTCTCAGAAAAACAAGAATGGAAAACTTATTTTCATCTCTCTTCCACAATTGCTTCCATGCGGCAAACTGTTCAGCTGTAGAAGTATCTGCACGGGGAGATGGATGACTGTAGGTGGGGAAATCATTGTAATCAGGATGATTTGATGAAGTAAAATAACAAAGGCAACTGCTTTGAGAACAACATTTGTGATAAATGGACCAAAGAAAGGGAGAGTTGTGACTTTATTCAGAAAAAAAGGAGAAGAAGTTACTGTTTTTGAAGGGCCTCCTCCATGAAGTCTTGAGATTTGAGGACCTGCTAAAACTGGGTTGTTTTAGTGGTGGGGGGTTGCAGGGAGACATAGAGGGGGCCCTGTTTTCTGTTCAAACTTACAGTGTTTCTCTGCAGGCAGGCTAGTATGTGGAACAGCAGATGAGGGCCTTGACTCTGAGCTTTTTTTTTTCTTTTGGCAGAGCTGGTGAGTTTGAGTGGGTTTGAGTTGTAGCATCTGTTGCTTTGAGGGGCCCTGCTATTTATCAAACTGAAGCTCGGTCTGCTGGGAGCCCAAACGGGGGAAAAATACGGCTTATTATATACACCAGGTTTACCACCGTTCCCTCTATTTTACCCCCAGCCTTCTCCTAATCTGAAGGCACGTTCCTCTGAGATGTTTGTCTCAGAGGAATAGCGAGGTGGGGGTTATGTCGGGGAGTGAAATTGAAAAGACAGGACATGACCTGCAGTATTTTCTGCATCTTGCTTAAGTTAAATGCATAAAAAAAAAATTGCATTTTTTTTTTCTTCCCCTAACTTGGCACCTGAAGATGTTTTTCAAAGCTCTGCTCGAGTAGTCGAAAAGCAGACCCTCCCCCCAGCTTTTCAGGAATCAACCAGCACGATTTGAGAGGGTTGTTTTTCAAGAGAGAAAAGTTTGGTTTTGACCCAAACACGCTGAAGCAATCAGATACACTGGTGTTTTTATGCTTAGTAGAAGACTAACAGATCGTCAGAGTCTTGCTTGCACAATTTAACATGTCACATTATGAGACTGCCACAGTAGTTCTTTATCTCTTCAACAACTTTGTTTTGCAACTCAGCTGTAAATCCTCGAACCTTTGTATGCTGATTTTTCCTGTGTTTTTAAAACTTGGCGAGTCGAATTGCACGACTTCAAATTGAAGGTGATTGACATATTTTGTCTTTTTTTTAGACGTTGAAGCGCAGATGTTTTTATTTTTAAATGATAATATGTGTTTGTCTGCTAAAACTTTACAAAAACTAATCACTTCCACATGCAGCTTTCAGGGGCGTCGATTCCAGCTGCAGAGAATAATCTGGGTTACACTTTCCCTGAACGGCCACTTCACAAATACTCAGAAACGCAGGCATTACTCAAGGTGCTTCTCTGTGAGATGAGTCATGCAACAATCCGGGGCCGCGCTTTGAACTCTGCTTTGAACACGTTCTTCTCTGTACTACCGGCAAAAAAAAAAACCCCAACAACCTAACGATCTGTTGAGATTGCCTCGAGGCAATTTATGAAATGTTTCGCTGAAACAAATTAAACTGGAGAGAAGAAGGAGCTTTGGTACAATAAATAACAGTGGTGAAAGGGTGGTATTGATCGTCAGAACTGTGGAAAACATCTTCACTGATTTCAGCTTAGTCTGAACCTGTGGCAATCGAAAGGAAAAAAGAATGTCACCTCGTATAGATCCATAACTAAATGTACAGAAGCAAGAGGAGGTCAAAATTCTTTTGACACCTTTGCACGTACACTCCTGACATATTGTTTTGTTTTCAAATTTTTAGTCGAGGTAAAAGTTATATTTTGATTTTAGATCTTAAAATGCAAATGGAGTCCATGCTAAAGTGTAAACACCTAACTACTTTAAAGTGTCGGAACCTATTTTCATGCCTCTCTAGTTTAACTGAAGCTGAATCCAGTACTAATTTGGAACATGTGACTAAAATTAAACCAGGCCTTTTTTTTTGTCTTTGGACCGCAAATGATGAAGCAGCTCTTTGTTGTCCTAGGTTGAGAATGGTAACCATTTAAACCAACTACAACTATGTAAGTACAGCAGAATTCAAAACATTTATTTTTTTGAAAATGTGATGTTATTTTCCATATCATTCAGTGTTTTAATATCTGTTGCAAAAAATGTTCTGTGTAGAGTAAAACCTCATTTAAAAAAATTTTTTTTTGGTGTCAGCAGTTGGCATTTAATTTATATTATAAATTTTATTTCTAACATAGTTGGAAATACATTAAAAATACACAAAATTTTGATTTTTGACATTTTATTTGTATAGAAAAAGTCAGTCAAGTCAGTGTATCACTAATTCTGTCACCTTCTCTTGTTTCTCCTAATTTCCTTCTTGTATTTTTTTTTTACAGTTTGTTGTGTCATTTTTGTCAACTTTTTGTGTTCTCCACTTGTCTCTTTGTGCTCTCATGCCTCAGCTGTGACGTAACTCTCCTAACAAACATGTTTACTTGACGGCCGTTCCTTTCTGCAGCGTTCACAGAGGCTCCTTTCATAAAAAAGTTGTTTTCTGTACCGAACATTTCCCAACACATGGGCACAAATCGCTCGTGTCTATATTGAGTCTTCTATTTGACTGCAACCAATAAGTCCTTTATTTATGCAGGATGACTCTTGTTATGGGTTTAACTGTCCCAAAACATCCCTTCCTACACGCTACAGGAAAAGAAGAGGCAGAAAATACGGTGCTGTTGTTTTTTCTTCCTTTACATTGGCTGAGATGAGGGGAAATCATAAACAGTTTTCTGCAGGGCGAGGCTCTACCTCTTCTGTTTTTCTTTTGGGCGCACACTCACACATGCATACTTCTGCACGGATATGCCAATGCATGCTCTCAAATCCAAACTTTCATGCTGAGACATGGCAACTGGTCAACAGGATATGAAACCTTCCCTTCTACTTTTTTTCCCCTCCTTCTTTTCCTTGAAGCTAAAAGTGACCTTTACCCTATTTTGTTCTTTCTGCACCAAAGCTCAGTCTCTTCCATTTGCATGCGCTTTATTGTTGTTTGTTTGACTTTTTGAACCTGTCAGATTGATTATAAAACACAGCTGAAAAGCTATACCCTGTTTTTGGGGAAAACTATACCTTTCAGTCAGCGCATGCGGTGCGCTTTTCAGGTTTCCATGCAGACGATCCAGCTCATTTGCTGAGTGGCTGAGTCAATTCCACATACTGTCAAAGGTGTTCGTTCAGTGACCACTCACCCACCGAAGCCTCACCCTTCACCCCTCCTATTCCTCCAGATTTGATGTTAGTGGAAGGGAAGATGACCATCTGCTGCCCCAGTTGCCCAGTGACAGAACAACAGCCCTCCCTTATGGCACAGATCCACTGTCCATTGTCTCATTGAGACTGTGTGAGTGTGTGTGTGTCTGTGTGAGAGAGAGATTGTTAAAGTTTCATCTGTCGCTGTGCGCTCAGCTGCCTCTATACAGTTAATGTTCTTTGCATGCATGTGTTTTTGTATTCTCTTCAAGGAGAACCAAGTATTGTGTGAAGCTTTCCTGTGGGAGTCCCATAGAGAACGCACCCTGGCCCAGCAGGACGCTTCTCGCTGTGGTGTTAGCTGACTCGGCCTAACAGGCGGGTTAGCGAGGGGTCAGATTTATAGGCTACAAGCCAAACCTTTTCTCTGGTGAATAAAGAGATCAGATTTCCTCTCCAGACGTGTGTCTAAAATCACACAAACACAGACAAAAGCAAAATCCTTGACTTCTTCGATAGGGAAATATGCTTTACTATGAAAATTTAGCTACAAGCTTTCATTTCAGCTTAAGAGAAATATTTTTAATGTTTATATATATTAAAGAATCATCCATCTTTCTGAGTTCACAATAATCTAGTGACATTTACTTTTTTCTCCAAAACTGTTTTACTGGTTACAGAGCTTTTATTTCTCGAATTCTAAAACCAAAACGCTCAGGCTGAGACAGAGAACAAAGGTATTTGCTCTAATAAATCCATCTCAAAGGGTATTACAGAATAAATCTCGTAATGCACCTGATTACACTTCCTTAGCCTGTTTTATTCTTTGTCCTTTTACAAAAAACATGTCTTCTAGGAAGAAACTCCCAATAACTCTTTTTTTTTAAAGACTGATGCTTTGTTGTTGATCTTCATTTTAAAAAGTACAAAATGTACTTGTTGCAACACGAAAGGTTGACAGTCTGTTTAGTTAAATCTGCAATTCATCGCATTTGAAGAATTCAAATAATTGTCTTGATAACAGAGTTTAATTTAATCTACTTTACACCTTTGCAGCACCTTGGAAATGAAGAAACCCTATGTCTATCATGCAGCTTCATTTGTATTTATTCCCCTGAAACTGTGGATAAAAAACAATTAATAGACTATTAAAACACAGCTTTGAATGACACATTTATTTGGCCTTTATTTAAAGAAAGAAACAAAATATGCTGTTTAATTTTGTTTTTACAAACCACTGGTTAACAAGCATTTTTCATGTTAAAAAAAAACATTTTGTAAGTTATTATAATTGCCTATTTCAATGATTTTTTTGTAGTTGTACACTTTATAAATGTTACAAAATAAGACGAAAGTTTTTTTAAATCAGAATTTTCTTTTATTAAACAACTATGTGTGATTCTTTATGAAATGTTGCTTCATTAAGCTATAAACACAGTTTGATAGTATTATAGCGCTTTTTAGATTTTTGTATTTGAGATGAAAAGTCACAAGATAATTCCTTTCCTTCAACATCAGTGTTTTTTGTCGATGAACTTTTTGTAGCAACACTGATATAAAACAGCATTTGGAGTCTCAGCAGGACATCGACAGACGGTTCTGAATGATAGCACCAAACCTTTTGCACCCACTCAAACCCAATACTGAAAGATCGGTGGAGGCTTGCCACGAATTTGTCACGCAACGAGAGCAATATACAGCAGTGTTAGTGACAATGGAACCCAGTCTGATCTGTGCAGAGAAATGAAGTTGTGAGTTCAAACGGCGTCAGTGCTGTGTCATGTTTTTCTGATCCTCCATTTTCATTTCTGTCTTACTGTTGCACAAAGTGCTTTTCTCTTCTGTACAAGTACACACAATCACGCACACATGCATGCACGCACAGGTGATCAGGACTCAGTTGTTCGTTATTCATCCACCCAGCCCCGTCAGTAACCTGCCTGCTCTTCCGCTCCTTGCCTTGGCAGGGCTACAAGGGCAGATCTGAGAGGCGTGCCCATGACAGTGAACTCATCAACCCAGGAGGAAATTGGGCCAAGAGCCTGTTTTTTTTCCTTCTTCTGTAGCTGAAAGAATCTAGAGAGCACATTCAGCTACGGTTCTGACTTTCAGTGGGCTTTAGAGTTCAGACTACATTCCAGACATTTGTTTTGTGAGTGACAGTTTTACAGAACCGAGGGCGTCAGACACTCCTGACGAAAGCTGGAGGGAACTGGAAGATTTGCTTATTGGTGCTTGTGTTTGTATTTGTGTATGTGTTTGGTTGGGATAGCTGATAAAAATCTGATTTGGCAAAACCGTTATCCCCTTTAAACATCAACAGAAGGCCCACCCTGCGCTTTGCCGGCCACTAATCCCATAATTGGCTGACTCTGCACTGGAGCCACACAAACGCTGCGCCCCTGGGCGCAAAACTTGGAATGTTGGTTTGTCTCCCGTAAGGTTTTCTGTGTGTTTGCGCTGCAGTACAGTAGGTCCATCAGTTGTGTGCACTGCATATGTGTGTGCTTTTGTGTGAGCCTCTGCAGGTGAGTGGGCAAAGATAGATAATCTAGTGTACAGAGTCATCGGTTTTTCCCGCTGCACAGGAAGGGGCTGGTTATTGATTTTCAGGGACAATGATGTCACTCCAGACTGAGCGCGGTGTTTACTTATCCATGATAAGGTGCAAGGTGCTTTCTCTCAGCACTCTGGTCAAATACTCCTCTCCCTCCATCCTCTCTCCTTCTATCACTTTTTCCACCTTCTTTTCTTTTTTATTGTGAATGCCCTCTTTAACCCCAGCTTTCATTGTGTGTGACGTAATCGCTGCAGTAATAAAGTCTTATTAAGGTATAAATACACGCACTAGTTTGCTCTTTGCAAAAAAACAAGCATTTAAAAAAAATAATAATTTGTTTAAATATCCAGTGAAACAGGATAGGATAATAATTGTTCCTAACCTTGTTATAAAACCCTTCTCCAAAAGGCTTGAACTATTTCTTCAAGTGGTTCTCCTTGAGATGCAGAGTTCTTCTTTTTTGGCCACATGTTGAAATTTTTGGTCAAGTATTGAGTCAGCTCAGCCACAGAATCTTTTAACAAAGTGAGTAAACCATGCATGATCATTGTTTGTTTTGTCTTATTTTACCACCAAGTAATTAATTTTTAACAACTGTAACAACATTTAGATCAGTGACCTCCTCTGTCAGTGTTATTTGCCTATCAGGAGTTATATCACACTATTTACTGCTCAGTAGTGCGCTCTCTGTGTTGCCATTGTTGGAAAATGTTGCAAAAAAAAAAAAAACAACCATTTAGTTGCATTAAAATAAAAATTTCTAACCAATACAGCAATCCTTCTTGTCATCACCACAGACAAAAAATTGTTTAACTCAAGAAAAACATATTTTTTTAACTTTATGTAATAACTTCAGCTTGGTGAGATATTTACCGCAGTTTTAAATCCACTTGGGGGAACAAAAATGTGTTTATATCTATTGGTAATTCTTTCATCGGTCCCATGGGCCTGTAACTGATTTACCACAAAGCAAATATGTCCAACACTACCTGTGGCATGAGATAAGGGATCACATACACACACACACACACACACACACACACACACACACACACACACACACACACACACACACACACACAAAGGCACGCTTATGTTGAGGTCATGAGGTGCATGAAAAGTGTGTAAATGTTAGAAACCAGTTCTTACCTTACACACTGAACCAACTTGATTTTTAAGGTATAGTAAAAAAGTCAGAATCCTGAATCCACACGTGCGTGCATGCACAAACACGATATATATGTGCCCGCTAATATTTAATTAGGCCGCTTCATCATTGCAACGATGTTGCATTCAGTGGCAAATAGAAACCCCAAACCTCCAAACTTCAGTTCACAGGAACATGCCATGCTTTTGTAGTCTTGTGCACATCTTTCTAAAATGTTTCTTAATTGATTCATCATCAGACTTTTGCTTGTGCAACTGGAGGCCCTTTGTGAATGCACATATTTGTAGAAGACAAAGTGCCTCTCTAAGCATTTTCTACATTTTTCCTTTTCTGCTTCAGATAGCAACAAACTCATGATCACATGTCAGGTGTGGGTGATTTTATGTTTGAGGAACTCACTGGTTCTAGTTCCAGGAGGACATCTCCTGCGCATGTGCTGCAAGTTTGTGTATGTTATCCCCATCCCCCGTGTTTGCACACATCCAGTCTGCTGGTTCCTGTGTGTATATTTGGTGCTGTTCTGTTTAAAGTTAAACTTATGCTGCAAGAAAGCGAGCCATATGTGAGGCACAAAGCTGAAAGCATTTATCATGATTCAGCAATCAGAATTTTTAATGCCAACTGTCTCTAAATTAGAAACACAAGCACAAATGGTAAAAGGAAACGTTTAAATAGTGTGTTTATCAGCAATAAAATAAGTTTTAAAATAATTACTATCTGTCAACAACTGCATTCCACTTCCTATGGTAAAGGAGGTCCATGCTACGGTATATTTTAAGTCCGCCATATTTGCACTTTGTGGGATTTTTATAATCCAGCAATCCCAGACAAATATGCATGGAAGATAATGTTACAGTTTGCCCCCTAAAGGCCACCAAACTAATGTTTCTTTAAATATTTTTTACCTTTGAGCCTTACTGTCTCTAATCTAAAACACAAAAATGTGCTGATTCTTTACTACACCACATGACTCATAAACTAATGTGAAATGTCAATTTTAATTTAGCTTTTAGGATAATTAGTAGGACTCTGCTTATAGCTGCTTATGGAACCAGATTAAAAAAAACCCTAGCTCAGAGATCATGCTGAAAGACCTGTAAGACTATACAGCTGAAGTTAAATTATTGGGCAAAACCTTTAAACCACTTTTATGTTTTTAGATTTGCTGCCAAGGAGCCAGAGTTTGTTGTAATTTTTAAAGTGTTTTTTTCTCATTAGTTCAGGCCTTTTAAAGACATTCCAATGTTTTTTTCTTCGTTTTTTTTTACTTGAGCTTTTGCTTGTTTATCACTGGCTTTGTTGTCCAGTACTTTAACACTTTTACACGATTTTTTTTGTTTACTCATTTAATTGGTTTAATTGAACTCTGAAATTTGAGTCAAAATATCCATCCATTCATGTATCCAACCATCATCATAACCCGCATCTTCCTTTCAGGGTCATAGGGCTCGAGTCAAGGTAAAATGAAAGTAACGTTGCTTTAAAACTTTTGCATAGTAAAAGGATATTGAAGTCACTGTACTCTAATAGAACACATTACATTTAGGCTTCAAAATTGAAATTAAGAAATGAGTCAATCATCAGTAACACTCAGTAAAGCAGACAGAGACCAGCATGATGAGTTATCGCCTCATCAAGGGGACATTTCATAAAGGATGAAATATTAACGGGGCCGTCGTCTTGACATCGCTCTCAAACGAGGTTCTGTCAGCCATTTTGTTCTGCATTTTAGTACCACAGCTCAAAGTAATGAGGTAATACAACACAGCCAAACGGGTTCAGCGGGCCGCAATTAGGTCGTTTTATTTCCTCGCCCTTTTAAAATCCGACAGAATCACAGCACCTTTTCCATTTTGCAATCAAAACACATCCCAGTGAAGGCAAAAGATCGAGAGCGTCAATCAAGAGAGAGAGAAGTGAAATCGACTTTAATGCATGAGGTTTGATAAGTGGGAAAAGTTCTGGTGTGGCTCAAATTGAACCTCATGTTCTCAGTACAGACGTGCCTTCTTGTTTTTACGAACAAAATAAAGCATCAATTTGTTTTCTATTTTAAAAAAACCCCATAAGGAAATAAAAACCAGCTCAACAAGTTCTTGTCTGGATTTGTTTTTTAGTTGCTTATAATAGTTGCTCTTGCTTGTGAGCTGTCGGCGTGTTGTTTCTTGATTAGTGTACTTTTGGCTCGGCCATCATCTTTGTTTTGTCACAAGAACAGGTGATGGATCAGGTTTTTTGGCACTGTTTATAATGTCTGTTTAGAACTACAGGGTGATGACCAACAACCTTTTGGGCTGTGTTCCAAGTCAGCGTGCATTTTGCTCAGTCAGCCAACCTGAGGCCTTGTCAGAGTAAAGTAGAATAAAAACAGCTGTGTTTGCAAGGAGGCACCCAGCAGTATCAGACCACAGGGTATTTTCTTTATTTGTTTGACTTGTTTTGTGTCTTAATGCCAACATAAGCTCATCTTTGTTAGTTGTATGCTATTGGATCACATGAGTAGTTGATATAAGCTTGACCCAGATTTGATAAATTAAGTATTCAGTAAATGAGGAGTTGAATGTAGGGAAAACTTTGGTGGTGGCTGTGTCATATCAGACTAAAGATAGCAGTGGAGGGTTTGGTGTTTTCTGTTTTGCTGTGGGATCTTTTCTCTCAGAGCTTGTTGTATTGTGACAGCTGCCCTATCCCTGCTAGAATAACATCCCCGGGAACTGGCTCTTCCACACGTGCACATAGGGGTTCCAAGCCAACACCTTTTCCCTTGGATTGCCACCCACATTTATAGATCATTATGGGATTTGGGATTTTGCAGATGCACGTTTCTGCCTTAAAGTCAAAAAAGTGAGGTAATCTATGTCCACGGATACTTTTACCTTTGGTTCAATCCGCAGTATACTTCTTGTGTGTGTGTGTGTGTACGCTTCAGTTCCTGGGTATTTTATCAAATCCAAAGAAGGCTGCTTCCTTACAGTGCCGCACAGAACTCGGACCTGCTGGATCTGTGGGGAGGGGGACATGCCT
>JAVKLF010000060.1:6281856-6303705 GCA_034783495.1 Millerichthys robustus | reverse complement strand
AATCCAAAGAAGGCTGCTTCCTTACAGTGCCGCACAGAACTCGGACCTGCTGGATCTGTGGGGAGGGGGACATGCCTGTCATCCGAGGAAAGCCCACCTCTGTCTGATTTTCTGCTAGAATACACACTGATTAGAAAGCAGGAAAAGGAAACTAAAACAACATGAGACTTTCAAAGAGATCTTGAAGACAAATGTAATACCCGACACATATCAAACCTTTGGGTTTTCACATGAGGTGAACGTTATAAGTGAAAGAAACAAGTGGCAGGTGTTTTTCTCCGGCGAAACTGATTACCTTTTGGAGTCGACCCCATTTAAAAACTACCACCACAGCTAATTTACCCGAACCAACACAAAAACGGCTACACCTCAGTGAATTACATGGATACTGAGGTAAAATTGGGTGTGGTAGTAGCTGAGAGTCCTTCACAGTGTGTACTCCAAGGTTTGTTTTTTTTTACAGATAATTCAAGCTCACTTGATATTACAGCATTATGTTATTTTCAGGTTTTGAGCAAGATGTCTAGAACTCCATTATAAAATGATCTTGGTCTAAAATTCCTGGAAAAGTGGGGGAGTGATATGCATTCGCAAGCAATGCTAGTCCTTTAAATAGGTTTTTGGGTATTCTGATCAACAAGTGTTTCAACTTGGCAGCAGGTTGTGTGAGTTAGTTGCTGCTCTGTAAGGCTGCAGGGCAGGTAAGGGTTAAACTTCCTCCCTGCTCTGTTAAAGATGAACAGGCTCAGATCTAGAGATGTGTTTGAACAGTGGTATGGAGGGATATCCTCTACAGTTTCTCCCTCTTTAGCTGGGTTTGAAACTGTTTGGCTCTCTGCTATCTAACTATTGATTTTTCTCACAACTTTTTTTTTCTTTTTACAGCTTTCTGTGTAATCTGTTTACAAGGAAAAATAAAAGTTCACCAGTTGTTTTTCCACAGACGAAAGCTGCTGTTTTGAGCCTCTGGGTTAATTTGAAACATGTGGTTTTGGTGTTTTTCTGGAAATAGACAAGTTTAGTTTCGCCGCTGAAACGACAACAAATTCTAATTTGTGAGCAAACTTTACATCGTCTGAAAGGGAATGCATTCGTTCGCTTTGTGAACTTCATACCTCAAACAACTTTTTCTGTTGTTTTCTTTTTCCTTTTTTTTTTTTAACAGAGAGACAGAGAGACAGAGCGGAGAAGATTGGTTCCTGAAACTGTTGTTCTTCTCTGCAATTGGTGGAAGCCTGTTGCTAGGCTTGTGTCAGTATTTGAGTCTTTTCTGCTTCCTCTGCTCTGCGCCCTGATAGGTCGGGTTGGAACTGGTCTGGTAGACTTCTGCCACTTGTTGAACATCCCCACAGTTTCTGTGGTTCTCTCGCATCTAGCTTCACGAGAAAACAGCAGCCGCAGCGCCAAGAAACACACGCACAAAGTTTTAACCCAGCTAAGCTTCCTCTGTCTTTTTATCTCGCTCTACCTTAAGTTTAAGTTTTGTCTTCTTTTAAGCTACTTCCACAAGCAAACAGATAAAATAGTTGCCTTATTTTCGAACTTGTACGAACTGAGTCACTTTCATTTTTATATGAAACCGTTTTGTTTTAAAACATTTCAGTTTTAGTCATTAATACATTAAGACATTTAATACAGTGTAAAACCAAAAACATCACAAAAATCTTCTGCAAGTTTTGTGTTTGTTCACTGGCAAATTACCTTTTGGCTTTGCTGCATCATTATTGATGTTTACAATAAACAAGTTTGCACTATTTTAGGTGTTTTCTCTTAAAGCTTTTCAAGTGCGTGGTTCCGTGGAAAGGCTTACAACCAACTATTATTTTAAACAGCTCACTTTGGAGAGAAATAGTTTAAATTTGAACAAACTGAGGCGCTAACAGCTAGTCTGATAGGGTTAAGACCAAAGTGGATTGCTGCTGTTTTGAAACAAATCCAGCCTCTGCAAAGACATTTTTGAGACTGTTGTTTTCAGACAGCAGTAATCCACTTCGGTTTTGTTTGAACTAGCTTTCAGCTTGTCAGTCTGGTCAGAATCCAACTGTGTTTCTCTAAATAAACCCTCTAGCGACATATTCAGCACATATTGGATTCAAATCTTGCAGCACCCTCAGGGTTTGCAGTGAATCGTAAGACGGAGCTGTACTCTCAGACCCTGTAGGTGACCAAGGTTTGACTCTTGGTTTCACTCGCAACTCAAGATCTTGCATGGATCTTTCCATCGTCTCCAGCCTCGTGGGCTTTTTACAGCTTTTTTTTTGTCTTGACCATGGTGGCAGAGAGGTTAAAATGGAAGAAATTTATTCTGTGGACAGGTGTGCTTAAAGAGCTGACATCAGGAAGGTCTGAATTTGATGTTTGATTGTAGTCTGTGTTCAATAAAGGCACATAAACAGTTGAAAAGAATCAAGCAGTTGTTTTCCTATATTGGATACAAATCAGTTTTTAACTTTATGTAATGTGTTTCTTATTACATTAAGTTGAAGCAAGCCTAAAAATAGAGACTCTTCGTGTCTTTGTAAACTTGCAAAAGCAGCAGGGGATCAAATAATAATTTCCTTAACTGTATGTCTTACTTACAGAGGAAACCGTTTTGATCTGATTTGGCTTCACTGTAAATACAGGAAGTTAGTTTGTTCTGCAACAGTTTTTTTTTTTTTACAACTACAGAGTGGTTTTTTTCCAACACCTGTGAATAGCTGCAGTTGATGAAGATAAGTGTATTCGGTGTACTACATGAATACTTTTTGAGGCACATGTTGAGTAATTGATAAACTTTGAAGCAGAACTGGTTTCAGTGTGTGCTTGAACTACTCTGCATGTAAAGTTGTAAAAAATACTATAGAAATACTATAATATGCTTGAATGTAACCCAATATTACTGCGGCTGTAAAATTCGAACAAATCTGAGATGATTCCTGGTGTTTCCAGGAGTCTTCCTCCCATTTATTGGAACTTATTCGTCCAATGTTGTTCTTAATTCAATCCCATTGCGCGAGTGCGCTCACACACACATATGTGTTGGGTGGCATTTACGCTTGGTGGCCTTTTCTTCGTGTTCCTAAGCTTTCTCCGTCTCAAGTGATTCGAGTTTCTAATTTGATTTTACCTCGTCTTGTAGGCGGAACACACACTCAGAATTCAAACTTGCTGCAGGTGACATCAAACAAAAACTGAGATGCCTAACAGTGTAGTTTTTGATATTCCCCTGAGACACCCGCAATGTGGTTTTTATATGTCACATCGTGTTCAGAACACGCTTCAAATGACACACATAAGTATACCCAGACTGTAGTCAGATAAAACATCCAGGTCTGGGGTGAACAGTAAGGTCATGTTTTTTTATATAATTCTGTCAAAGCCAGAGAATAATTTGAAGGAAACACTGAAACACAATGGTTAGCTGAACAAAATGCCCTTCAAATGTTACTAAAGATGTTTATGCAGCTTTTTGATTGTTACCAGCCTGTACTGTACTGCAAAAATCTCCACCAACCTAACACTTCTTTTTGTACTTTTATACTAACATATAGTTCTTCCGGTTTGCTGAAAGTATTTCAAATTGGTATGCTTTTTTCCCACTTACTTTCTGTGCTTGTGCTTAAGTTTAAAAGGAAAATTGTGTTTTGGTCAGCTCCTTTTTAACGTTCACATGAATCATTCAAGCCTTAAAAAAAGAGGCATCCAAAGTTGAATATAAACCAGTCTAGTGTTTACACATAACACACGCCACCCAGCAGAGAATTGGGGTTTGAAATGATGTCTTTTGGCATTTTGTTACCAGCAGCCTGTCACTTTTCTGTAGCTCAGTTAATGAAAAGGTAAACTTGACATCCATGAAGAACAATGAAAAAAGATTCTTGTAAACGCTGCTTTACTAGTGCATACGCCCCCCCACAACCTTTCAGCTCATCTTATGTTGAAAAATGACATAATGTGTAATTTCAGTTAAAAGTGTGAGATCTTGCACATTTATTAGTGCTCAGTTTATGTTCATGGTGCTCACCTTTAAAGATTGAGCTCAGTATTTTTAACATTGACTGAGTAATATCTATTTTTCTTGAAAAGGTCATCAGTTGTAAATATTCACCCGATGAATACTCTCTGAGAGTTTTGTTTAAAATTGTCCAGTGGTTCATGGGATATTTTGCTGACAGACAAAAAGGGTGGATTCCAAAAGTACAAAGTTTTAAACAGAGATCTCATGCAGTCTTTTAGCCCTCAGCGTATGTGTTGGGGGTCACTCTGAGCTACTACCACACCAGGTTTTAGCACACCTAAGGTACTGAGCTGTAACTATTTATGTGTTTGTCAAAATCAATTAGCTGTGGTGGCCACTTAGAAACAGATTTATTCCAAACAATTATCAGTTGTAGATGTAGATTCAATGATTGCTTTCTAAGAGTTTCGTTAAACTCCATCCTCTAGTTTGTGAGATATTTTACTAACACAACAAGCAAACAAACAAGCACAGACAGACAAAGGCAAAACCATCTCCTCCGTCTTTTTCCCTTTTGGCAGCTGGTGGTAATAGATTAGGATGTGCAGTGTTGAAAAAAACACTGTGACATATACACTCCACAAACTGACGTGCACACACACTAACTGCCTAGTCAGTGTGTGCCCTCCTGACAATAATAGGGTTTGGTGGTGTCTGTGAGGCTGGACACCCCCCCCCCCCCCCCCCCCCCCCCCCCCCCCCACACACACACACACACACACCCCCAAGCCTAAGCGCTTTTATGTAAAAGGGTTTGGCGTATCGTCAGCCGAACGCTGACCAGCCTCTTCTGCCGCTTTGCTGAGCCATGGGGCTCCCAGCAGGTCTGGGAGTGCTGACTCCAGCCCTGGGAACATGTTTACTGCTGGCCTGCACCCCACCCTGTGGCATTGGGGGGGGGGATTGCTTGATGCACACAATGAACCTGCTGAATGTGGTGCTATCCAGTTATCTGTGCAGTGCTGGGGGACGAGCAGACAGTTGAGAAACTGTCCGCAACTCGGGCTCGCCATGGCAGATTTGCCTCGTCTTGGCTTCCTCTTTAGATTATTTCTAAATTTAACGTTGTTTTTGTTTCATCTTAAAGTCCGAGCTAAATCTTTTACTCTTAGCGCTGCATTACACTGATGATGAACTAAAGGCATTATGTTACAAATACTAAACATTTTTTGAAACTATCAAACATCCGTGAAAGTGAGAAGAGAAACCTCCTTTACTTTTTAAAAATCTCACTCACGAACACCCGGGTGCCTTTTTTGTTTGTCTGCTCTCACACAGTCACCAAAACGTGGACGCATCTCTTATGTGGCTGCCGGCTTGTCATCGTAAACAAAATGTATGTGCTGCTTATGGGGAAATGAAACCATTTATCTGTGGTTTACCAAGAATTTTTCGAACACGTGCGCGCAATCTCAGTTGCAAAAACAAACACGAAAAAGCTGAAAAATATCAGATAAGCATTGTAGTATAAAACTTGCATTATACAGTGTGCTTAAGGGTGATTCCGTACAACCCTTTAGCTGTACAGCTGTGGGATAATGGACTTTGTAACCACAGCGGTGGTTTAAACCAGTTAAACACTGTTTGGACTTGTCATTGTCAGGCTGGCATAAACAAAGCCATATGAGCTGCCTGTTCTTATCTCTGCTTCCTCGTGGCTTTTAAAAGGACTCCTTCGGTGTGGGCTGATTGGTGGAGAAATGGCATTATCTGTGGTGCGATAGGCTGCGGTGGAAAACCACCAACTGAAGGACTGTTGCTGCAGCAGCTCTCCATCTCGCTATGTTGATGCTGAGCTTTACTAAGTCCACCTTTATGCTGCTCACCCAGGAAGCTCTCCTGGGTGATGAGGGGGCTCATCTTACACCCACCCCCGTCCGTAGCCCCCCACCCCACTGCATCTTCAGTACTGCAAAAGGCCTTTAGGGGGATCTGCTGCTGCTTGCAAAAGCTGGCTGTTGTTTTGTGCACATTGCAGAGATGAACACCCAGATAACCAGTTCCTCCTAACTGCATTTACTCGTTATTTTAAGTACTGGAGTGGCCTTATCGTGTTTTGATACTAATATTGACTGGACTCCATGGGGGGACAGAATCAATCAGAATTGATTGCAAGCTTTAGTTAGCATACAGAACCCAATGCTTCACAGTAAAATTCAATCACGATCAATGGCAACAGAGAACAAAAGCAGAGAAGTGGTGTTTTCTTTAATCAAAAGAAGGGGGGTTGTTCCCCCTCAGCTCACGTTTAAAGGAACTCGCTTTCCTCGCCTAGCCCCGCCCCCCTGGCCATTCCAGCGCCACCATTGGCTGCCAACGAGCCTGTTTTCGCTCTGCGATTGGTTGCCTAGCGCGTCCGTCGCGCGAGCCTCGACTTATTTACCGAATGTATGAGCCGGAGAGCCCTGTATTCTGCTGCGAGGCTGCAACAGCTGACTACTGAGCACTCCCCTCCTCCTTCTCCACAGTGCCTCAAGGAACAAAGGGAGGAGGAAAGAGCCATTCAAACCACATATCCACAGATATATTTTTATTTTTCCGCTGGCCGAAAACAAGCGACGAGGTGCGGCGAAGACACGAGATGAGGCACGCCGTCGCACAGTCAGAAACCGTGGAGAATAATTCAATCGCAGTGACAGACTTGTTAAAGATATGCACCCATTGTGAACGGCTTAACAAAAAGGTAAGAAGAGTGGGGGAAAAAAACAAACATCACTGCAGCTAAACGCACTGTCCGTGAAGCTTTACTCTGTTGTATGGGTTTAAAAAACAACAACTCAGTTTTCTTAACGTTTCCAAGAGGATTTTGTCTTATTTTCTTTATGATTTCCCAGCGAACTGGCTGCAGTGCAGTCTTTTGTCCCGAACTTGTTTACGCGTTTATGTGAAATCCTACGGATGCAAAGGTTAGAATCAGTCGTTAAAACGCGCTCGTATGGATGACTTGTGTAAAAGTGTGTTTTACGACCGGTGTCACCTCTGAATTATGCACCTTTAGCGAACTTTAATTCATCCGTGTGACTGGGAGCTGCTGTGGGTCAGGCAGTGGACAGACATGTCTCGACAAGTAGCGGAAAGTTACTGGACCTAAACAGGCAGCGTGAAAGGTTTCTGTTTGTAGTTTTTTCTTTTTGCATCAAATGTGACTTTAAATAACCTTATCAACACTGACTTCTTTTGTGTGCAAATGGACGATTTTCCTTCTTTCCCTATTTTCTTTCTTTTTAGTTGTGATGTAACCAAAAAAATGACCAAAATAGGGGGGGGCTTGCAAAAAAGAAGTTGTAGTTAAATGGTGCCACTTCATTTTTTCCCCCTTTTTTCTGCAGGACTTGGGAGTCAGAATCCCAAGACCCCTAGGTAACGGACCAAGCAGATTTATCCCTGAGAAAGAGGTACGAGACATCTCAGATTTCTCTAAATATTAAAAAAAAAATTCATAACAAACAACAACAACAAAAGAACTAAAAAACTTTGCTTTTGAATATCAGATTCTTCAAGTCAGTAAAGTGGACACCAGGACGCAGTCAATATTTGAGGATGCTTTTGCAGCCCTCGGTCGCCTGGACAACATTTCCCTCCTGATGAGTTTCCACCCGCGGTACCTGGAGAGCTTTCTCCGGACGCAGCACTACCTGCTGCAGATGGACGGACCCCTGCCTTTGCACTACAGACACTACATCGGCATCATGGTACGACCTTATTCGTCGTGAGTTTGCAGTTGAGCATTTTATATGTTGAGGATCTAAGCTTCTTTATTTTTTCCCCATCTGATCTCGCAGGCGGCTGCGAGGCACCAGTGTTCCTATTTGGTCAACTTGCATGTGAACGACTTCCTTCAGGTTGGAGGAGATCAGAAGTGGTTGAACGGTCTAAATGAAGCCCCGCAGAAGCTGCAGCAGCTCGGGGAACTCAACAAAATCCTGGCCCACCGTCCCTGGCTTATCACCAAGGAACACATAGAGGTGAGTGGATGCGGGTGTGCAAAGAGCCCAAGGCAGACTTGAGTTCTGGTCGAGCGCAGCTGCAGCTGTGCGACATCCTTTCTTAGTTGAGACTCTGTCGGCATCCCTCACGGTGTTTGCTCCGTGTCGTTTCCAGCGCTTTCTGAAGGCTGAGGAGCACAGCTGGTCCTTGGCAGAGCTGATCCACGCCGTGGTCCTACTCACGCACTACCACTCCCTCGCCTCCTTCACCTTCGGCTGCGGCATCATGCCTGAGATCAACTGTGACGGCGGACACACCTTCAGACCCCCTTCCCTCAGTCAGTACTGTGTGTGCGACATCGCCAACGGCAACGGTCACGCTAATCACCACGACGATTTGCTCGGCAACCAGGTGAGTGGACTAATTGCAACAGAACAGCTGCTGAGGCCTCAGTTCGGAAACTCTTTTAAAGGCTTTTGTTTTGGGGTGTGGGGACTTTATAGGAAATGTGTGGTGAGGTGGAGGTGCTGATGAAGAGGATGAAGCAGCTGCAGGAGTGTCGCGACGACGAAGAGGCCAGCCAGGAGGAGATGGCAACTCGCTTTGAGAGGGAGAAGACCGAGAGCATGCTGGTGGTCACAGCCGAGGACGAGGACTGCGTCCCCTCAAGAGACATCTCCCGTCACTTTGAGGACACCAGTTACGGCTACCAGGATTTCTCCAGGAGGGGCGAGCACGTTCCCACGTTCAGAGCTCAGGTAAGAGATCCGAGATTGTCTTTTGATGTGTAGACCGAGAGAATGGTGTGCATGAATGGCACTGAGTTGGTTTTTGTGTGACCCTGCAGGACTACAGCTGGGAGGACCATGGTTTCTCTCTGGTCAACAGATTGTATCCCGATGTTGGTCAGATGTTGGATGAGAAGTTTCAGTTGGCCTACAATTTGACGTACAACACCATGGCGACACATAAGGATGTGGACACCAGCATGCTGCGCAGGGCCATCTGGAACTACATCCACTGCATGTTTGGCATCAGGTCTGTCACCAGATGCGCTTTTATGTTGTAGCCCGAGGTTCTTCTCAGTCGACTTTTGTGTTCCTGCTGCTCACATAGTTTCTGTGTTCCTCAGGTATGACGACTATGATTACGGGGAGATAAACCAGCTTCTGGACCGTAGCTTTAAGATTTACATCAAGACCATGGTGTGCAGCCCTGAGAAGACCACCAAACGAATGTATGAGAGTTTCTGGAGGCAGTTTCAGCACTCCGAAAAGGTGAGGTGCCATTTCCTGTTTTCAGCTTGTAGTTTACTTGAGCTGTGTGGTGTTATTATAACCATTCGCCTCTCTCTGTTTTATCTCCTGCAGGTCCACGTTAATCTGCTTCTTATGGAAGCACGAATGCAAGCAGAACTGTTATACGCTCTGAGAGCGATCACCCGCTACATGACATGAAGTGCTTTTGGCGTTTTTATTGTTGTCCGTTGACTGTCATTATTGTTGCTTTTTTTTTTTTTTGCTTTTGGAAGACTTAAGTGGACGGAAAAAAAAATCAACAAAAATGTGGAAAAGAGGTCTCATGTTTGTGACAATTCATGTTGGTTGGATGTTTCAAAGACGATCAAAAACTAACAAAAAGATGGATACAAGTCATCTCAAACTACAAGTAGATCCACACAAACAGATGTGTTGCCTGCAGTGCCAAAACTGACCAAAAGAGGGCAGCCTTGAGCAAACCCCTGACCTGTTGAGGGGTTTGTTCCAGGCCAGAGCTTCAACACTTGAGACATCCAGGACTAGATTTCAGTATTCCAGCATGCAACGCGTTCGTTGCCTGTCTTACCGTTCATCTGTTGGCGTGAGAACCCTGAAAAAAATTCCCCAGAAAGAAAGCTGTGCAGCCAGAAACAGTCTGCACTTTGATTCTGTTGTCACTGTTGTATGTGTTTAGTTTCTTTAATATTTTTATTTTGTTTTTGTATGAGGAGAAATGAACGTTGTTGTGTTTAACTGGAGATGGATGCATTAACTAGTGTTTTATTTTAATTTTTTACATTTTACGTGTGCCTGTACTATCCAGCACAGTGTGAATATGTGCTGATGCTGCTGCTCCCATGTTGTATTTTTAGTGGGATCATATCGATGCCCAAATCACCTTTCACCCAATTCCCTCAGTCCCTTTTTCTAAAAGCCCCTATCCGTTAGAAATCCACTGCATTACCCCCCCTCAATTCTCCTATCCTTTACCCAAATCCTAAATCTCAAACGGCAATGTAAGCTAATCCGAGGAGTGTGAAAACCAACTCAAAGAACACTGTCTGAGCCCATTTTGAGTTTGACTGTATATGTGTGAAAGAGTTCACGATGACTGAGTTATGAATGTGTGTGTGTGTGTGTGTGTGTTTTTCACGGAAATGGCAAGAAAGGAAAAAAAAAAGTATGTCTTGGAATTTCATTTGTTTAAAAAAAAAGTAAAGAAAAGCGAGGCACTTGGAAGGAAATCCTTCTTGCTTCTGCTGTAGCTCTGTCATTGTGAGATACTTTTGTTTATTATGTCTTTTTTTCTGGTAATGGGAAGAGTGATTAAAAAAAAAAAGTTAATCATAAAGAAAGTTGGAAACAAGGTTTTCCAGGAGGGATTTGCTTCCGGTTGCTCTAACCACACAGTATCTGTCTTCCGCTTATCCCGCTTGCCTGGTGGCCCAAACACTTTCAAAGCTTTTTGATTGTGAATTTTACCAGTAAATAAATACCTCTATTATTGTTTTTATTTTTCATCTATTAACACATGTAAGAAGTGCTCTTCAGGGAGCAGATACCTATTTTTTTGGGGGGGGGGTGGGCTTGTTTCCTGTACTTGGGGGACACAGTGCGCCCACACCAGGCTGCAGTCGATTTAGTTTTGAACGCAGAGCTATGTGGTGTTTTTTTTTTTTTTTTCCCTGTCAGGGAAGTCTAACAAGTGCAAAAGCAGCTTTTTTTTTAAACCAGAGGTTTAAAGCCTCTGCTGTTCAGTTATTTTTGTTTACTAAAATCAGTTCAGTACTGCGATCTTAAGGGTGGACTGAGAGAATCAGACAAATGTTGGAGAGACATCCTGATGAGGATGAAAAAAGAATGGTACATTTGCAAGTGGTTTATGAGGAAGTGGAGGTTGTTTTATTTTTTTTTTCAAACTTCTGACTGATGTCAGTTACTGACACTTTTTATATGGAAATCTATGAAAAAAGATGAAAAAAATAAAGCGTAATATGAAACTTTTTGCATATCTGTCATAGTTTTCTCCCAAACCTACTTTTTATTTCTTCATCAAAGAGGTTGTACCGGTTAAACAAACACAATTCAGGATGTAATCGAAGCACAATCGGTGTCACCATCAGCACTCAGTGGCACAAAAACGGTAACAACCCTTAGCTAATTAGCCTGAACGCCGTTGTACGAAAGATGACTCGTGAAAAAGTGTGGAGTTTTAAAACGGTGGTGTAAAATGCACACGGCTCTGAATATCCAAAACAGTTGGCCTCACCAACAGTACGCTGAGCTCAGGGGAATGTTTCAGTTTGTCATCAGTCCAGTTCAGGGACTTTCATGTGAGTTTTATCTTACTGTTATGTGTTTCAGAGTTGTGTGACTCTCAGCCTTTTTACAGTCGGTAAGGTTGGACTTGTGGTGCGGTTGAGGTCAAAGTCTCCCAGCTTCTGGACATCATTTCAACTTTCCAACTGATCCTGATTCGGTCTGAATTTCAGCGTTTCCCATCTAAGCCTGTCAGAGTAGAATCACCAGCAGGTGTGTTTCCCCTGATGACCAAACTTCACATTTCAGTGGTTTCAATTCCCACACGACATAAAGAATAGGAAACATTCTTTTAAAGCAACGCTGATCTCGACCAGAGAAACTTGATGTTTATAAGTTTCGGCTTTTAGGTTGTTTGGGTTTTTGTTTCGTTTTAAAACATTGGTTTGTCTTGTGGTTTGTTATAGCTCACTGCTATACAAAAACTGGGGAAACTGACATGGATTTTTCTTTTGTTAGTTTTGTTTTAAGTGCCATTCTGATTTGTTTCGATGTAATAATGATGATGTGATTGATGTAAACTGTAAGCACTGCCCTGCCCCTTTTATGTGTAACAATAAAGACTTGGAGAAGCAAAAACAACAAAAAAAATGTTTGATGTCTTTTTTTTTTTTAGTTTTGCTCAGCTTTACCACACACAAACTTAAATCCAACACTTTAGACAATAAAAGTTTACGTATTGAGATCAATTCTAGATCAGGCTCATCTTTAAGGCCACGTTATTATTACTACTACAGTATCTTTACAACACAGTACAGAATAAAATTCAAGTTTTTACAGGTTTGTACAAAATATGCACGAAAGGTAAGAAGAAAATCGGTGCTTAAAAGCATAAAGTGCAAAAAGTTTAAAATCTGAAAAACAAAAAAACAATAACTGATGTCAATACTAGCCATTAAATTAATACAATTACAAATGTAAATACGTTTATAATTGATGCTGATTATTTTTAATATTCTATATTGGATGCATTAATGTCTGGCTGTTACAAACATCTTCTGTGATTTCTGCTCACCATCTGCATGTTTTAAACTGCACTATCATTATTTAGTCTGCAGTCATAAGATTGATTTGAAGTGTCTGAAGAGAGAGGAGAAACTTCTGTTGGAGTTTTATTCTGCAGCTTATTATTTAAAGTCACTTTTAATTGATTCAGAGTCGAAGTGAGAAAATGCAAACCTCAGACTGTAAATTGTAAAACACAGCAGTTTCTATGACAACAACAACAAAAAAAAAACTCTTAACCTTGAGTGTATCAAGCTGTCAGGTCCTGAGACTAGAGTGCCTTCAGCAGTTTTTGAGCAACAGGTCGGAACTCCAACTCCCAGTATGCCTTGTGGAGGTCCCTCGTGTCTTCATTTTGTGCCCACTTCAGAGCTTCCTCTTCATCTAAGGTATCAGGTTAAATTAAAAGAGTAAGAGCAGGAAGGGGTTAATAGTTTTCAAAAACACTTTAACGATTGGTGTTTTTAGGCAACATTTGTGTATTAAAAATGAGAATGAAATGTTTTGTTTTTCCTTCTGAGACGGTGGCTGTTTTATTCAAGTGTGTGTCCCTCTCTTGTTATGGCAGGACAAGTAACAACACAAACCTAAGAACATAGTTAGCGTCTCAACGAGTGTTTGTCTGTCCCCTGTGTCCAACAGCTTCTCAGAGCCGCCACCCGTCAGGTTCCACATCGCCTGACAAGCCTGGCCCGCCAGCTGCCAGTCAGCTGCTCCGAAGTCTCTCAGACAGTCCACCAGTCTGCTCAAACACACACGAACACACTGCATGTGACTAGATGAAAGAGGATTCACATGACCATTAGGTTTGTGAACATTAGCTGCACTTCACTAGGCCTTAATTTGGAAAAAGAACAGTGGGTGTGTGAAGTGGAAAGAAACAGTAAACGCTTCAACTGTTCTCACTGTTGGAAAGATTGAAATAAAAGCACCCCCCCCCACCCACCCACCCAAGAAGATCTCACTAGTAAAATATTCACAATTATTTTAAACAGTTTGAACAAATAAGACATTTTATTCCATCTGATATAACTTGTAGCATCTTTTTTTTTGTCTTAGCCGAGCTGTTTTTCCATCAAACAAGAGCAGATTTATAAAAACTGCAACAAAGAAGTCGTCGTCCTGTCTGAAAATATAAATAAAATCTAAAAAATGAAAGTCTGGAATAAATCACCTTTCACCGAGCGTGAAACTGTTATTTGAGCATCTTCCTTCCTCGATTTTGCCATTAATCTTTCTTCTTAAAGAGTTTTAGCAATCAGCTGGACTTGGTTACCACTTATTGGCAAAAAACATTCTGAGGCATTCTGGTTCTGCACTGTAAAAATGTGTCAGTAATGAGCTGATTATTGTTACAAGCTGTCAGTTAAGAGACTCATTACAAAGACATGCTTTTTCAATTATTGTCATATTGTGATGCTTATTTTTGTGTCACAGATGCTCCATTCTTGTTACATTTGACACTTCCTGGAATCTCAGATTTATTTTTCAGATGCATCATAAAGAAAGGAAGAAAAAAAACAACTATGTGCAGGAGACACAAATGCTTTTGTTCTTACTTGGCCCAGGCCCCCTCTAGTGTCAGGCAGACCCTTTCCGGAGGATCTAGAGCAAGGTTGGTCAGGACCCCGCAGGCCGAAAAACACATCTCGGCTCTCTTTGAGTCAAGCAGTGTGACCACAAACTTGTGCACTGAGGAAGAGAGAAAGATGATGGAGCAAGGGAGAGGATGAGAACAGGGGGGGGTGGTGAAGATAAGAGAGCTGCTATCAGCAGAGTCAGTAGGCATGTTTATGCTCTGTGGAGCTGGCCTTGCAGATAAACCTAGTCTCACTATGACACACTGGTATACAGAAGTGTGTTTAAAAAGTCAGTGCTTTTAAAAATTGTTGCAAAGCTGTATGCTGCAATGACATCATTTACTCTACAGAGTACTTCCTGTTTGTATTTCTGTACATTAAAATGTAGACATTAAATAACACGATTCTCATACGGCCATTAACCGTGATGTAGTTTTAACAAAAGTTTGAACATTAAACAAACTGAACACAGGTGTTAAAACCTTTATGTAAATATACACAAAAGGCAACAAAAACATAAAACCTGAGCAGTGACACCGGGGAAGTGTGCAAAAGAAGCGGGATGTCCCACATTGAAAATGTCTGTCCAACATGTTGCCCCATCAGCATTATTTAAAGCAACATACATGTAAAGAGGAAAGCAGCAGCTCTAATAAGCACACACAACAACAGAAGTTGAGACTAAAAAAACAGAAAAACCTACAGTAAACAGGCCTCAGAGATGCCACATCATTCTCTGAATCTGGGAATTTTTCAGGATGTACTGAAACAAACCGTTAAAATGTTAAAATCATATAGAGATTAAATTGGAAATTATAGACGCTCAAGTGAGCTGAAGAGGAAAGGACTCAGGCAGCTTGTTATCAGCACATAGATGAAAAGCAGCATCCATGATGGTTTATGTTACGGGCAACACATACCTCTGTGAAAGCCCCTTCATTAGAAAGGAACTTTTATCAGAAAGATAATAAAAACACATATTTTCCTTATAGAACTGCAGCACCCCTCTGTAGCAGGAGTCCAAGTGTTGAATAGTTACCTGTTGCCTTTAATATACGAGGTGTAAATAATTTGCAAAGCACTTCATAAAATTGACACAGTATGCAAATGATTTTTGGAAAAAAGTAAAAGAAACAAAGATTAATGTTTGAGAATATTTTTCAGGTGTCAGTTTGTATTACTGAGGGACATATACCTTTATTTTGCATAATAAAGTCTCGCACGTCCCTGTGCTGTGACAAGTTCCCATAGACACGAGTGGCCTCGAGCACGGCCTCCATACTCGAGGTAAACATCAGCTTCGACATCACTGTAATACATGAAAGAACGTGATGAAGAGAAAATGAAGCTGAGCGTTCAGTTTTCCTCATTTTTACTTCGACCGATCTTTTTGGTCTCACACTTTGCGATAGCCAGCCGGTTCTGTCGGATCTTGGAGCCTTCTTCGTGGTAGAACGAGAGGTTGTTGATGGTGGCGGCCACGTTCACCATCAGCTCCTCGCTCTCCTGCACCGACCTCAGCTCTGTGCCGCCCACATGCCGACACAAACAAACAAGAAAAACAACAATATATATAAATATAAAAAAGAAATAACACAAGCGACACGGTGACTTTGTGTAAAACAGAACACAGACTGATCAAGAGGCAACAACCTTAAAGTTTAAAAACCTTCTCAGCATTCAGTTATGTGAAAAGATTTGTAAAACTACTTTTAGGATAAATTAAATATTTTAAAGAAAAGATCATATTTGCAATTAAACTGCTCTGCTGAAGATAGAAAAATGAAAACTAATCATTGTTTACTTTTATTTGATGAAAAGATCTAGTGAAATAAGACCAGATTTAGTGGATTGACTTAATGAATACGATTGCCTTTTACAATAATTTTGGTCTAATATTGATAATTTGGTAGTACAAGTGTCAAAAGGATCTAGTCGAACAAATAATGAGACTGAAACAAGTCTGTCCCTGATATAGCTGCAAATGTTGTGCTCTTGGTCATAAATTACAGATATTGTGGTTGAGCTGTCAGCTAGCGTCTGTGTCACACAAATTTTTGGTTCTGGTTCTGACTGGAAATGCTGCTTTGTTTTGCACCTCCCCTCAAAACTGTGTAATAGAAAGCAGCTCAGCGTAGCGTGATCTTAATCAAAACAGGACATCAATCAGGCAAGCTTGCTCTTTCATCTCTTACCGAAAGTTTTGATTTCTGTCTCTGGTGGTTGCACCAACTCCATAATTCCTTTCAGTCATTTATTTTATGTTTCTGCCCTCAGTGACATGTTGCCTTTAATGCCCTACTGGTTTATCCACCCATTGATCTTCTTTTGCAGGGAGCTGGTACCTATCTCCAGCAGTCACTGTGTGAGAGGTGGGGTACACCCTAGACAGGTTGCAAGTCCAACACAAAGACAACCATTCACACTGTCACTTAGGGACAATTTAGAGTTACCAATCACCCAAACATGCATGATTTTGGTCTGTGGAAGGAAACCAGAGTACTCAGAGAAATCCTGCGACCCTTCTCTCTGAGAGGCAAAAGCTCTAACCGCTGTTCCACCCCATTACTCTTTAACTTATTTACTTTTGTTTTGTTTATTTCTTCCTTCCAACTGCCGCTGAGTTAAGTGTAGGAGGCAAACAGCCAAGGAGTTTCACATCTACCTACGTATCAGTTCAACCTGTCCTAAAACCTACTAACCACGCGGGAGAGATTCATGCATAAAAACCAACTCGTCTGTGAAATGATACAGTACATCCTGCTCCTGCAACAAAGTGCATCGCTCTGTCAGATGTACAAAAACAGGTAAACCAAAAGAGGATGTGTGATGTGTCGAGCAGATTGCACTGAGAGGAGACCAACTGATGGTGTGAACAGACAAAGGAGGAATGGGTTTCCCAGCATGGGAGAAGTGGCTGGGTGCCTGGCATATACGTAAAAACCTGCTCCAAACAGCTATTTTTAAACTTATTAAACATTTTCATGTATTTTCGTGCTTTACCTGTTTGACACCAGACATAAAAATGACGAAAGGCCACTAGTACTCTAAACCTACTTCTGACTGTAATCCCAGTAATGTTTGTCTTAGTCTGTTAAAAAAAAGAGCTCTTCTGTTGCTCTGCTTACCCAATGTCTCCATCAAAAGCTGGATGCAGGTTGTGTTTGTGACCAATGATGGACCCACAGTTGGGTGGATGCACATGTTGGCCAGCACCCTGACCAGCTTCACGAGCACGTCATCCGCCTGTCGCACATCGTTGGGAGGCGTAGCAGGCTTTTTGCGAGAAGAGGCCCCTTTCTGCGCGTGTGTGCGTGGTGACTCGCCTCTCTGGTAGCTGCTGTAAAGCTGGAGGAGTGTAGCCATGCAGTCATTGCACTGAAAGAGCTGCAGCCGAGCCGCGTCACTTTTGGCTGTGAGGTTGCCAAGTGAGAAGAGAAGACGCACAACAAGATCCTGTGAAGGAACCGTGGAGACAAGTTTTTAAAGACTGGTGAATGTACTCACCTGTAGACTGCAAAATACTTCAAAATAAGATAGCCTGCCTGCCAAAAAAACCCATTACCAGTATGTGGAACACTAAATTAACTCAAAGAGTACAGTTATGTACCACAATACATATTCTACAGTATATTAAATATTCTACATATTTTACAGTTTTCTTCTTTCTTTTATCTAGCTTTTCCCCCATATTCTATTTACTCAACCGAACTGCTTCTCTTCTAAATTTTTTCATTTTCTCCTTACTGCTCCCTTTTGTTACTCATCTCTTCTCAGTTAATTATTTGTCAAAGTAATTATACAAGAACAGAAACTAAAAAGCAAACACGACACGCCTGGGAAAGTACCACTTTTCTTTTTAATATACACACAGAAAATAATACAATAAAAAAACAGGAAGGTTGTGGACTCACCTTATTTTGGTGATGTTTGCTCAGCAAATCTAAAAAAAGTGGATAGCAGTTGGAAATTTGAGCCAAAGCCAGACAGCACTCAGAGTAAGAAGAGAGTTTGCTAAAAACAAAAAAACAAACAGATAATTAACATCTCAGCTCCTTCCAACTCACTGCTATGGTCATCACCTATATTCAAAATCTGTAATGTTTTGATTATGTTTGGCAAAATATTAAAACAAATGGTTTAGATTTATCAATGCTTAAACTTGGTAAATATGCTTTGTAAAGATTTGCTTCAATGTTTTTGACAAAACACTGACAACAACGTTGCACCTAAAATGGTTTGTGGGCAAATGTTTGCCTCATTTGTCTCTTTAAAAGCACAGCTGGTAAACATATCAAGTCTTTTTTTGCAGCATAAGCGATTGTTTTTAAAGATGTCAGCGCATCTCTTTCTAAAGCAACAATTTTATAACTTCAAAGGACCTTACAGCCCCTGAAGAGGGTTGCATTTTAGGCCTCCACATTTTTCTGTTTTAGTATTTTGTATATTCAGAAAGCAGACCTGAAACATTAACGAGTGTAGGCGAGTCAAAACTGAAAACGTCTGTGACACAGTGACTGCTTTTGCTGTGGTCTAGATCGAAAAACAGACATAGAACCACCTTGTCTCATAACTGTAGCAACTCTTGGTTTGAGAGACTCAGGATTCACATCACACTTTCATGAGAAAAGAGAGAAATTTCACAATGATTCTTGGAGGCAGAAAAATAAAGCCTGAGTGGATGAAAACTAAGCGACAGCCTGTTTACATTTAAACTGTGAAAACGTGTAAAGCTGAACATGTGGTACCTGAAAATTCTGGAAATGTTCGTGCAGATGTCTTTGTCATCACAGTGTTGATGTAACACCTGGCAGAGAGCTGGAAGTATGAAGGGAACAAAGAGCGCACGGGAGTCAGGGTGATCAGCAAGGTTCCTCAGGATGGCTGTCAGCTGCAGGGGTTAAAGACAAGAAAGAGAAGAGGGGTTTAGTAAGGAAAATCCTAGCTGTGCTTTGTGTAGCTAAATGTCTTGTTCTTTTATTTGATCAGGTTGGCTGTTGGCCTATGTGGAGCAGCAATGGGAAACCGTTCAGTGATTAAATACATCACTCCATCAAAGGAAGGAAACTGTACTTTCCAACACATGGAAGCACTGAAATGCAGTGGAAAGTCCTGGTGTGCTTATTTTTCTCTTCTAACTGGGTAATGAGTTGCGTTACAGATCAAATGAAAGACCAGTTCAAGATGTTTGTTTGGGCCGGTTTTTGTGGTTTGCAATCATGTCGAGCAGAATGTGTTCTGGACTCAAGTAGTCTGCTGGCCGGCAGAGAACATTAGGCTCATGGAGCAGCAACATTTCAGACGTAAACAAAAACATTTTTACCTAATAGCTGGAAAATCTGCATCAGCCAAAAAACACATCAAAAGTACATTTGGTTCCCTTTTATTGACATGTTTTGAATTTGTGGTTTTCACTCAGCTAAATTTATGGAAGAAAAATATTACAAAACCTTTACCATTAAGGTAACTTATAGGTCATAATGGCAGTAACTGAAATACTGAACTAGTGACAAACCTGTATGAGGATGTGTCCTGCTATTTTAATGTTGGTGTCATCTACTGTGCAAAGAGCCTGGAGGAGTTTCTGAGCAACATCCATACAGTTCTTATCCAGCAAGAGTCCAAGGATTTCCCTGTTTCCAGAGAGAAACTTCAAAGCACCAACACAATACAGCAGGGCTTCTCCGGACACATTCACATCTGCACTGTAAAGCACATTTAGCAATGAGTCTGAAAAACAAAATGAAATGAGAGACTAAATGGAAAAATACTTCAAAGGTAGGTTCTGTGATAATAATCAATCAATAAAAGAAGAGTAGGTAATGACACATGGGATGTCCTGACCGATGATGGAGTTTTTCTGGAACAGGATGTCATTGGATTCACTTCGACTGATCTGAAAAACAAGCTTACAGATGTTGAGCAAGTTGTTTCCGCTGACACACAGCTGTAGAGAAAAAGAAAAAAAAAAGCTTTATGTTATATTTTTGTCAGTAGCCTGTGGCAGCCAAGCATGTCGAAGCGCGCACACATCCACCTACCCCTCTCTCACATGCACACACACACACACACACACACACACACACACACACCTGCAAACCCACAGATGACTCACAGCAAGGCAGAGCGTAGCAATGTGCAGGTTGAGCTTGGAAGAGTTGAGGTCAATAAGGCGGAATAGCGTTTGCAGTATTTTCGACCTCCTCTTACAGCGTCGACCGAGCATGTCGGCGTCTGCCAAGGTGCCATGCAGGCCGTCACACAAATCACACAGACGGTCCATCGAGTCCTCAGAGCTGCCTGTTGCAGGTAAACGCACATTTTGCGAAGAAACTATGTCAAGTTCATGAAAAAAGACATGACTAGACAAAGCAAACGTCTGAAAAGGGTGTATCTACATAAATACAGATGAGTTCTATGTATGTAGTGCTGTGGATGTCTGCAAAAAATCTGTATGAATGAGAACATGAAGTCAAATCTCTAACATTCATAAAATGCTGGTCAGCAGAAAGTTCCTTCTTTGAGAACCAGCTTTCAGTATTAGTGGTCAAACACAGAAAAACAATAAGGCAGCAGGCAGCTGACGCAGAGGAAGAGAAAGGGTGGAGCGTTTTCCTTGTTTTTGAGGCAAAATAAATGTTTTCCCTGCATAAATAATAGGCCATTTCCACAAAAGGTTGAACACAGTCTCACACTCTACACTTCACTGCAATTTTTCACCGAATCTCCAATGTGTTTTATGCATGAGCCAGAAGGCCCCTTAGTACAATAAATATTTAATATTTATCTTTCAAATGAAATTTCCATTAAATTTGTAGAGTGCTAAAATATTTAAAGCCACAGATTTAATTTCATGGCTGCCAGACTGCAGTTTCAGGCTGAGACATATTCTGTACAGATGCCAAACCTAACAGTTTTGTTTGTCTTTCTCTGAAATGACAGTGCTTTTTTTCATTTTGTGGCGTTTTGTGCATGACTATCTGCCAACATTGAGAAATCAATTTCTCAGCCTGCTGGTTGAAAATGAAATTTAATAAAGAAACACGGGGAAGAAAAACTGACAAGAGATGTAAGCTCTAGTGAATTGACCAGAATCTCCTCAGCTAAAAGACATTTTAGATAACATTTTAGGACTTTCAAAAGCCCAAAAGGAATGTCATATTGTGATAAAATTAGATATAATGCATGTTGTGTGTTTGCTATTTATTTTGTGGGCTTCTGTCTTGTATTACACTCAACAGGCTACCTGCAGCCACACTCTCCAGCTCTTCCAGAAAAGGGACTATCATATTATTCCACACCAGTGATTCTGCATCCTCCTTTGTGCTTGTGGCATTGTCTTCAAACTTGAGTTCTGAAATGTGCAGAAAAAGAAATTTACAGTTTGCCATTTACGTTTTTGCAAACCCAGCGACAGCCAGCCCGGTTCACAAGTTCGCAGTCTTAAAATAAAACAGCAGGAAGTTTGATGCCACGGTAAAAGGTCACCATCTACAGCTAAACTTCCTCTTATTTCTTTCTGTGGTGATGTGAAATAGTATGCACGTGTGTGCATGCTTGCAAACATCTAGAATCTCTTCCATATCATGTTTATGTTGATTTTCTTCTCTAGATATTTGCATAACCCTCTTGCTTGGTGAGATACAGGAAACTGCAGCTGAACAAGCCATCAGCCTTCTCTTCTATTGGTTGGCTGTCTGTCGTGGTGGAAATCAAGCCCTTAGCAACAACACGCTAATCAAAGTTTGACACTCAGCAA
>JAVKLF010000060.1:6249339-6260472 GCA_034783495.1 Millerichthys robustus | reverse complement strand
TAAAAAAAAGAACAGTGTGTTTAGGTGCTAAAACGTTTTTGTCCTCCTTGTATTACAATGTCTGCAATGGGACGGAACCACTTTGGGTTGAGGGGGAGTTCAGCTAATTCATGCACAAACCTCAGACTGCACAGTAGCTCATTCTCATTACTTGCCACCCATGCACACCCGCTCTTCTGCCTTGGTGTCAAAATGATATACACAAATCTGTACACTATTATACACAGCAGGGAATACACTTCATGTCACTACCCCAAACAAGAAAAGGGGTACCAGAGCTTCCAGATGCTACAAAAATGGTGCTTGAGACCATTAAAACAAACAATTAAAGAAATCTGGCTCAACAATTAACTCGCTGGTAACAGTGTTCCCACCCACCTGGCGCGTAACTTTGTTCAATAATTCTTCAACTACAGAGGTATCACAAAAAATCCAAGGGTCAAGTACTAACATGAGTATATAAGGACAAACAGTGAGTATATATGCATTTTCACACAATTCATAATGCATAAATACAGACATGCATACAGTCAGCTGTGCTGTATGCAACGTGAGATATTACACATCCATGTGAGAATAATGGCTGAAATGAACTCGGTAGAGAAACACGTACACAAGTCAGGAGATACAGGAAGTCACCTGCAGGAGCACCAGGCGTGTCCGTGAGGGGATGTGGCTGTGTCACAAGTCCGACAAGAGGAAGAAAAATAGCTATGACAGCAAAACCAAAAAAAAAAAAAACACAACAGACATGCTTGACTTAATAATCCTGACCTCAATCCTCCTTCCTTCTCTTCATCTCAATGACCAAAAGTTCACAGGTTACAAGTTCACAAGCACAAAATATTAGGTTTTATTATCAATAAATGTACTGTATACATCCATTTGAATGTAAATATTCCAAATGGGATACATCAATGTCCCCTACCAACATGAGTGATTCTGTATATGCATAACAAGCCTAACAAATCAATTTGATTTTTTATTTTGTGTGTGTGTTTGTGTGTGTGATTTGGCTGCCAGCAAATTCTACTGTCTGTTTCAAGTAATTTGGCAATATACAGAAATAGCTTATTGTTTTACCCAAGGAACAAAAAGCTTTGAGAGGAATGAGCCAAAAAAAAACAAAAAAAAAAAGACAGAACACTGCTTCTACTGCGGTCTTCAATCTTGCCACGCTACTTGTGGCTGCAGTTTTGGGCTTTCTTCAGGTTAAAACTGATCAAACAAAAATGCACGGCTTACTCTCGGGAAAGGATTTAACACTGTTTATATAGCACCTGTAGTGGTGTGGAAAAGTTCACAACGCTAGCAAACAGGCTTTCATTTTGGCTACATAATATGCTGTGATAAACAACCTTTTAAGAGTTCACCGTAAAAAAAAAAACAAAAGAGATGAGATGTTTTCCTCCTTCTTTGTGCACGCTTGAATGTACACAAGGATGCAGAAATGAGCTAAATATTATGACCCCTTAGCATGTTCTAATTACTTTAAATTCAAGCAATGCACAACAACAGTAAGTGCATGTCATTAAGTTTAGCATTTTTTTTTACTTCCAAGTTTCTGAGGTTTTGCAAAATGTCAGTTAGTTTGTATGAGTTTATGCTTCTGTCGCTTCATTTTACTAACACACCATTTCTCTTTGTACAGACAACTACGATCCAAAAAAACAACAACAAAACAGAAAACCCCAAAAAACCAAACACAGAACAATTAAAACTAAGAGCAGAAGGATTTTTAAAAACCCTCAACGTAACATATATCAGGAAACAACTGAATCAGATTTATACTACATCGCTTCTTGAGTTTTGTCTTTTTTGCCTTCAGCGGGAACAACTGCACCAGGCTCTTCTTTACTTCTTTGCTTAATGCTTTGTGCCTTCTGATAAGCAGTGTCTGTGATATCAAGAAACTGTTTGTCAAAGAAAAATTGCATAATTCCAGGATATACGTGAGTTTGCTGTGATTGTTTGACATAGCTTTTTGAACTTATTTATTTTTTTCCACAGGAGGCCTTAAGACCTAATGTGCAGCATCTCCAACGTCTTTCAGATTGTTCATGGTTCACCAGTGTGGGAGCGCAGGTAAAGCTCACGAGAGGAAGTCTGCTTCTGTAAACACAAGGTTTGGATTTTATGTTGTGCTGATGGTTGGTTTGGCAAAAAGGATGGGGTGTGTTTGTGTGTCTGATCTTTTCTTCCGCTTCATAGGTCAGACCTGTAGACAGAACAACAACATAGGGTAGGAAAAATTATAATATTCACACTGTTTGAAAAACACCTGACCTTGTTTTAGATTGCTTTTACAATTTTTTAAATTGTAAAAAAAGAAAAATGCGCTTGTGTCAGAAATGGTGAAGAAGTTTTTGTTACTGACATTCGTAATTCACAAATGTTTAATGCTAGATGTGCTCAATTGCTAGATAATATTTTATTGCCACGGAAAACTAACACTGAGACATACACACCTGTACTGCTTCTCACCTCTCAGCCAGGAACCCAGCTTTGAGAGGTCTGCTTGTTATTCGCGAAGTTGTCAACTCCATTCATGTTGACCAGAGACTCAAAATTAAAATCTAGCCCATCTGCATCCATCAGGTCATTCCTAATTATAGAATCCATGTCACACTCCAGGCTCCCATTGAACATGTCCAGGTCAAGATCTGTGGGGAAGCGATCTTGACACCCTCCACTGCTGCTGACTGTGCCATTTAGAAAGATTGAGGGGTCTATCTGCATGGAGGTAGTCCCATTTCCTCCCAGTGGTGAAAGTAGGAGCTGCTGCTTGGCATTAGCCAGAGAGTTAGCCTTGTTGGCTAAGTTCAGGTCTCCATTTAAAGACCTTTGGTTGTGGTTGTTACTTTGCAGCATCTCTCTTTGGCTGCTCTGAAGTCCTCCAGTGGTCCCAAAGGTCATTACAGGATCGTTGCGGACCATAACATTGCGACGCGAATTCTGAGACATGACAGCAGCTGCACTTGCCTGTGACATCAGCGGGTCAGACTGAGTCATCATTACATCACTGTGGTTGTGACAGTCAGAGTTGAGCAGATCTTGTAGTATTTGGCCTCCAAAGCGAGACATGCTGATTGTGGAGAAAGATGTTGGCTTGTTCTCCTGGATGGTCTGCATGGGAGATGAACGCAGAGAGGAGCCTGTTGTGTGGGGGCCAAAGATAGAGTTACTGTAATTATTACTTCCACCGTTTGAGGAAGAATTGGAAGATTGAGGGGAAGTAGAGGAAGGTGAACTTATACCATTAGGTTTGGACCCAAAACTGAACCCTGAGGAACCATTCTGTGTGGTCTGGCTAGTGGTGGTTGGTGCAGGTTTAATGTCTAGCAGATCATCCATCAGATCTTCTGTCATTTCATTGGTTAATTTCATTGTTTCTGCCAGATCTGTCAGGCAGGGCAGATCAGAGGAAGCAGTCTTTCCATTGCCCGTGGGGTTCCCAGGAGATAGTGCCCTGCCAGGACTAGAGTAGAGCATGGGTGAAAGAGAAGGCTCATCATCGGGCACCTCATCTAACTCAGAGTTGGCCAAAATGGGTGAGAGGCGACCACTAAGTGTGCTGGCATTTGAATTGGTTCTGGACCGGAAGTCTGTCCAGGCGTCTAGCTCCTCACTGCTGCGTGACGTTGGACTCCCAGGCCACTTAGATGGACCTGAAGGGCTGTCCCCACCGCCTTCATTGGCCGCAGCAGCAGCAGCAGCCTGCAGGACAGCCTTCTTCTTGGCAGCTCGGCCACGGGCAGACTTTGTATACTTGTTGCTGTTGTCCATGGAGACTGCACGACGGCGCGGAGCCTTGCCACCCTTTCCTCCCTCAGGGTTGATCATCCACCAAGAGCTCTTTCCGGTTCCCTCGTTCTGGACACGGATGAAGCGACTGTGGAGGGAAAGGTTGTGCCGGATGGAATTCTGCAACACAAAACAGAAAAAGACTTCACTGAGCAATGTGTGCAAAATCTTTTTGGAACAATTCCTCCAACTATTGCCGTCATCATCAGTATTGATTTGTTGACAAGACAAACAAAGAAAGCAAAAAAGTTTCTGTTCCCCTAAAAGATACACACTCACATTTATTTGAAGTGATACTTAGCGCCAATGTTAGCATTGTCCCTGCTGTAGTTTTGTGTTGTGTTTATAAAAGAGAAGAGACAGACGGAGGTCTATAATCATGCATCTCTTTAATTATGAACAACACAAACAAAAAGCCTCTGTGTGGCAGATTATGGGTTGTACGGGTGTGAGTTTTGGCTGGTGTGTGCTGAAAAACTCTGATTTCTTGTGTAAGCCCAAAAGGCTCGTGGAGGAATTGGTGCACAGCCTGTGCTAATGATCAAGTGTTTCATTCATTACACACAGCCGTATATGCACATTAGGAGCCCAAACGGCAACATAACCTTGTTGACTAATTTGTCCAACTATTGAAAATATTAATGCACACACACAGTTATCAGATGGACATTTGTTCTTGTTCTACAAGCTCACTGCAGCAATGTCCACATTACTGGTGTAACTCTCAGAATGTCAAGGTCAATCTGTCCAAATCTGTGGCTCTGAGTGAGCTATTTTGAGACATTTGATGGACGGGTCCATAGACCACACAGAAATAAACCGTTATATCTCACTAACTTTCAACTATCACAATATTTCTTTTGTATCTATTTTTACTGATGATTGATGATGCTTGTCTGTCCACATGATCACAAAACTCTATCAGTATTATGCCTAATAAAAATAATATTATTCAAAATGTCTGTTGAGTGCTAAGGTTTAAAAAATATTAAACAAAGCAACAGTGTGAAATTGATATGTACCTTCCTAAATGGCTAAATCATTGTGTAGTCACTTTTTAATGATAAACAAGACTGCCAGGTTCATATTAACCGGATGGCTTGGATCTGGTTTTTCCTTTGAGCTACAGTCCTGGTTTAAAAGTCTTGAGACATCTTACTTTACTTTATATTTACTAACTTACTTACTTTATATTTTGCTTCTAAGCAGCCAAACATTTTTGCAGTCACTTAAAATAGACTTTTAAAAAACTTTCTGAAGGTCTTCTAAAGCTAAAAACTGCATTTTCACTCATTTTTAGTCCAGTACCTGACCATTTTCAGAAAAATATTTTTAAGCTACGTAAATCTGACAAATGAATCATTCAGGCGAGAAACACTTCTAGCTCAACAATTGAACTGGTATTGTGTTAACAAATAAACAACCTAGAAAATTAATAAATCCAAGGTTTGCAAAACTCAAACCAGTGTGGGAGTCACGGCTCCAACAAAGATTGTACTGATATGCATTTAGAGCTGTGAATTTGTTATTCAGGATTCAGTCAATTCTAGCAACTTTGCCACAGTTCAGACCACAAATGCTTGAAATTATATTTGTATCAATTTTTAGGCATCAGAGAATAAAATGCCAGTGAGAGTAGGTGTAGTATAATGATACATTTACATTGTAATAAAATAAGCTTATGTCAGCACAAACTTTTAGTAATCAATGACTGCATTTTAAGTGAAAGGTTGCATTGATGTATGTTCAATTAAGGCAGTTTATCAACACTCTAAATTTCTGTGAATTTTGATCCAACAGTAACATCCATGTACATGTCCATCTGTGCAACACACACCCACTCAAACACATTTTGCAACCATCTGGTTGCTTGAGAGGACACCAATATATGGCTCGTATGAAACAACATAATAAATGCACACAAATGCTGGAGAATGAACCCAAACAGGCATATTATTCATGTTCATTATATTTTTTAAGATGTGAATATATACTTTTTAATTTGTGCTTTACATCTTTGTTTTTCTAAAACTCCACAATCTATCAAATGTTTAGTTGAATTCATTATTTAAAATTCTGTTTCCTTTTCTTTCCATTCTCCCTGCCGTCTTCCGTACTTTCTGTTGTTTCACAAACACATAGCTATTATGGGCCCAGAGGGACTCCAAGGCAATGTTATATCCTTCCATATAAACAACCCAACCACCATCCACAACATTTTCCTCTCCAGTTTCCCTCCAAGGTAATTTTTTTTGCTCCCTCTCTCAAAACAGAACTGATTTCTGAGTTCAAACCATCAAGAACCAACATTTTTGAGCTTTTGTGGGAATAGTAATGCTGTTTTCCACAAAGCAGACGTGTTATTTCTGGGCAATGGTTTACACATGATTTTGTACGGATTGTTATTCTGGTCAAAAGTGGTTCAATCAGGGAGAAAAAGAGATGTTTTAAGTTACACTTTAGAATGTTTTGTTGGTAGAGCAAGAAATCATCTCTGGGGCCATATTGAACCCACAACCTTTTCTGAGTGTATGTAGGTGTGCCGAAGGTTTTGAACTTCTGATGCAAATATTAGACTTATTTGTGACCACTATTGTGCTTTTGTAGAGTCATAAATGGTACATCAAATCATGAATGGTGTGCGTGTCTGAATGCACAATTCCCATGTGTGTGTATGTCTATTTTGTGCAATGAGGTAAGATGTGAAGAAATACCAGGGGGACTTGTGTTTGTGCTCTGCCAGCATCTCTGGCAGCATGACGAAAAGCTGTTTCATTACCAAACTGTTCAATAAACACTTGTATGAACACACATTCTGGATAAATGTTTCCATATGTTAGATAAATTCTTTTAGACAAAAAAAAAGCAAACAAAAAAGGGAGTGAATGAAAGGAAGAATGAACGATTTTCATTCTCCCACTGCCTCAAACTCTCACCTGCCAGCACTTTACAGCTACTCGGTCCTTTCTACTCAGTTCATCCCACAATCCCTCATTCCTGCTGCCCTGCCCTTTTGCCTTCCTTCTTCAACAAAAACCCTCGTTTAATGTTTCTCTTTTCCATGTCACCAACCGTTTCCTTTAAGTAGGGTATTGCACAGCAGCAATAAAAGAAGCACAACACTTGCACTCTATCCATGGACAGTGAAGGAAAAAAAAAGAACATTTGGTGCCAAATGAAAGTGAATATGACTCATAGTCAGAATGACGATGAGAAGATGATGACTGCAAGATGAAAGGAAGGAACACGTGTGAGGTGTATCAGTGATATGTGTGATGGATAGAACCAAATACTAGTAGCGGATCATCCTACATGCTTTACGCCACAAAGCAATTTACAGAAAACTGCAAAAACAACCACAAAACCTTAAAGGGATAGTTTAGATATACAGTAAAGTGGGGTTCTGTGGAAAGGTTATAAACATCTAGTATCTTGTTTGTTTTAGATAGTTCCTAAAACAAGCTCACATTAAAGTCTATTTTAACCAGGTTGATATGCTAATGGCTAGTCCAACTAACACCAAGACCAAAGCGAATTGGTTATTGTAAAACTTTTTTTACAAATGCTTCACCAGGATTTCTACAACTAGCTTCTTTCCTAGATATTTGTGCTTACAAAAACCATATAATTTCATGGCAATAAAGATGTAATGCAAAACCGATGGCAGTGCAGAGGTTTATAAACTAACAGTAACATGAACTGCTATGAAAATTTTGAGATTAGATTCCAACCAGATTTTAAAATGACAGCAATCACCTTTAGGCCCAGCGTGAACTAGCACATAATTTATCAATCAACCCTGAGTTAAACATTCACTTAACGAGTTAATTTTTTTTTACACAATCCCCACTTTAAAAGACCTAAACTAACGCTTTAAACCCTTTGCTGCAAATCCCGGGGAGGTAGTCACTCATATCATATCTCCTTATTTTTATTGTATTTAATGACACCTTATCTAAACTGCCCAATAGTTTATTCAAGTCTGGAGAAAGAAAGAAATTAAACAAATCAAGATTTTGGTAACTTCTTGATATTATACTATCCATCCATCCATCCATCCATCCATCCATCCATCCATCCATCCATCCATCCATCCATCCATCCATCCATCTTAACCCGCCTTTTCCTTTCAGGGTCACTAAGGCCCATATCCAGCAGTCAGTGCGTATTTTATACCAGTCTCCATTTGTATCTGCATCTTTACATTTAGCTGACATAATTGTATGAAACACATCTTCTGTATTTTATGTTTTCTTCATCATCGAAATGTATGTACTGAACAGGTTTTTATGTTTACATCATGCTGTGAGTGTGACACTGTATTCCTACTACTGTGAGCTCCTCTTTGGGTATTCCCGAAGCCCCATTAATAAAAACAGCTCACTGAGACAGCAGCTCTGATTCATAGCTCGTATTAAGCAGCCACAGGTGCTAAATAACACAACACACAAACACACACACACACACAGAGACATACACACCAACACAGATGGCAGCACATGCCTTCCAGAAAAAAAATCCTACATTTAGGGATTACTTTTGTTTAGGGGTCTTTGTATCCCAACCCTTTTCAGCATCATTTTATTTTTCAGTTTTAATTCATTTTGTTCACCAAGAAATGTTTTGTCCTTTATAGAAAAGTTTGATATTTTAGAGAGTCTGTTCCTCCATCCAAAGGTGCAAGGATGCCACACTCGTATCTAACAGGGAAACTTCAACGCACAGGCCCAACCCGAGGGGCTATATTTAGGCTGATGCCTGTCACATTATGAGCAACTCCAGAATGGAATTAGGTACAGTCCCTCTCAAGGAGATTGTTCCAGAACCCACACCGAGGTGAGCCCGTCTACATCTAGTCAGTGACACTCAACCTCACACACAAGCTCATGGTCCTTCCCCACCGGAGAGGTGACATTCAGTGTCCCAAGAGACGGGTTCAGTAAACTAGAGTCAGAGAACCAAGGACCTCGTGTTTGACTACACCCATAGTACTTTGCATCTGATTTATATGGCCCCTCCTGCAGGTGGTGGGCCCGCAGGAAGACAAACCCATTCAAGCTGAGCTCAACCAAGTCCAGTGGGTCGGGGCCTGGTCAACGGGCGCTTGCCTACGAGCACCTCCCCCAGGCCTGGCTCCAAGGTGGGGCACTGGTTATCCATGTCCGGGCATGGGACAGAAGACAAGAAGCTCCTTGCTGTCTTCTGTCCATATGTGTGAATCGACAGGATACAAACATATTAAATTATGTTGCATTGCAAATGTTCTCAAAAAGGCTACTAACAACAAACCCAACACTTTTGAGACTTGTTATTAGTTGGATACTTTTGAAGCCAGTTTGCACAAAGTAGCCTGTGTGTGCGTGTGTGTGTGTGTGTGCGTGCGTCCACGAATGCACGCACCAGCTGCAGGCAGAGTGTAGGAACATAGAGACCTTTTTGTCTGTCAGCAACATGTGGGAACAATTAATCACTGTCAGCAACCATGCAAGGAATCCCTTTCCCTCCATTTTCTCTTGTTCTCTGATTTTTGAGTGTGTAGTGAGTTGGTATTTGTATTTAAATTTGAATGTGAGAGCTGTGTCTAGATAAATATTTTTGTAAGAAGGTTGTAAGCGAATTAGATTCAAAAGAAGGAAAAAGCATACGCTGTAAATGTAAAAATCTTCCTAAAGGTGAGTCAGATGCAGAATTTTCTGATTGGTTTAGATCACTCTAAGTGAGCTTCCTAATTGGTTGTACTTGTCCCAGCTCCAGCAGCAGTGATTGGTGGGGTGAAACTGGTTTATGTAGCCAGGCAGTACAGAAAGGGGCGGGATTGCAGTGTTGCAAGTGTATTTCATCACCCTGCTACAGCACAAATCCGAACTCAAGTATACAAACTGGGTCAGTTTCACTTCACTTTTCTGCTGTACTTGTTGTACCTTAGAGCAACACACGTGTATCTTAACTGGAACTTCAAATATTTGAGGGAGAAAGGAGGGAAGATACGTTGTATTCTTTGCTTTTAACTACAGGAAAAAGCTATGTCAAAGGGTTAAAGAGTCATAGAGCTGGAGACAGAGCTGAGTCAAAGGTCAAAGTGCTTTGAGTTTGCAGCTCACTTATCATCTGTTTTAGTCCCACCCTTTATTAAAAAAAAACTTTCTGTTTTAACTGCAGTGATTGGACACAATCTGTGACCTGAGCCATAAAACAACCCATCATACAATGTGTGTGTGTGTATGTGTCTGTTTTCTTGGATTTATTACCTTTTTAGGACCATTTCTGGTATAAACCCCTACCTTGTGAAGACCAGCGGTCCTTATGGAGACCAAAGACTGATCCTAATACAGTGGAACTCCATTTTTGGGTTGGGGGTTTGGTTTAGGACTAAGATTTAAAATGAGTTTAGGTTAGGTTTAGGGTTAGTTATGTACTAGGGCGGTTAGGTTAAGAGTAAGGGGTCAGGGTTAAGCTATGGAAAAGACGGAAATGAATGGAAGTCAATGAACGATCCTAATAAGGACAGGAATACAAAACTCTGTGTGTTTGTGTGTGATTCCACAGTTTTAGGTCATTATATTAACCAACACTAATTTCAGTTTAATGTCAACAGTGACTGCTGCTGGGTCAAGAAGACATTTGGCACCAAGTCAATTAGGGTGGGGCAAAATGGCCACAATAAAGCTTCATTTCAGTACCGTTTGTTAAAAAATGTTTTTTTATGTTTATATCATCAATTATACGCTGACTCTAACTCTTACTTCCTAGTTTAAAATTTAACAGGCCTACTCATGAGACAACAAACCACAACAACCCCCCCTTATAAACTTTACACTAATATTTTAAAATATAATAGTGTTAGGGTACTGCAAAATAAAAGTTTTGAATTCTTAAATATAAGTTACAATTGAGAAATCCAAGCTCTAAAATAAGAGATTAAGATTGGTCAAGACAACTGTGATATGTGAATTTCTGGGAATATACAACTGTGGGTCAGAGGCTGCCCATAGATCACGGATATACTTATACAATACAAAGAAAAACAGAAACATTAAAATGTCAAATATTAAATACAGAGAAAATGTCAGACATTGGGAGAGAACAATAAACTGTGTGGAATGCTCATTCAGTACAGACTAAAGTTTTGTAAAAACATTCATAGCGTCTGCTGCCGTCTGTATGTAAATCTGCAAGTTAGCATGATTCCAGCAGAGGTGTAGACAACATGCAGCTCTTTGACGAGTATAAGCTGGTTTATAAATAAACTGCCTGGCTGGTCTGTACTAACACTGCAGAGAGAGGACAGTTATTTATACTGTGACCTTACACAAACACACACACACACAC
>JAVKLF010000060.1:6230689-6249239 GCA_034783495.1 Millerichthys robustus | reverse complement strand
ACACACACACACACACCCTCTTAGGAGCTCACACAAACACACATTCGGTCCAGGTTCCAGCTGCCCTGAGCTCTGGACTGAAGACAGAACATTCCATTCTCTTCAATCATGAGTGCTTTTCCAAACCAGTGGTCCGGTGTCTCTCTCAGTTGTGTTAAAGTTGTGTTTATGTGAATGGTGATCTGAAACTAGCCAGAAAGACTACCATTACATCTTCCTCTGCTTATTATTTTTGCTATACTAAGGTCTTAAAGGAAAGCCAGACTCACTTAGAGACCTGTGAAATATCAGGTCTTGTAATGAAAACTGTCTTATTTTTTATTTATATCCTACAGTCTTTTAAATTCACAAGAAATCTGCTGCAGTTTCAGCTGCGTGCCTCGTCCTCCATTCTCTCAGTCCCTGCTTGGATTGTGTGTGTATATCCCGTTGTGTAAGGCCACATGCTCAGCAGACTCCTAGTGCTCTCCCGTAGTTTCTCCAATTGGCTGGCCTGGCCCGATGTGTGGGAGTTGGCTGGCCCATCCCACATTTGACAGCCAATCGGAGCGAGTCACTGCAGAGGCACGCTACCTATGTCACCCCTGCAAAGCCGCACCAGGTCAGTGTGTTTTAATCAGCAATAGGTCGGTCACCTGCATCCCAATGATGCATGTTCCACAGTGACAACTTGTGACAAATACACAAACAGTCAGCAAATGTGACCAAAAGTGCAAAGGTGCATTTGTGTTTGTAGCTAAAAGAGATTATGGAGTCATTTCAGCTTATGTTTACACTGTGAGAGAAAATGTCTAGTGCACTCCCTGACAAGAGATTAAAAAAAAGGAATCAGGGTCAGGCTATTTTTTTTGTCTAACATAACCTAAAGGAAATTTAACAGCCATTAGTCTCGCTACAGCTGATGTTTTGCACTGATATTTTGCCTTATTATTAGTAACTTCCCTGCCAAAATAGCCTTGAATGTTTGTGAACCTATGAGTCAGTAAAGAGTCAACCTTTATATTTGACTTATCGAGAGATTGTGTCAGAAGTGACTCCTGCTTTATTTGCTTTTTGACAAAAAAAATGAAGATGTTCCTTTCACTTGTTCAGGTTTAAAATAGATTCAGGTGGGTTATGTGGAAAGATTATGAATGGTTAGTATCTTACCTGTTGTAGATAGCTTTTTGAATTGCTCTGATTTAGAGGATAAACTGTGTTTGAGTGGAAAACCAAACTGGATTCATGCAAATTTAAAGCAACCCTAATAAATAAATAATGAAAATGTTTGAGTTTTATTGTAATTTTGTAAAATTTGTTTTGAATCAGTTGAGTTTTCTGTCACGAGTGGGGGTTTTTCAATCATTTAAGTTTCTTTTTAGATGTTGTCACATCATAATAATTTATCATAGTTGGGTACTGAAGTTGATGTATTTCCTCAATCTATCTGAGCAATTTGGTATAAATGTCTCATTTCCCAAGTGAATTTGATGTCACATGATGTAAATTGTCCTACTTAAATATAAACATTCTCTCACCATGCTCATCAATGATTCAGCCTTTCCATTCTGCTGCCCCTCCCTGATGCTAACATCATACAGAGATGTAATTAATCACACGAACACCCAGCTAGTTTTAATAATACGTGTTCTTCCACTCTTTAATCTTTATTCTAGTCTGTCTTCTTTAAACTTAGTCTGTTTCCACAAATGCAGCCGCATCAGTTTGAAGGCCTTATTAGATGGATGTTTGATATGTTGAGTTTTTTCCTGTTTTGTTTCAACATTTTATACTACACTGTTTTTTTATGTTTGTGTGTTCTTCTGTCATCAGTATGCTCAGATAATAAAACGGTTTAAGATTTGAAAAACTGCAAGCCAATGCCTGATAGAGGCATGAGGCTGAGGATCTACCAACCTAATGACCAGACAAAAGGGTATGATAACAATAAAATAAAGTTATCTTCCTTAAGCACCAAAGACGACATGGGGGAAAAAAATATTCCTTTACTGTACAAGCCAGTTTTGTGTCACTAAAACAATAATGTTATAGCTGTCTTTTTTATTTACTTTCTTTTTTTGCATTTTAGCTGCTTGATTATTCCATTTTGTCATATACACAATCCAGTTAAAGTGTTCAAGCTGTCTAAAAAAGTTCTAATTGGCTTAAATTGTTTGTATTACAATCCCAATGTACTAATTTGTGCCTTGCCATCGTTCCTAAAAAGGCTCTTAATTAGCCTCACAGGATGTTATTGCATGTGCTGTATAAAAGTTTGAAGCATATATAATGTGGCAGAAAGCCTGACCCACCCATGTGCATGTTTATCTGAATGTGCAGTTTTTAGGTGTGGTGCAGCTCGAATTCTCCTAAAACCTAAACACACAGAGATGAGGAAATTCTTGCTGATTCTTAATGCGGCGTTTCGACTCGCAAATCTGTTCCTCTTTCTCAGCTTCTCCTGCTGAAGGAGTCCTCTTTGTTTTCATTGAGATGTTTTTGTTGTCAGTCTGCTTGCACGTATGTGTGTGCTCGCCCATGCGTTTGTGTGAGCGTGTGTATGTGTGTGTGTTCTTGGCAGGCTGAGTTGCTTCGTGGCTTTAAGGACACCGTGTCCTGGAACTAGGACTGATAAAACTCAGCAGGGATGTCCTGAGTTGTCCCAAAGCGAGGAGTGCACGTCCTGCACACCGCTGTAACAAAGCCTTTTGGTGCGCGTCTTCAGACTGTGTGGATGACACAAATTAGGTGCTCTGTGGATCAAAATGTCTGGTGAAAGATTTCCCTGCAGGTTCTTGTTTTTTCCAGGTCCTCAGTCGTCCTTCCACTTTGTGTGTGTGGTTTTGACAATAACATCTGCTGTATCTTTAAACCAGAGTTTCCCCAACAGTTCACTTAATGCCTCGGGGTCGGATTGCAGTCACGCCCACTGGACGTAGTTTGGAAAGTTGTCTGTCTGTTGGCAGTTTAATATCTAAAATCTTCAATTCGCTCCTCTGAAGGTGAGCTGTGATCTCCTGGAGGCAGATTACGGTGATAATAGCATTACACATAAACATGTTGCCCAACTGAAGAGGCGGACACAAATCCAGCGGCTCAGAGCTGGTGACACGGCATTTCTGGCAAGCATGTGTGCGTTTGTAGGAAGTTTTTGGTGCAGCACTGGAGTTCACATCTGGTTCAGATTAATGCTGGGGCCCTGCTGGTATTTACGGGCCCCTTCACTTTAATAGTGCTAAAATTAGATACAGTACACGCACCAAATAGCACGCTGTTGTTGTTTATCATTAAAAGTAATGCAGTAACAATTACACACAATAGATTTAACATTATTTTGCAAATCAAAGTCTTTTGGTTTTAAACCAAAGCTTTTATGTGATGTTTAAATTTAGGATCAATTTTGTTGCTTGCTCATTTGTGGTTTGGTTTTAAGAAATTTACAAGCTTTCAGGTCCTGGGCTGTTAAAAGTTAGTTTGGCTGCATCCACTTCAGTAAGATTTTACTTTGAGTCAAAGTTACTGTACTATGGAGAGTTTTGGTTTAATGTAATCTACCCATCACATTTTTGTACTAGGCTTTGTTTGACTTCATGTGGGTTATAATGTCTGTGTATTTCTAGTTTTGTGTGGGTTTCATAATCTGCTGATGTCAGCACTTCCAGGCGCATCAGCTCTTTTCCGGCTGCACACCAGCTGAGCAGCTGGGAACGGGAAGGGAGCGAGAAGGAGGCGATGAAGGTCCTTGACATGTTTATGCTCATCATGCAGGTTGCTTTTTTTTGTTTGTGTGTACTTTTCATCTCAGCACAATGGGAGATCCTAACCTTTGCAAACACCCAATGACATGCACGCCAACTGCACACGTATGAGTTTTCCCCCCAGCAACAGAAGCCCCTCCAGACTCGACTCTCATGAGAGGTCACATGACTTCCTGTTTTCTCGACAAAAGGAAAGAAAACAGTAGCTTGCACCTCACTTTGTGCACTCCTTCGTTTCTGCTAATGTATGGTGCAGTTTGTATGGTGTATGGCACAGTTTCCTTAAAACAAATGTAAAGACTCTAATATAAAACCAAAATTATGACTTCTGAATGAAAACATAAAAAGTCAACTAAAAATTACTTATTTTTTCCTCACACTTCAGTAAACCTGTCCACTCGTTTCTTCTCTTACTATTGCATCACTTCCACATTCCCTTGACCCACTTTACTGATCTGATTGATTGTTTTTGTACAGTGCCCTGAAACTTTTGTTGTGACTTGGTGCTATATAAATAAACTGAACTGAGTCCGTTTAAGTACATTTCCTAGTGTGTCCATTAGAATTACGACTGCATACATATGTGCATCAAAGTACATTGCAAAGGCATGGATTTCACTACACTCATTTGAGTTTCTGTTTCAAAGTGTTGGTCAGTTTGATTTGCATGGTGTGCTCACAGACTTTGCATGTTTTGAACTACACGCCTAAGAGCTCAAAGACAATGTTTTGCAGTACTGAATCAAGTTCCAGCAAAACTGACTGAAACTAAACCCCTGATGTTATCTGTGCATGTAATGGTTGGAAACAGGACATGAACCCTAAACAGAGACTGTAAACCACAGCAAGTGAAACTTGTGTGCAAAAACAACACGCGACACATTGTTATGTGACTTTATTTTCTTGTATTATATCGGTTCATTGAAGAGTGGACTGCTCTGAAGATGTTATTTTTAATAGTTAGTCTACACTTTTATGCATTTCCTCTTGATTAAAAAAATAAATCGATGACAGGGCAAATGAGCCACAATGAACCAGATTGCAGAGGATTCTATTTAATGTACTATTTTTTTCCTAAGGAGACCCAACTTCCTCTAAATTTATCTTTCACTCACTCCTCAGTTAATACTCATTTGCTGTATGGAATATACATCCATCAAAATTGTCATCACGTGCAAGATAAACTCTTTGAAGGAAATTAGGTCCATTATTTATTATGATATTCTGGAGGGTGTAGTTATTTTTTAAACCCCCCCCCTATGAATTCATCCAAACACCACACACCTCCTTTCTGTCCTCCATGCTTCAAGTGACTTCATTGTCATGGTGACTCAGGAGGAATTTAATTAGTGCAGACTGAACTACTGTACATTGTTGTCAAATCAAAGCGAGCCCAAGAGTGACATGAACTTAAAGATCCTGATCTGGGGGGGCATAATAGTGGGGTGCAAATGTGGGCATCTGAGTTCAATGGGGTCTCAAGAGGCCCTTCATTGCTTCTCTGAGACCCTCAGTTTACCAGTATGATTCATACATACACAAATGCACCAAGTACTGCTTGCAGCTCAGACTGGAATTTCTTTCCATTCTCCTGCATTTTACATCCAGGATGATACAGAAAAGGAGGTAAACAGAATACAGTTCTTCACTGCATCACCTTAGTCGCTTTCCTAAAGACGGCTCATCTCAACAAGCATTGCTTTATATTTATTTTTATATTTAGTGGCAACCACAGAGACTGTCTTTATTTTGTGGGTTTATGTTTGTGCATGTGTGCTCCATCTGGAGTAAACTTTTCAAAAATTTTTAATGCTAAAGCAGGTGATTGTTTGAAATCACATAGACACAGCAAAGTTTCCCTAAGTTGAAGAAAATCGTATTTTGTGTGTGTGTGTGTGTGTGTGTGTGTAGGGTGTTTATTGGGCAATGATGAGAAATTTAACAGCAGAATTGTTTCATAATCCACTGTATGGACTGTACTATTTAGTCTCCTCTCATTCTCCATTTTCCCTGCTTCTCTGTCTTTGCCAGCTTTTATATTCCTCTGTCATCTCCCACTTCTTTTCTCCCCTCTATGAAAGGTCCCGTCGAAGTCAAACCTCCACACAAAAGCTGTGTGGTGGCTCTAGCTGGCTGCAGGCCAGAACTCCACTCTCTTTTTCTCCCTGTTTGCACTGGGGGAGCAGCAATCACTCAATCTACCCCTCCTTCTCCCAGCTCTTCTGCTTCCACCTCCCTTTATGTTTTTCCCTCCTATACATTTTATTTTCTCAGAGGAGGCAGAATGGGTAGAAAGTGCTGAAAAGTAAGCTCGCATGCACGCAACATGCACACTGTGAGGTGAAGGTGGAGCTTTAGGGCTGAACACTTATGAAAAGGGTGTGTCTGATAATCCTTTGGAGGTTGTGTGAGAAGGCCTTGTAAATGAGAGGGAGAAAAAGAGAGAGAGAGGGAAAAACTGAGAGAAAGAAAGCACTGACAGGCTTTTGAGATGAACAGGCCTCCTCTGAAAGGCTCAACACTACATCTTCCAAATGCATGGAAAAAGGAAAAAACTGTACTCACTCAACACTTTGATCTCTGTGTGAATCCTTTACAGAAAGCTCTCCTGAAAAATAACAGTGCTCTGGCCTATATGTACACCGTATTAAATACTTTGCTTGTGAAACTTCATAATTCAACAAGTTTAGGCAAGTCTCCAGAGACAAAAACAATGATGACAAACAGAAATTAGACAAAAAAGGGAAATCGACGACCTGTGCAAAAGCTTGAGGTGTCTCAAAATGCAGCTTCAACCCCATTAATTCACATGTCGACTCAGTTATCTTTTGGTGTGGCATGTGCAGCCTTAAACTGATATTTGCTGATATATGCTCCACATATGCTTTAAATATGTTTCTATGGGACTTGCTGTATCGTTTTTATAAAAAAAATAAAATATAAAATAAAATAAAACAATAGCTGGTTTACAAAACACAGTAAAGGTGGTGTTCATTTTATATACAGGGTTAGACACAAAGATTTTCATATCAGTGTGTTTAAATTACAACAACCAGCGTTAGAGACAGCTAGCGTGCTTCAGTTAAAATCAAATTTAATGTACAGACACGAGAGTATTATTAATATGATTGTGTAGGATTTTACCAAGAAGAATTAGTGTAATTTTTAAGTAAAATTGACCATGTAACTGAGATATGAGTAGCGTATCTTTTACAGAAGCTTCTCAGAAATATAGGTGATAAGATGTGACTGTGTTTCCAAGTATGGTTTTCTGTCAGGTAATGTAGGGACATCGCTGGCAAATCTGAATGTTATAAAAGCAAACTGCTTCTACTGTCTGAAAAATTGGACTCTGAGTAAGCAAATCTACAAATCTAACACACATAGTATGTGTGGATATGCAGATTTGGTTGTTTTTAGCTTATTTTTCCCAGCATGCCCTGGTGTAAAAATCCCATCTGGCGTGCTGCTGCTCTCTAAATGGGTCAGCAGTGTGATGAGTAAGAGGGTAAAGTTAGGTTAAAGCCAGCCTTTCTGCGCGACTCTGTGGATGGTTGAGGAGCGCCTACATCCGTCACAATAAGTTCAGCGCTAGGGCAGGGTGAGAAGAAGACTGAAGCGTCAAATCAAGATTTAAAAATAAAAACAAGGAAATAAGGGGTGAAGCGAGACGGGAAAGAATGTGCTTAACTTCATGTGGGCTGGGCCGTGGGTTTTACTGTACTGTATACCGTGGGTTTCCAATAAAAGAAAGTGCTGGGAGTGAGACGGGTGAGATGTGTGGGTAGAGGACAGACATGAGGAGGGAGGGCTGCAGGGAACACAGACTGCTCCGAGGCACTTTTAATGTGAACTATGCAGACAGGCACGGGTGCAGAGGGAGTAGTAAAGTGAAGTGTACAAGACTTTATTTTGTCTGCTTTTCACAGTCTGCTTGTCTGGGTTAGTCGTCTATGGGCGACGCCTTGGGAGCGCCACTCACGGAGCTTTTTTTGGAGGGGGTGTAGAGCAAACACTGTACACGAATCTGAGTTAGTTTGAATTATTCACTGGCATAGCTGAGTACAGAAGTGGCAGGCTGGCTACTCTTTAGGCAATGCACTCAGTGAAAAAGCTCAAATAGGGACACATGAGGCAGCTGTGGCAGGATATCCATGCATATGGACGAGTCTTCTGCACCCACATTGTCTCAACCTGAGAGATATCTAAATAGTCAAATGTGTTTATGGTATTTTAACTCATAATCTTCTAATCTTCATCATGCCCACTTCTCCAAGAGAATCAAACATGCTGCTTTTACGTCAGGTTTCTGACAAACACTAATGTTAAATAATCGCCTACCCTCATCTACGCCCTTTTGCCTTCTTCCTTTTTCCTCACTTCTTCGACTTCCCCTCCTTCTTTAACCTCCCTGCCTTATTCTGCCTTTCCTCAGGCTTCAAGTCTGGGTTTGAGGTTTGGAACGTGGCCAATAGACACAACAGCCGGGTTTCGCCAAACCAAGTTGGTGGAGGAGGGGAACAGAGCAAGAGAGAGAAAGAGAGAGAGAGAGATGGCTCATATCACTACATACTGACCTACATACACTTCCACCCAGCTGATTGAATCCTATGCTGAGGCCTGCGGCCAATCACAAGTGGGGGTGGAGTGCTCCCCAGCCAATGGCGTCAGCCACCCTTCACTGAGCTCTTTTGCTGTCTCCATACAGTTTTTACCGATTGTACAGCAGCAGAGAGAATGAGCGAGAGCGACAGAGAAAGAGGTGACTGAAAATGAGCAAAAGGAAGAAACAGAAGGGAAAGAAAGAAATAGATGGAGAGCAACTTAGATGCGCATAAATATCTTCGTCCTTGTTTGCTCTCAGTGTTCTTGTGATGATACAACTGCAGACAGATAAAGGAAGGCTAATACTGGTTAATGCTAAAGAGTGGATTAAAGACCCATATTTGTCCTGCTGCTTCTCTGACCTGAAACCTCAAGTAAAATTTTCAGAACCTAATGTATTTGCTGTAATTCCATTCTTCAACACGAGCCACCTAATCTTATAAAACAAAAAATACAAATAAACAAAATTAGCATAAATAGTTCTCTGAAGACCGCATATATCTTTTACAAATGCAAAGACACCTTTAGCTCATTTCAGTGCTACAGGACTTTCAGTTTAATGGTTGCATCTGTTGATGTAACAATTTCTATTGTTTATGTTTACATTAGCAGTTCACCCCCATGATACCATGTGGACTAATTAAGCTGTATTAGCTGGATGATAAACTGATGGTCCGCGGGCCACTTTAGACCCATGGGAGGACCTCATTCGGCCTGTGGGGTGAGGGTAGAGGTTGTCCAAAATCAATAAAGCTGAGGCCACCACTGCTGATCAACCTTAAAAAAACTTTATTGGCTATAACTCAGTTAACCTCAGTAATACTGGGCTAAAATTTTGTGGTACTAGTCAAGAGTCATTCACCATACATACACTGAGGGTTAACATTTCACACAGGAGTTTATCTAAGATGTCAAGTGGTATGCATTCCTTAGAAGAATGCTAGTTTCATTTTAACTGTTTCTCTCCTAAATGTTAGAAAAGTGTCCAACTATATGTGGACATTGTTTTAATAGAAAAATATAGATAAATGCTGCATTCAGTGTAGACATTTAGGAAATAACTGTAAAAGGATGGCAGAGACAATGAGGTGATCTAAATGCCATCTACAGGCAAAATACAAAGTCAATTCTCACACAACCACACACGCATTCACACACACACCACAACCAACACCTTTGAAAGCTTGATGCCACCGCAGAGAAGGATGGGGGTATCCCTGGCAGAAGAGAAAAATGGAAAATTCAACCTGCAGCCAACCAACACCAGGCTTCCGAAAAGGCTTATGTAAGCATGTAGACTGTGGTTGTACACAATATACAGTTGATAATACATTTCTGTCTCTAATCTGTTCATTTGAGTGTGACCCAGTTTTGCTGTGGTGGTAAAAGAAAAAAGAAAAAAGGGAAGTGGGGGGAAGGAAGAAGTTTGCCACAAGCGAGGAAATATAAAACAGCTCAGAAAAGCAGACTTAAAGAAAAGAGAGGAAGGCAGCGAGGAGGCGCAGGGAGGCACACTAACCTATATTTAAAGCAATTGAGTCTCATACAGCTTCAACAACTGAGTAATGGTTCAAAAATGGACGATGGTCCTTCCTCTCTTTCTTACTGGACAGCTGAGCCTATCAGTGATGATGGGAGTTCATGAATAATGCACGTTTACTCAAGTGGTCATATGAAAATGGATTCCTGACCAGTATTGACTGTCTACTTGAAACAATCTGCACTCAACCAGCTAAAGCTCTCTCTAGAGTGAAGGGGTCCAAGATAATTATACTGTATGGTGAAAGGAAGAGGAGCTGAGGGTTGGTGTGACCCTCCAGTCTGATCACTGCAATATAGCAGAGTGCTCCCATGGGGAGAAGTAGATATGGCATAGATTGGTATTTCCATTGTTTTTTGCTTTTGCTAATTATGAGCTATGATCGGTAAAGTTAAATTTTTCGAATGCATCAAAAAAAAAAATTATTCTAAGATTACGAAGTTCCATTTGTAGGTCAAGTTGTGTTGACCACAATTTAAGAGTTCAGAACAAAGAAGTTAGAAATGATAAAATACGATCTTTAAACCATTGCCCTTTATATAACTGAAAAATCTTGGCTGGAACATTTGTTAACAACATATCTGCAGACATTTATGGGTAATAAGCTTTTAACAGACTTGATTGGTCAATTTAGTTATGTTACACACCAAACCAACAATACATAACAGCAATTATGAAAGATGTCTTGTGTCTGATTTTATCACAAACATCAGGGGGCAATAAATGCATGCATGCAACTAAACCTTATGCATATACGATTTTTCTTACTTATAGATCAGATTCCGATTCAACATAAGCAATAAAATATACTGACTAGACTGACAGGTTGAATAAAAGGCATTCCTAAAAACTGGTCCATGTTAATTTTGTTTATGTTCCTTTACCAACAAAATCTGTAAAAGATAACCCTCAAACCTAAACCATTTAGAATTTATTTAACAGAAATACCAATTATGTGTAGTTTTTTCTTAACTTGGTGGATTAAAAAAATCCCACTAATCTTCCAGCACAGCAGCTGCCTTTCATGAATAGTCACTTTATAAAAGATGGCCATAGTGTAACAGGGTGGGTGTGCACATACTGTCTGGCTCCCTCGACTCCAGCCAGATCACGAGTTCCAACACTGTACGTACCCATCCCCCAGAAGCATGAAAGAACAAGAGGAGGAGAAAAGCAGAAGGCAAGGGGCCCACTTTCTTCTTCTCAACTCTTGCTCTCTTAGCTTAACTCGTCACGGTGGCCTGAAGACCATGTACAAAGGGGGAAAGTGTGCGTGTGTAAGGAATGAGAGGATCTCTGGGGTAAAATGTACAACAACAGCTGAGGCCTAGGCTTTCCTCTGCATTACTTCAGTCCCTCTCTGTGTACAGTAGTACACTTTCACATGGTTATATACTCAGAGTGAGCACAAAGGCCTCACTTCATGAGCGCTCCTACAAATTCAGACTTTAGAGCAGAGCATTGAAATTAGAAATGTGCACTGGTCAATGTTTCCCAGTCTGGGTGACACCTGGAGTCTTGTGTACATGTATATAATTAACATAGATGAATACTTTGCAACTTTCTAAATGTACATACTTCATTGTTTGATAGTGTTTGCTCAAGCCACTAGGGTTTTTTTTCTAGATTAGATCTGTCTTGGAATGGCAACAATCTACTTTGGTACTTGGTCTGTTTGGACTAGCCATTAGCTTGCTCATCCTGTCAAATTTAAAATCACTTTCATTAGACTGAGGCAGTTCAAAGGCTATCTATATGGTACACTAAAAACTGCTGGGTTTTTTTCAGTTGACATGTACAGTAAAATTGATCAAATGACATTTAGAAAACTTAAATCAGTATGTTGGGTCAGACTGAAAAGCCAACCCTACTGAGTTAAAACTACATGGGGTTGGCTTGGTCTTTTGACCAAGTGCTGGGCTACAAATTGGGTTGTTTTTAACCCAGCAGTTTTTAGTGTGCAGGTGCAAAGAAGATAATAATTGTTTATAACTTTTCCAAAGAACCCTACTTTAAAAGTTTCCTTTAAAAGGTCAGCGTCTCGGGGTATCAGTTACTTGTCTTCCACAATCAGACACATGATTGATGGAAAGAAATAAGTCTTAATACAGTAGCGATGATCTACAAAGAAGAATCACAGATGCATACACCCACAACACCATCCAAAACGCCTTCACATGAGGAGAACTGAAGGTAAGAACTAAGTGAAAGTGTGTGTTTAACAGATAGAAAGGTTCTGCTTCTGAGTGTCCAATGTGGCTTGGGGCTTTGGGGCAATTTCATGCCCTCATAAGCAATGAAACACACACACACACACTCTGACACACACATAAATGGGTATTCTCCCCATCCAGTTACTCGAATCAGATAAAAAAAAAACTGCCATGGCAGGTGCTGAGAGGTAAATTAAAACAGCTGAACATAAATCTGCTGCAAGATACAACAAAGTACTTTGAAACTTCATAAATCATCCACCTTATAGTAATACTGAGAAAGACACTTGCACTCTGCTCTCTTGTGTTTGCCTCTAGGATACTCTGGAATATTTCTCATAGAGAAGTAAATATTCTTTTAAACATCTCTGGTTCTCTTACAGCCCCTTGCAAAATTATTATCTGAAGTTAGACAGTAATCACTCAGGTCCATTTGGGAAGTGTGTTGCAATTTTTATCTATATCTAAAGAAGTAGATAGAGCTACTGCTAACAAGAACACGGACCTCAGGTGGTGCAAATAGTTCTGCTTATGCTGCTTTTAGTGTCAACATATATTTAACTTTCTGCGTACTGTATGTACAGTTTGTGAGATCATAAATTTACATCAAATAGACTTGTTAGGATAATACAGATGCAGAAAGAACAGGGAGTACTGCAGCTTATCTTATTGACATAAGTTCATGACTCAGAACAAAGATTTCATGAAAGTCAAGGACAAACAACTTGGCTTATCCCAGATGTTCCACCTACATTTTAGACCTCAGAGTTCAGAAGGTGAATAAGAGAGCCGGCAAAACTCAAGCAGCTGCACATGAATTTGTAGATCAGTGGGCGAAAGGATATTACAGAAATGTTTCCTTCTGGGTTTCAGGGCCATTGTTCAAAATCGGAGCTTTCCTCGTGTCAGCTAAAGGTAGATGTGTCTCTGCCCACAACCATTGCATCTTGTTTCACTGACTCTGCAATTTTCACTTTTAAGACTGAAAGTGAGCTTTGAAAGATCTGAATTTCTTTGCGGCATTCATCACTCAGTTATGCACCTTTTCAACCATTTCCCAAATAAACAAAGTTGTCCCACAAATATTTCTACCTAAGGAAAATCCAGATTTGTGCACCATCAGCACATGTAGGTGCCTACTTTTTATATGGAACTGTGTTGTGCAGGTATATCTTTTCTATCTTATCAACCCCATCCCTCCTTCCCGCTTGCTCTCACAACCCTGTACAGAAACAGATTTAACAAGGTGTCATAATTCATAACAAATGAGGAATTTGGAAGGAATAAACAAAAAAAAGAAAGAAAGTTTCAAAGCCACGGTGTGTTTGAAATGTGAGTTAAGGGAGTAGCACACTGAGCTTCGACTGTTGGAGACTAGTTGGTGACTTATAATCGTGGAAAAATTGGCAAATTTTCAGTTGCTCATCTTGGTAAAATGGATTTTAATAAACAGGATACTGAATTCATGTCACAAACTATTTAATAAATTAGATAATATTGGGTATGAAACATGAAAACTGCAAGGTAACATGTAAAACATATTGTGGCTCAACTAAACCCACCACTAATTTACACTGCCCCAAAACATATGAACTGCAGCTTTTAAAGACCTTCCTGGGGGAAAAAAAATGTCTAATTGAAATTCTATCCATTGCGTGTTTGTCTACAGCCTCCCAGTCCAGCCTCTCGTGCAAGCATGCAAACAAAAAAAAGTCCCTCCTGGTATTTCGTGCTTGTGAAAACCATAAAATACACAAGACAAACAAAAAGAACTTTTCTTTTTGGTGTTTGCGTAGAAATGTTTAAACGTCTTCACATGCAATCACCGCATGAGCCCACAAATTCTTTGATATAACCACAACCACTGCCACCAACTTTTGTCTTTCTGAATCAGCTGCAATCAGGGGGCCAGAGTTGTGACTTCACAAAAAGTGAGAATTGCACTGTGCGCTATTTGAATCCGAGGAGGCCTCAAGACACACAGACACACTTGTGCTGAAAGTTAAAGCTTTAAGAACATTATGGGAACTATTATAAGATCCACAAAAAGAACTGCAAACAGAATTCTCCCATTTTAATGATGCATGGATGGCATGGAACATTGGAGCCCACAATGTAAACAGCAACACATCTAAGCCAGTGCAAATTCATACCAGATACTTACACGCCATGCATGTGCGACTCCAACCTATAGGATTTCACACAGACAAGAGAATCCTGTGTCCACACAGAAAGGCTGGGGGCTGAACAGGTGGCTGGTGGAATGACGGCTGTTTGATGGCACTCAGACTTTGCTTATCAAATCTGGGAGTGCCGTCTCAGTGGTTGGAGAGCTTCCACTCATAGCTCCAGCTCTACAGAGCATCCAAAATTGAACACTGTCTTGGCAAAAGTGTTAGAACACTTTGGTCCTTTTGGATTTATTACCCTTGCCGGTAAATTCGCCTCTATTTATTTTGAATAATTGTTCCAAATTTGCTTCAGAACACTCTATAATGATGTAAAACATTCGACCCTCAAGCTCGGTTTCGTTTGAATAATCAACTAAAATCCATTTGTTACCACGCAATGGGAAATTCCTCATTTATGTTTAGAAAATCACTTTTAATTTTTACAAGACTGTATTCATTCTCTCACTTCTCTTACAGACAGCATGTTCAGTACTGTCTATAAAAATGACTTACTTCCCTGGTACATTACTAGAGCGGTTCAATGTAAACAGTTCTTTTGGGGGGTTTTTATTCGCCCCAATAAACATTGAAAACCGCCAACATTTTCAGAGACTGGTCTCGTGTAAACAGGGCCTAAATCTGCATCACACATCTCCAAACACATTTTGTCCACACACTAGATGGGTTATCTTAATTTATCTTTTGCCTACCAAAACGCTTAATCTAACGTAATCTGGGTTTAATCTGCTGTCATCAGTCTGGACTAACTCTTTCTGTGAAGGAGGGGGGGTGAGTAGACTGAGAGGTGAGAGGTGACGTGGGGGGGAGGGAAGGAGTGTATGGGAACAGCAGACAATCTGAAACTGAGCGAGAGCATCCTGAATGAGTTTATGAGAGAGATTTTTCTTTTATGTCGGCAGAATGCACTGCCATTTCTCTCATCTTTTTCTTTCCTGCCTCGCTCCTCTGACACGGAAAGCTTTAACTGAAGTCAATTAAATGTTAATCAAGAATAGTAGCTCAGTTGGTCCTTTTGCAGACTCTGTGACGCCAGATCGGTGGAGTGGTGTAATTGAAAGAGATGAGCTCAGGAGAAAACAAATTAAACTCTAAAAGCTGAGAGACACGTTGCTGTGATAAATTCAGATGGTAACTTCTGATCAATATAGAAGATTCTTATTAGAGCTGTGAGGTCTGGTGTTAAAAAGAAATGCATGTCACCACATATAAAAATACAGCTGCCGGCTGTAGCTGTATGTTGGTCTGTGTGGTGGCGAAATAAGTCGATTACAGGGGGAGGTGGCAAAGAGACAAGGGGCCCAAATCAGCTGCAATGTGCTTATCAGGGACACTGAGAGGCAAAGCCAGAGTGAGAGGTATGTGCAAGCTGACAGTGCACGAGTGGGTGTGAATACGCAAAGCTACGATGGGTTCACTGGGTCACTCTGTTATCAGCTGTCCACCAAACTGCACCTCGTCCCCCCAACCTGGTTGACAAGTAAAAAGTTGCTATGGAGACGAGTCAACGACCCCCCCAAGCCGTCAACAAAGGCATGCATCTGCATGTATGAACACGGGAAAATGTCTACAACTAAGTTGTAATATTCCATTAAATAGTCATTAACAGTTTTATTGACTTGTAAAAACTTGTCCTTGATGTGTAGTCTGATGTTCTCTGCCGATTTCCTGATTGAAAGAATAGATCGAGGACAACATTTGTTTGCTTTATTCAAAATTCTGAATATCACACAGAGGATGAAGTAGCCCTGTGATGACTGAAGAATTAAAACCTGTTTGGTAAATTTGCTGCAGTGCTGATTTTACCATTTCACCTCTCACCTGTAGCATGAACCAGCTGCAAGTTTTGCTTATCTAGACAGAAAAAGGAGCTAAAGCTGGGGGAGGGGGTGTTATTGCTAGTTTCCTACAATTTATTTATTTACTTATGTATTATTTTACAGAGTTAAGCAATATGTACTGGAACATGTCTATAAATAGTTTTTCCAGTCAATTTGGGATTTTGGCTTTTTGTTAATGTTTAACCCGGTTTCAAAATGAACTTTTGGGCTTTTTTAAGGGTTTCTCTAGGAAGGTCAAAGCGTAGGGTCAGCTCCAGAGCATGCCTTAAGCAGCTAGGAATGCAAGACAGGCTTTCAAGGAAACAACAGGACACTTAACCCTGCCTCCAACCAACAGAAGCAAAAATAACACCACTCTGTTACAGCAAGCTGTGCATTTGTGCGATGTCTTTTGGGCTTTGCTTTCTAGCTGATAATTTACACCACTTCAGACGCACACTTTGCTTCAGTTATCAGGCTGGAACAGGAGAGTTTTTTGCACCAGCAGGTGGAGAAGATCAGTGTAATCTGATGTAACAAAAACTGCAGAGCAAATGCCTGGGGGCTGGTATGAGGGTTGCTTTGATAGAAACATAAGAAATTATGGCTATTCAACAGGTTCTGGAGAGACATTAAAACACTATCATTCATCAAGATTTAGTTTCATTTATTTTCCCCAGACATTAGCAATTTCAATGTTTAACTTCTAAAAATACTGCATGTATCTGTTATCAGTTGTAGATGTCCATGATTACGTTTTGGGAATTTTTTAAAAGCCCTTCTAGTAGTTTGTGCAATATTTTACTACCAGACAATTAATGTTGACAGTAACAGTTAATGGCAAAGTTTCAGGCTACAGAACAGCCTTCTTGAATAGAACTGATTCATTAACTGTAGATGTACACCACATGATATGCTTCTAAAGAGTTCATTAAAATTTGTTTTACGGTTCATGAGCTATTTTGCTAATGCAACACAAAAAAACACAGGCAAAAGCATTACTGCCTCCCTCCTCTGACAGTAGGAGAAAATAAATGACATATTTTGTCTTTGGCAAACCCTTATTTTTTGTCTTTTCTTTTTCATTTTGCTCTGCAAGATTTACCCTTAATGCACACAGAGCAAAATTTCATTTGAAACCCAGCCCCTATTTTTAGCATGCGATCCGTCTGTTAGACACAATTGTTTAGATTTTAGATGTTATCACAAGCTGGGCATGTGCAGGCAGCCGCTTTGTCTCTGTGTGTCTGTTTAACACACAAAACACTCAATAAAAAGCCATGACTAAGTAGAACCTTTCTAAGCTTTATCTTTAAAAAAAATGCTGATTTTTTTTAAGAATACTTCCTCTTCATCTTTTTTATAGGTTAAAAAAAAAGCCAAAAGATTTATTGTCTTTCATTAGAGCCTGCAAGAGATATCGAGTTGTAGTTCAGAGCAGCATAAGCCAACTTACAAGAAAACATCTTTTTGCCCACAAGAGTGTTTTACATCCAGGCAAATGAGAGAACTGGCAAGAGCAGCAAGAATGAAAAAACAAAAATGTTGGGTGAAAATGTGGGAGAGAGACAGACTCTGAAAGGAGGGTTAGCCTTTAGCCAAGAACAGGCCCCTTAAAAATTAATACAGTGATCTGAATTCATCCCAAGAGCACTGAATAATTGAGAAGCGTCTTTCAGGAGAACAGATCGTGCTAAAATTGACATGGGTGGCAAGAGAGTAATAAAAAAAAAATCTGCAAAATTTATGATTTTTCCTTCTTTCTTGGCCTGCTTTGACAAATATTTTGTACTAAAACAAGAAAATGTGCTTCTTTCTACATGTTTTACCATCTAGATTCTGACTAAATATGTTCTCACACACACTGTAGTTGATATAAAGTAATCAAATTTATGTTTCTATTTTGTGGAGCTGAAAGAAATTGTCACTTGTCAGTAAAAAGCTCTTTACATAAACACATTATTAATATTCATATTAGTCGTGTTATTGCTTAATTTTAATGTGAAGCTTTTAGGAAATTTGTAAACTGCTGAAAATTAGAACAGTGATAGTGAACAATAACAAATATAACTGCAAATGAAGCCGATTGATTAATAACTTCTATTTACAGTCAATGTGAACATAAATTGTTATACCCCTCACACAGTTTTCAGACCTTTTGTAATGGATCCATTAAATTGGTGTGTAAAAGAATCTGAGCCTTGACCACATATTCAGCCAACACCTTTCTAAGGAGCTATAAGCCAGCTGTCATCACCAAAATCATGGTCCCATACTTTTCAGACTCAAATTTTGAAATAATTCAGCCAATCGAAGGGTCACCTCTGGTCATCTAAGTACGAGATAATGATGTCATAACCCCACCCCAATTATGTCAATGATTTTTTAGAAACACCACAAAAAGCAAAACTAGAACAGGAGGTATAATCTAGAAACATCAATGCGT
>JAVKLF010000060.1:6219379-6230589 GCA_034783495.1 Millerichthys robustus | reverse complement strand
CAACATTGTAGGATTTGCTTTAGCAGCCCGTCACCTCATACAGATGGAGCTTCAGTTGACGTTTCAGCCGCTATCAGCTTCCCTACGTTTTTTTGTTCTCTGTCCTCAGAAAATAACAGTAAATAATTATTCACATTGCATATAAATATCCACATTTTTAGCACAGTACATGATGATCCTGAATGATTATGAGGAGTTGCTTTTCTGAAACGCCCCCAGAAACAGTCAGAAAGGGGCAAAAGCGCCAAGAGTAAGTTGGCTGTTTTTAATAGTCTGCTCGCTGCCTACGGCCGCCGTTGTTCCACGCATGAACCTGTTTTTCACTTCAGTTCAGAACAGCACCAACGAATGATTATTAATTACCAAGAACTTTGCAACAGTTAAACTAAAAGGAGCTGACGAACAGTGTACTTGTTGCGTTGTGAAGTGAGGTAACCTAATGGAGGGTTTCTAGTTAGCAAGGCTAATTTTAGACCTATGCAGAGTTTTACAGCCCTTGGTGATAAGACTGAACATGACCAGACAAATGCTCTGTGTGGAATATGTCCGAGCATGTCTGTGCGGGAATGTATACTGTAAGGCGGGTTTAAAAACACACACGGAGAACTGTACTACAGTTTATGTGCCACCTCTGTTGTTCTGAGCAGCTGCTGAAGTATCTTTACCTCAAAAGTAGCATAACTACATCTTAGCTTGCAAAGGGTGGCGACTCAGAGTGTATTACAGGAGGATTGAATAACACTTAAGCACAAAGTTCAAGACAAACACCCCACTGCACACAGACAGGTGCACCTTAATCCTTCTGTATTCAGACACTAAGGGTTCTGTAAATTTTCAGGCTGCAACTGCTTCCTCGTTACGAAGTGAAATCAGGAATCCTTACATCGTACGCGCATAGAGGAATTCGTTTCAGTCTGTAGCGCATTAGCTTCAGTGACACTTTATGGTTTCAAGCGCATCTTTCCCCCTCCATAACTGAATCACCTGACATGAGAACTAAAGGCACAGTCATACAAGAACAATTTCAAAAGAAGGAAACAAAATAAGGTAAAACACATTACCTAGAAATCTAATTACAAGAAACAATCCATCCTATAGAAGCTATGACGGGTAGCACATTTAAGCCTGCCTTGTAAAAGAACAAGGAAGTTCATGTCTGTTCTCAGCCTATCCTTTTATTGATTATAGACAAACTAAGGTCATAAAAGTGTTACTGTTAGTCATCTTAACCTACCTGGGCTGATGACTGACTAATATGAAGGACGACATCATAGAGATCTTTCTAGAGAAACCCATGGGGATTATCAGGATTTGTTTAGCAAATCTCTTCAACAAAAGCGCCCTGGCTGCATGAAACTCTAGGTGTTCAAACTTTAATGTCTCAAACTAAAGAAAAGGTGCTCGAGTGCTCTGGAATAGTCCACGTGCAAAGTCTGCATGGTAAAATTATGCTTTTGTGGTCTGTTCATTTCCTTTGTGATTTTGTTTCTATAAATGTAGCTTGTGAAATACAGATTGAAAAAGATTATATCCTGAAAATGAAGTCTTCCTAGAGGGCACAGGTTGTGAGCTTCACCTCCGAATTTCAGACCAGGACACGAGTAACACTAAACCACCGACATGCCCAAAATTCCTGGAGTAATAAGCCCGCATGGTGACAGTGAACTCGGCCTTGACACACGGGGCGCTCCACACACAGCCTTCTCTGCACTTCACTGAAGCGTATCACATAACTAAACTTGAGATGGCCTGACAAAATACGGCCCGACACCCATGGGACTAAGATTTCAGTTTCGAATGGGTGTTAATCTTGGTTCTTTGACCTTTTGTGCCAACCTCCTTCTCTTTTTCGACACTCCCATATGCTGTTGACCAGATCAATGCCTTTAAAAAGACGGTTTGCTCAAACTCAGGGCCACCCAGTAGTTATGTAATTCCTCCCATGCCAGGATCAACAACCTTGGCAGTTGCCTACCTGACCTCTAAGGGATTGATAAGTCCCTGCCAAGGCTTGCATAACAAATGGGAAAGAGGCCAAAGCTTTGTCCTTAACGGTGAATTAGAAATTTACCTTGTATTCCACAAGTCATAATTTTATTGTGATCTCACAGGAACAAAATATGCAAACAGGCTAACTGCTTGTGTTTCATAATGTTTACAAATAAAGGGGGGGGCTTTTCATATAGTTCACATTCTTTCACACAGCAAATCATTTTGTTTACAGTCAGTCCATTAATAGTGGAGCTGCTGTTCAAGAGCTGTCTTATGTAACTGTATCATTCTGTGAGCATCTTTAAAACAGGTTTGCAACCCTTTAAATAGGCCACCTCGCTTCCAGACAAACCAGTTGGGTTTGTTTTGTTTCACTTCAAGCCCTGAAGCCACTGCATGCATCATCAACTTCTATGAAATGACTGCAAAAATGATTCTGACTCAGATCACTTGAGCAGTGATCTGAGTGCAATGCAAATCATTGAAGATGGATGCATGGAATATTTCAGCTCATACATATTGTTTTAAATAACCTGGTACCGTTTTTCTCTCATTTCTCGTCTGATTACTGCGCTGCAATTTGAATTGGTATGATAATAAGCGCCACATTTCCCAAATTCAAGCTCGTAAATCAGCGGAGACATAGCTGCGTGAGCACGACTGCCTGTTTCTGCAAGCCACATGTTTTTTGTTTTTGTTTTGATGGAGGAAGGAGGGGGTCCCAGGCGGGTGGGTGCTGCTGCTGCGTGGAGCGGTTCTTACCTTCCAACCTGCGGAGCTGTTGCTGTCGCCTTTGTCCTTGAAGTAAGGGATGGTTCGGACCATCCAGTCGTAGATCTGGGAAAGGGTCAGCCTCTTCTCCGGCGAGCTCTCGATAGCTTTGGTGATCAGGTCGGCGTAGGAGAGATTCCCCCAGGCGTTGCGGCGGGATGACGCTTTTCTCGGGGTCTGCGCGGCGGCCAGGCTACCGGGAGTCAGAGCGCCCGAGGTGGCCGGAGGGGAGTGCGCGGAGAGCGGGGAGCCTCCGCTGTCTTGGCCGGGGGAGGGAAACGATCCTTCGGCGACGGGGCTCTCGCTGCTACTCTGGTCCGCTCCGGAGCCACGGGCACGGATGCCCGCTGGGGTCGCCGCGTCCTCCTCATCATCCTCTTCCTCCGGGATGATGTCGTTGATCTCCGGTTTCACCGCTGTCGAATCCGGTCGCGGCAGCGGCCAGGTGCACGACCTGGGCCGCTTCTGCGGCTCAAAGTCCGGGTCGATGACCACGTCCAGGTCCGGGAGTGCGTCTGGGAGCGAAGCGTCAGCCATGATGAGGATGATGATGGATGGATGATGATCTCCAGACACGACCTGGGTCCCTGCTTGACCACTGACAAAGTTACAAGACGGGAGGCGAGGAGCTGTCAAAGTCGCGTCCCATGAATGCGCGCGCCCGTCCTTTTTGTTGCTATTCAACAGCAGGCAGCTAAGTCCCACGAGCCACTTAGTAATAACGCCTGTTGAGGATGCAAAGAAGAAGAAGAAGAAAAAAAAGAGGGAATAAAACACAAAACAAGAGTAGCATCTATCTGGTTTAAATCTGGGAGGTGAACATAACTCCTGGCGCACAAAAGATCCGCATTCACCTCCTGGCGATCACACATTTGTCAGAGAGATAACCCCCACAGAAGACTTTAAATGAATTACCTTGTGCGGACAGTCACGCCGAGGCAATACAAAGAGAAGAAGAGACAGAGATCAGACCTCGGATGGTCCACTTCCACACTCAGATGCCATACTGCCTCTCCTCTCCGCCACTCCGCGATATGAAGACAGATAAAGATGTGCGCAGGAGCAAGTCGATGTGGAATAAAACTGACTGCCACCTCACTCCGGGGTTACTACTTACTCACTGTATCTCTCTCACACACACATATACACACACGCAGTACGCTCTCACGTACGCACACTCACACAATACACGCATGCAAGTCGATCAAGGACCAGCCCCCCACCCCCTCCACGGATCCTGCGCGTGGGATCGCCTTTTAAAGAGACACTGCAGCTCTGATGGAGGCAGCTGGCGGCTCGGACACGTCCTGACATGTTGCAGACAGAAACACACAAAGCAGAAGAGCTTAAAGGAAAATAAGAGCAACAATAATTTTATTTTATTATTATTTTACTGATATTTCATGCTAGAGTGTCAGTTTGTTGTTATGGTTCAACTCCAACTTGTAGCATTCCTTTAAAAGTGCCATTAACTATCTCGAGTTTTTCTTGCCTGTCCGTAAGCAAAATATGTCATGTGCAACTTGATGGATTGTAATGAAACTTACAGGAATTAATTCTTAGATGTACATTTAAAGCTGATTGTCATTCAGAGCCAACCCCATTCGAGCTGGCTGCCACAGTCAGCTGAGCTCAGAAAACACAAAATTGGCTGTTAATTAGCCATTTGTATAGATATTGTATTAAAATGTGCTGATATTGCAGCTGAGAGTCATTCACAACACATACTTCAATTTCTTGTCATTGTGCAAGATCTTTGCTCAAAACATGAGCATTATCTTTTGGTGTCAACCCTGTTAGTCTGTTAGCAAAATATCTCATATAGGCTACTACTGGAAGGATTTGAATAAAACTTTCAAGAAATAGTTGATGAATATAAATTTGTAACTCATTAACTTTTGTAGTTAATCCAATTTAAGATTAATGCCACAGCTAATGCACATTAAGCAACATTAAAATTACTATAGCTCAGCCAGTTGTACAGATGTTGAGTTAAAATTCGATGTGGTAGTAACTGAGAGTCATTCACAACACATACTCTGAGCACTCGGAGATTGCTATTAATTTTCAAAAGTTTGGCCAACATAATTTTTACTTAATAATTACTTATAATTAATAATTTTTCAAGATCTAAACCTCTGACATGAAAAGCATGGGAAGTATGCATTCATTCAAAGAATGTTAGGTCTTTAATTATCATTATTTTCTTTTGTAACTTCATAAACACCCAACATAATTTCCTAGAACTCAACGATACCCACAAACATCTTAATTTTCTAATCTTAAAATATAGAATATTTAATAATTTAGCTCAGTACTTTTGCACACATGTCAGTGGAACAATTTTGAATTATTAGCTAAACATAAGCCACGTTTATATGAACTTAAAAACTTTAAAAAATACCTTTAATCATCTTTTTTTGCCTTTAGGATTTGCCGCAGGAGCTTATAACAAAGTCATTATCATCCTAACAGATTAAACATAAATTATAAAGAAAACAATATTGAGGAGTCTCATAAACAAAATCTGCCCTTTTTCATCACATCAACACCAAAGAACTGATCAGTGTTTACCTTTAATAAGATTGTCCATCATGGCACTCAGGCCACGCCCCCTGCTGTCCAGATATAGGCCATGACGTCACTACGATTATTACAAGATGGGTGGGGGGGGGGGGGGAATCCAGGATGGTTCTGTGATGCTTCTTCACCTCTCTTTCTCCTCCTCCTCTCTCCTCCAACTTGACTGAATCAAAACAGCCTCGTCTTCTTTGTCTCACTGAGCCTGCAGTGCGTGCTGCGCGCGCTCGACGCCCGTGTGCAGGAATGCGCGTTCACGGCAGATCGCGAGCACGCGTCACCCAAACATTGCAGCATGGATCTGCAGTGTTTATTATCGTTTGGATGTCTTCAACATCACTGTTGCTCTTTAGTTTGATTCTTTTGCTGGTTTGTTTTTTTTTTCAGCTCAAATTATTGAAAACCAAAGAAAAGCACTCACTGCTGCTTCTTTTTGGAGTGCTTACTGGATTGGGTTAGAAGAGATGGTCCCACCGCACAGACCCTCACTGAAAGATGCTTTTTGTTCTCTGCACCCCAAAGAGAATACCTGATGCAGCAGTTTGGCTCCTGCAGAGTTAACTGCTATCTGGATGTGCAGCAGGAGGTTATGGGATGTCTGAGGGGTGCTTTTTGTGTCTAACCTTCATGCAAGAACCCCAGCGGTGTCAGACAGACTGAACATTTACATCATCCACTTTGAGCAACTTCGCATTTAACCAAATTGAAGCGTTTTATGTCTGTTTGGACCTTTCACGCTCATTTCAGCAGAGCAAATGCTGACTTTTCTTGGCGTTTCCCCCGAAATCTCAGCACAAAATGCTCCTAAACTTTTAACCTATTGCAGTTGTTGTGTTTTTATCCCCTCTGTACAGCAGTTGGAACTATTAAATGTTATCAATAATGTCACATTACACAAAATAAATGACATATATTGTCTGATTTAGCACCACCACCAGGCGCTCACACGCTCAAACCTCATTTGTTCGTTGGAGCAATGCCATTGACTTTGAAAAACACCCAGGTTTGCACACAAGGCTATAAACACTAACTTATTAATATTTCTTCTTTACACACAGCACATCATCAAATAACTTATTCTGTATTAAAGCTCCTCCATAGAAGGATTAACATTTTATTGTGTCTTTTATGAACATCAGTATGAAGACTTGGATAATAAATCAAGACAGAAATCAAAAGCGGTGATATGAAATGTTCAATCCGATGAGGATGGAGTCAGCGACCCACTAGAGTGAATCATCCAGTTAGGACAATCACAAAGCATGACAGACGTCTCTGGCTGTGTCCGTTCCCCACCCACCCCACCATAATGGCGTAATGCTCTGATTGGATTAAAGGGGCCTCAGCATAGGATGTGATTGATTTTTCTTCAACTGAGAGTTATGATGAGGGGGGTAGACGACTGAGTCGAGCACTATTAAAGACACTTTTTATGTGCACCACACACCCACAGTGCCCCGTGGAAAATGACCAGCTCATGCACAAACATTACAAACATGTCTGTAATTGTTTCAGGGACTTGTTGGCCTTTTTTTGCAATGCTCTTACGTAAGGCTCTCAGTTGAAATTAAGTAGATGCTATCAAAGCTTGCTGGTGCAGGCTGGAGTGGTGCACTAGGATGACCTCATCTTCAGATGGACAATAAAAGATTTGAGGCGATAGGCTGATCTCTGCTGCCACCTACAGGCGAAAACAGAGAACTGGACCTCTCTGCTGTAAAGTCAGAAATGTAGATAAAAGGAGGAAAACAATCAGCTCTACTTGTCAGTCTAAGCGATGATCACTAAAATACCACAGATACAAAAGTAAGACCTTATTGAGAAATAAAATGCCACGACTTCAATATTGATTTACTTTTTGTTGCATTAAATGTCTGAAATTATCTGAAATTTAAATGAGCATAATTGTAGGGTAAAGCTATCATTAGCAAAATAATAGCCAAAAGTAAAAAAAATTGCCAAACAGTGGTTATAAGCTAAAATGAGCAAAACTGTAACCAAAAATAGTAAAATGGATGTTAAGCCAAAGTTGACTAAGCAATAGCTAGAATTAGCAAAACCATAGCTATAAGCTAAAATTAGTATTTCAATCAAAAGCTCAAATTACCAGGTGCTTATAAAAGCAAAACAATAGCTAAAAGTAGTATCACTACTAAAAGCTAAAAGGAGCAGAATGATAGCTAAATGCTAAAAACAAAACAATAGCTGTAAAGTAAAGCAGGGCAAAACAATAACCAAAAGTAACGGATTGGTAACTAAATGTAGCAAAAATGTAAAAGTAGTTGTAGCAGTAGTCATAGCTAGTGAGCATGCTTTTCTGTGGCATTTGCATGTTCTTCTCATGCATGTGTTGGCTTCCTCTGTGTGGATCAATTTTATGTCAGATCTACAGCAGATTCAACACAGTGATTGAATATGTTTGACCTGAAACCACATTTTCCATAATAGAGTATTTGCTCCTTTTCACATTCAGCCACTAGAGGGCACTAATCAACTGCAATGGGAAACAGTTGTGCCTTGAGCCTACTTACCCTTTTGATTAACACACATGAGAAAACTGTAAATAAATTCTTTGCCCACAAGGGGGAGAGAGCACACCTCACAGAACACTTCCAAGAACATAAAACCATGGAATGAGAAGAACCGTAGAACACAGTAGCAACCAGGAACTGTTTATTGTGGATTAAAGTGCGGCAAACTTTTTCAAAAACTAAATGATGTCATCATTTATTTTAGGAGTCTGATTATCAAAGCTCTGTCCTGTCTGGAGACAGATCTTCACCACGACAGTCAGCGACAGACGTGTTCATGTGTCTCCTGCTAGAGCTGCGATCTCCTTTCACCCAGTATGACTCGGACTGCATCTCCCTCAGCCTGGAGACGGTCCTCTGGAAGGCAAAGATCTCGTCCTCCATTGTGAACAAAGTGAGTCTCTCTGCAGCCTCCTGACAAAGAAGAAACAAAGTGTTTAGCATTTTAAACACTTCTTGCCAATCAGTGTCCCCTTGCGTTTTGAAAGAGACACACTCACTTTGTTATGTGTGGCAGTTCCAAAGAAATTTGTTTTCCCTTCCACTCACAAGAAAGCAAAAAACCAAAGTATTACTGTTAATAACTGAGGCGAGATCTTACCCCGCTGAGGCCCAGATCATCCAGCAGCTGTCGATCTCTCTCATCTTCTTCTTGGGTGTGGACAAAGAGTCGGTCTAAAGGAACCGCAGCCAGCAGAATGACTCTCACCTGGGAAAAATTGAGAAAAAAATACGAATTCGATATAGAAATGTCCAATATATCACCAGTTAATGTTTTCTGTGAGCAAAAAGTATAATTTACTACCTGTCTAACACTACAAGTTTAAAATTTCTGGCCTTTCAGAGATGTTTTATTGTACCCCTGTGATAACCAAAGGCTACTTGTTATTACTGAGTTAGAATTTCCCTCTCGGATGTAACAGTTTATTGTCTTCCTCACATGGGAATAATGGAATGGAGAAATTCTATGGCCAGGTTGAAAAAGTCCTTAAGAAGCTTCAAAACCAATAAAAAGATAAATGCAATGTTTGTGTCTGTTTATCAGTTGGGCACCTTGTTGTCGTAGAAGGTGTCTATAAGGGTGGTGAAGCGTCTGGCCTGGTCCTTTAGACTCAGCGTCAGCGTGGGAACGTGGCGGATGAATACAGTGTCAAAGACCTGAGCCATCGCCAGGTAATCACTAGCTCCCAAAGGCTGGACAACAAGCGAGACAATTTTGGACAACAATAAAAACTGAGACATATGGCAATATTTTTTGTGTGTTTTAGACTAAGATCATCTTATGATGAGAAGGGAGGGAGCTGTAGCCATTTTGGTTGAACTTTGGGAACAACGTTAAGCACAGTCTTGTGCACTTTCTTGACACATGTTAGTATTCAGTGAATGACTCTCAACTGTTACTACACCAATTATTAACACAAATTCTGTGATTCCTGTGATCAATCTTGAATTGAGTTGACTCCAGAAGTTAATCAGATTTAGATGTACATACAATAAATATTTCCTCAATGTTTCATTAAAATACAGTCAGTAGTTCATGAGATATTTTGTTAACAGACAAAGAATGTTTACTCAAAACAGCTAACAGCATAAGTGATAATAATGTAAGTCTAGCCTTGTGTGTAAATAAGACTTACCACAACATGAGCATGCAGATTCATGTGTTTATAGCAAACAGACACAAAGTGAATTACAGATCTGCATACTTAAAAAGGAAAAAAGCACAATTTAACAAAAAAAACAAAAACACGTTGTGTGACTCCTGCTGATGTAATGTCCTTGGGGGTCCTGCCATTCAGTTTGATTGCTCTTAAAATTAACGAGGACACATGGCAACACATGTCAGAGAAAGCCTTGGAGCTAAAATTCTCTTTTCACACACACACGCACGCACGCACGCACGCACACACACACACACACACACACACACACACACATCAACAGGATTGGTTTTTGACACTGAGCAGAAATTAAGACAAAGATGGAGGTCAAAGGATTGGGCAGAAATGACAAAATGCTATAACTTGTGCCCACTGCTAAAAGGTGAAAGGTGGGCAATAATGTTTTTGCTGTGAGCAAAATAACACATAACCAAAGACAGATTTTATTCAACCTTTCAGAAAGGTATTGACGAATGAAAATCCTTTTGGAATCAACCCAATTCAAGATGGTCGAACATAAAAATAGTTCAAATTTAGTGAATTACACAGAACCTGAGCTAAACTTGGCATGGTTGTAGCAAATATAGAGCCAGAAGCAGGAAAGTGCACATTAACAAAACTTTATGTAAAAGAAAACAATCTGAGGGACACTCACTCCGCTACATAACTCATCGAAGGTGCAGTCAGCGATGGAGCCATGGGTCTTCTTCAGAGTAACATCTCTGCCCAGAACTCTGAGCCCCTGACGACTTGTAACTACAAAAACACAAACATAAGGTTAACAAATCTCATCTAGTTCATCCGCTAGATTGGCACGCTTAAAGGCTCATTTGAAAAGTGGCAAAATTAAAGTAGATTGCTGTTGTCCTAAAACATCTTTAGCCTCCAAAATGTCATCACGCTTAATGCAAAAGCTATTTTATAAACCTTTACACAGCTTCCAGTTTTGCACTGTACTGTTATTCTGGGAGAATTATTGTGATTCTACTGCTGGAAGTACCTCATGTTCTGGAAATGCCACGGTTAGAATTTATTAATGCACATAATCATAAAATTTTCTCTAAATATCCACATAAAGTTAAACTCACACCACATAAAGGTTAGAAGAATGATCTGTTATGAAATCAAACTAGCCATTGATGTCAATCAGGTCAAAATTACACTCAAATTGTCCAAATTGAGGTTGTTCAAAAAAAGCTACCTACAGCAGGTTAATTGTTAATTCCACGCAAACATTAATTGTTCACAACCTTTCCACAGAAATCCACTTGCTTGACCCACTTGAAACATGGCTTTAACTTCCTTACCACTCATCTGTTTTCATGCCAACTCCTCAAACAGCGTGTCCAGGCAGGCTTCTGCACTGGACTCCCCGGTGCTGCAGCAACACAGAGGAAATAATTGGATATGAAATTAATAAGGCTGAAGTGGCCACATCAAACGCTGGCAGCGAGCAGATGAGGGGTGTCAGGTACTTAGCTTTTCACTCCATCAACTAAAAACCAGGATGTTTGGCTCTAAACACAAGCATTGGTCTGTGAATGAGACTGTGAAGGGTGTGTGTGTTTGTGTCTGTTTGTGCGCTTGTGTTTTAACTCCAGGTAAAAGGGTGTGATGAGCTCTATTTACATACAGTAAATGAATAAATCTTGTTTGGCAGTGTGTGTGTGTGTGT
>JAVKLF010000060.1:6190571-6219279 GCA_034783495.1 Millerichthys robustus | reverse complement strand
CAGGTAAAAGGGTGTGATGAGCTCTATTTACATACAGTAAATGAATAAATCTTGTTTGGCAGTGTGTGTGTGTGTGTTCTCCTAACAGTGTATATGTAATGAGAAAAATGGAAAACTAGCTTTTAAAGCTCTGCCATTTTCTCATGTTCTATTGATTCCTTTCATTCTTTTCATGGCTCTTTCAAGGTAATGCAGGTCTTTTTAAATTTCCCCTGCCTGCTTCTGCCCATTTATGCACCTGTTTGCTTTCTCTTTCTATCCTAAAAAAAATAAAAATCAAACTACAGAATGTGCACAAACATTTCCTGTGCCTGAGTATTTGTGTGCAGGTTCATGTCGACTTGTTACCAGACCACTGCAGCATCTCTGCGCTGAGATGGAGCGTAAGAACAAATAGGGAATATTGTGCGTCTTACAGGTAGTAGAGTTTTCCAGCTGCAGGTTTGACCAGCCTCCTGTAGTCGATCCCCGAGTCCAGACAGACGGAGTGGCAGTGATTCTGTGAACAAACTAACACATTTAAATCACACAGGGATGACTGAAATTCCAACACAAGGCAAACTTTTAAATTATCTTAAAGAACATGGGTTGATTTTCTTGAATTCTTTATTTCATTTGGATTTGCAATCACAAATAAATAAAGAATTTCAGAGAGTTCAGAGTACACTTTAAAAAAATACATATAAATCCAACAAGTGTGAGAATTGTTCTGAATGTTGTTTGTTTTGCTGTGTTTTCTGAAGTTTTTGTGGTTCTGCAGTGTGATTTTTTTAACAACCATTTTGCATGACTGAAGTATAGATATTTTTGTGTTGGCTAATTTTAATTAGCTCTATCTTGATTTAGGTTGCACTCGTACACCCAGTGATTAAAATCCGTCCAGTCAAACAAATTGATTTGTGAGATATTTTGTTAACAGACAGACTTTGTTGACTTTTGTGTTTTTTAAAGACCGTTGGACGGTGCCAGCCATCTTGAATCGGGAAGTAGACATACATACAGTGAATACTTTCTACAGGTTTCATTTAAATTCTTCCTGTAATTCATGAGATGTTTTAGTAACCATTAAGATTTACAATAAAAACTACAAACTGTTACTCTTTTGCTGGTCCACTGTGTGTACAGCAGCAAAAGAGAGCTTTATGTCTCTTCTTGTCACAAATAATTAAAGGGACAAAGAGCAAATAGTGTCTGAACAGGTAAAACATCAGGACTACAGAGAAGGCAGCGGGCGTCTCTCCTCTCCTCTGACAGCTCTCAATTTAAAGTCGACGCTTCATGCTTTATTGAGCTGAACTATTGTTCTGCAGCGATTCAAGAGCATTCCAGCCGCGGCGAACCTGCCAAACTTTCCGAAACAGTGTAAAACGTCAACAGGATTCATGTCAGAGAGTGCAGCACAAACTATAATCATCATTGCCACTATTCTATCAAAGAAAAGAGAGGAATTGCATATCATTCCATGCCAGCCATCAGTGGCTGACTGAGTATTCAGAGACAGCTCCGTTAAATTATGAAATCAGTGAATTTCTGCCACTGGCCTCCTTAAGCTGCAGGATAATTACTAATCATCACAAAGCAAGGGGACGGAAATACTCTATTCTTCTCCGCTGTCAACTTTTTATCTCCGTGTCCGCTCACACAAACGGGGTTCCCACTCTGAGCCAATTGGCTGAATCAGGCTTAATAACAACCTGACAAACTCGCCCTCCCTCACGCACAAAAGGGAGGTGTCATTTCATCAACCTTCCGTGACCCCGCCAACCGGTAAATAGTCGCTCAAAAAGAAAAAGAAAAAAAAAGAGAGAAAATCTTGTCACAATTGCCGCCACATCATTAGAATCTCTGTTAGGCTTTTCTCCTGCCATCCCCCCTCCCCTTTATGAGCGGCGTCTACCTACAGTGAAGACGGCTGACGGAGGTATAAATAAGAGAGGGGAGAAGAAGGAGGAATGGAAACACAATCAGAGATGATGATTCCATTGGTTATTTATAATCAGATGAGGCTGAGGCCTCGCGGGTCATTACTTGATTATCCATCTCAAGGGGATTGTCAAGTTCCCCACTCCTTCAAGATTTCCTCCGCCTACACATTGTGGTCTTTCTCAATCCCTCCCGGCACCGCCACCACCTCCTCTACCACCACCACCTTTCATCATTCTCCTCAGCCAGTCACGTCCTCGAGTCTTCTTTGCACCTTCCAGCCTCACCTCAAATTATTTGTTCGGAGTTGTAAATCAAACAAGGACCAGACCGCGATTTTTCCACAGGTGTGTTTTTGTACGAACTATTAGGCTATGAATAAGTTAGGATGATCTGAGTTGGGTTTGGTGCTTAGGTACTTTCAGTGCCGTAGGTATTATGCATTCCTTTAAAGAATGCTGGGTCTTTCATTTTTTTAAAGCTGAATTGGCAAACTCTTTAGATAAAAAGTCATCCAAACACATGTAGCTGCGCTCATGGCATTGTCTGAGCTGGACAGCCGTTTAACATAAAAACAGAGTGGCTTTTTTTTTTCTTATTTGGCACCCCTCTCCCTCCGCTGCCTCCACTCCCCTTCGTGACATATCTCCCTCTCTCTCAATCCTTCACTTCTCAAAAAGTTGCTTTTGAGGTTTTCAAAGAACGTGGGGCCATTGAGCCGCAACAAAAGCCAAGGATAGCTGACTATTGGGCCCTGATGAGGTCCACTCCCTCATTACCCAGTAGCAGAAAACATTTGATGCTTCTTTTTTTTGTTTGGTCTGGAGAATTGACCAGGCTTAAAAAAAAACGCAGGGTGGGAAGGCTAAAAAAGAGATGGAGGGGGAGAAAGCGCAGGGGGGGTTGTCGTCCATTCAGCGGTGTGTGTGTGTGTCTTATAGCCTTGTGTGAAGAAACAGAAGTAAAGTAGGAGGGGATGGTGGGTGGGGTGGGGTTTAAAGCACTGCCTTTATGCTGGTAAGTTCTGTTCGACTCTTCTGACATCAAAGTGTTTTCACTAACTGGGGAGTTGATTCGTGTGTGTGTGTGTGTGTGTGTGTGTTGGGGGTGTAAGTAGGCTAGGGATGTATCTGGTGATTTTATTCATTCCTCGGCTGTCTGGTGGTGGTGGAGGGTGGGGTGGTGGTTATGTGACAATGTGAACACCCTAATTACACCTAATGATCTATTCCCTTAAAGTGCGACTGCTTTGGGCCACCGATGGATTGTTCAGCTGGCTCGTTCTCACAACCTCCCCGTTGCCTCGGCCGCTCTTCTCGGCGAAAGATCCTTTGAGATGCAGGTTTCACCTTTTGGGGACGGAGACTGGGACCCCCCACCCACCCACCCTCTGAACCACGCCAACCCCTCTCCAGTTTTGTTGGCCCCAAACCAAACTAAATTGAAACTCACCTGGACCACAGAGGCCTGCGATGATGGCGGGAACAAACGAGAAGTTTACATCATGGGTTTTGTGCAGGAACGGCGCAAAAAGTCACGCTCACTCGGTTCCACGCAAACGTTGGGATCTATGAAAGTGAACGTTGTGTAAAAGTGTTTGACCTGCCTTGTAAATGTGTGTGTTGAAAGAATACATTCAAAGTATAAGTTCTGAGGTAACCGATTCACAGTTAGCTTATTTTAATCAGTATTAGATAAAAAGGATGCTTGCTCATTTGATTACAAAAATATTCTAAAGCTCACAATAAAACAAATATGGATATGTGAAGTGGATTTCAATCAATCAATGACTCTTCCAGCATACTTCTACACAAACCTTTTCTGTTGACAGTATTCAATTCCTCAAAATATGACTCCATTTAGTTTTCCGAACATGTTTTCTCATGAAATTGTGGCTATATAGTTTAAATGATCATCTCAACCACATTCAACCTCAAACACCGGAACATTTAAAATGCCTCGAATGATCAAAACAACCTCAGTCCAACGTAAACTGAAGTTTCTTTCATTTGTCACATGTAGGGGTAAACACATGAGGCACATAAAAAGCAAAGCACTGACACACTGTATATTAATTCAGAACAAGTCATGTGGCGATTCCAAAGGCCGACATAGTGTAGTTAATGACACATCAAGAGCTGAATGAAGTCACACGTGTTAGTGGAACAATAGCAGTTTTGGTACTGCTTTGATTTAAGAGCATCTCTTACTCTCATTCAATTAAATTCCTCATTCACCTGCATCTAGACATATTTTTTCCCACACATGTAAATGAATGCATGTCAAGTGAAGAGTTTTATATGCACTCAGTTCCATTTTTGTCAGGATGTACAAAATAAAGTGTGTTTAGATTCATGTGTGCACCAAATTTCATAAGTTTTAATATTTTGGTGCATTTTTTGAATTGTGCCCATAAGGCAACTTTTAGTTTGAAAGCTGGATACTTTACATGAGGCCCTTGGACTCAATAAAGCACAAAGTATGCAGAAGTAGTTTGATTGCAAAAGCAATTGAAGAAACTATAAACAGATTTGTAGAAGACACGCAGAGTGAAATATTTGTTAGAAGTTGCCTTGAGCTACTTATCACCTTTTTAAAAAATCATTATGTGAGGTTTTTAAATACCTAATCTTGATCTTGAACTAATCTGTTGCACATCCAGAAAATAAAACATGACTCAGGCAAACCAAAGCCCAGTAAATCAATAAAAAACTATTATTGAACTTTAGTGTCCAAACTTTATTTTCTCAGAAGTCTAAAGGCGAAAAATTTATTTTTGCTGTAATAATCGATTGAATTTTAAGCCATGAGATTCTTTCACGTGCAGTTATCGGTGCTACCCTGAACTTACACGTTCTGGAAGACAATGACCCTCATCAAAGATGGAAGTCGATTTGCTGAGAACTCACAAGCCTTTCTGCTCTTAACGCGCACAGCCTTTCTCACCAAGGTCTCCACTGGAGGACCACATCCCTCTCATTCCTTAAAACTCTATCATTCTGTTTTGATTGATATATTTCGGTTTTTCCCTTCACTAACTGTGCAGCACATTACAATTATCAACAATGACACAGAGGGGGGGAAAAAAAAGGGAGAGCGGATCAAAGGAAGGGTTAACGTGAGCAGGACACCCAGAGATACTCCAAGTTGCCTCGGTGTTTTTGTTATGTCTTTTTTTTGTTGTTGTTGTTTTGTTTTTCCACGGCTTTGTGCACCACCGTGAATCGAACAAGCAGGAGGAAAAATAAAGTCACTACTCCGCTACCGAAATACAGAGACCTGACCTTGGGTGAGTAAAGCCAGTGAGCAGAACGGGATGGTGATAGAATAAAGAGCGAGGATAGAAGAGTGGAGAGACTGGATGGGCAATGAAAAGTGGAGTGGAGAGGGAGGACAGCTCATGAGAGAGAAAGAGTCTTAGTTACAATACTGGCAATGTCCATTAACCCCCTCCCCCTCAGCCCCCCAACCCTCCTCCAAACCCTGTATTTTTACAAAACTCTAAGCTTTGCCATGGCTACAAAGAAAAAGAAGCCTTAACAAATGAATATAAATATCCAACAGGGTCTACAGGGGGACAGGAAATTACAAATATAAACCAAAGTGGTGAAAATCAGCCAAACACTTTCAGGACTAATGAAAGTTTAAACCCTTCCCTTCTTAAATTGTACTCGATCTAATGCTTTCTTTAGATGTTTGTGGAGGAAGGGGCACGCTGCAGAAAAAAAGGGGGTCCGAACTAATCAGAAGTCAACGTTTAAATAAAGACATCGACTCAGGCGGACAGAGGGGGTGGATTAACCTCTATCACCACAGTTCAGGTGATCAGGGGAAAGGGGTCAGAGGGCATGTTCTTTACGTCCTCATTCTCTCCTGCACTCACCATAGAAACAGCCTCTGGTCGGAACGATCCGCGTCCTGCTCCCTGCGAGAATTAACTCAATCTATTAAGGGTCAGCTAGTTAACTTTAGCAGAGCCAGGCTGCCATGAAGATCAAAACACACACTCACCAAAAAAAAAATAAAATAAAGAACCCCGACCCTCCCAAAACCAGATGGCTTCACAAAGAACAACATGGTACCCTGAAAGAAAGGAGGTATTCCAGGGTAGAGAGGGACAACAGGCATTCAGGAGCTTGAGGAGGGTGGATTAGAGAGGGCAAGGTTCCTACTGGATTGGTGGGTGAGGGTCGGAGGGTAACACCAAGGCTTCCCAAGTTGTTGTGTGTTTGTGTGATGATTAAACCGTCTCTGGGTAAAGTTAAAACATCTGTGTTGAGACGGTCACTTCTAAGTTGTCATAAGTGGTCGTACAGAAATGATGCATTAATAGTAATCTTGCAAAATACAATATAATATATAAAACTTAATAAAATGATTCTATATTCTTATCAATGGGCTGTACTCTTATTAACCTAGTACAAAAACTAAAGAAGTTTGTGCTTAGCTGACCATTTCTTTCATTGTATAACAATGCTTCTTGGCAAAAAAAAACAATCTTATTTCGTTAGAAAGTCTGTTTATTCTCCATGAAATGGTGCCACATTTGTCAGGAAAATGGGTTTGTAAGTTGAGCATACGATCGTATTAGGGCCAGACTTTGGTCCTTTTACAAGGCTTTTACAGACATATAAACACAGAAGTCTGACTTTAAACTCTACAAAGTAGGTGATTATAACAGTAAAGGTTGTTAAAAAGTAGCAAAAACCACACACAATCTACTTTATATACATATAAATTATCAGTTACTTTGATAAATATCATAGATAAATCTAAATTGCTTAACAACTTTTTAAATTGTATGCTCAGCTATAACATTTTACTCACGTGTCGCTTCAGAACAATAAAAATTTAAGCAGGTGTGTAAAGTGGTGGCATAGGAAGCCAAGGTGCTACTATTTGTTTGTATTAAATACCAATAAAAGGTGTAAGAATGCTGTCCTCCCTGCTGCTGCAAAATGCAAAACAACAAATTATTATGCAATTATTTATGATCACCATCACTCCAAACACATCAATGATCATCTGATATGCAGGCAGGATAATGGTGCGAGCTGCTTAAATTGCAAAGCAGCTTTATTTTGTTCTTCCTAGAAATCGCTAACTGCTGCATCGCTCTCCTTCGCCACCTTCTTACCCTCTCTACTTTTGAAGGCGTGTGAGTCAGTCCGCTCTTTCACATTACCTGTACTCACTCTCGCTCTGCCCATATCTCCCTGCCTTCTTTTTTCTTTTTTTGCTTCCTGTTCAGTCTTTTTGTGTGCCCCGGTATGATCAAAGACAGCTTTGTGACACGCTACGAGGCATCCAGGAAGTAAGAAAAACATCAAACCACAGGACAGCAACTTGCAAAAGGATGTACACATTAGGGACTGAGGCGCAGATGCAAGAGTGTGTAGGTGTGTGATAAACAAATGAATAAATTAACGAGACAAGAGAGAGGGGTGACTTTGTCTCTACCTTTAGCACGTCGATGAAAGGTAGGAAGGTGTCCCTCTGAAGTCCATTTTTGTACAGATCTGAAAGAGGAGGCAGGGCCTGTATGAGAGCTGCTGTTTAGCCTCCTAATAATGTCATTCCCCTGCCACAGATTGGCAGATAAATTGGCTATTGATGAACTGAAGGATGGGTGGGGAGGCACCACAAAAGGACGAGGAACCAGGACTGGGTGGCGGAGGGGAGAAAAATGGATTTCTGCACCGGCGGCGGCAGCAACATAAAATTCATTACATTCCCAAACAATGGTGGCGAGAGAAAAGGACTGTCGCCTTTTCAGCGCGGACAATGTCCACAGCGGCTCGCTGAATGGAGGTTTCAATTAGCTCGGCTGGAACAAATTAGATCTGAAGTAGCATCCCGGATAGACAGATAAAACAGATAGGGACTCACACACAAACGGGGACAAAGACGCACGGACAGGGAGGCTTAACAGATGCAAACAAACAGCGATGAGCTTCAGCTTAGACCTACAAACACATAAATCCCACTTTTTAAACTCTGTAATGATGTGTGCTGTAAATGAGACAGCTATTGTTAGGGTAAAAGGAATACAAATCAATATTTTGGGACAGCAATTTATTTGCTTTGAGTCATTTCAAAAGATCAAAGATCAATACCACTCTGTTGTCTGAGTGCTGGATATGACTTCTGCTGGATTGATTAATCTGACATAAAATAATGGGTTAATTAGTGAGTTTTAAAGATGCTTGATGCTTGCATTGATCCCCCGCCCCCCAAAAAAATTTAAACTATTCAAGAAAAAGGCAATGTGGATTATTGAAAAAGTGAGCTGGATCACGTTGAAGTCATCTGATTATTTTTTTAAACAGAAGCAACTGATGAAAATGTTAAGAAATTATTCTTGTATATATATTAAAACCAATATGTTGTTAGGCACAACAGTTTGTAGCTGCAAAAATACACCATTTATCCTCCTAACACTCATTAACTGCACTGAACCTGAAAAATGAATTTTAAATATTCAAGCAAAAAACTCCTGAATTCCCTCTCTGAACACATCCAGGCCTTTCTGATATCTCCATCTCCACATCAATAAAGCTTGAAAATGTACGCCTTTCAAGCCCAGTTGTCTCTTATGGCTTTTAGTGTTCCATTAACCTTGTAATTAATACCAAATAGGCCCTCTATCAAGTTTGCCTGCTTTGGCGCTTTGTTCTTAATAGCTAGCAGATATCAGAGATGCACATCTTTGTCTACAAGAGCCTATTTTGCTGCCACCCACTTCACTCAGGGCTTTGAGACATCAACATCTTTCCAAAGAAAGAGAGGCGTCAGATAGCACATCATACATTTATCTCCACCTTGATCACCGTCTTGCTAATTCTTTCTCCATGCTGGTTCTACTGGCAGTAAATGCAACATCAAAGCCCGTTGAAAGACTGAAAAGTGCACCAACTGCACCTCCCCGCTTATTTTCTGTGATTAATTGCTGTAAAAAAAGGGGGGCAGTTGGTGTGGTCATGTAATGATTAATTGATTCTTTGCGGTAGCCAAGCATCTTTGGGTGAAAACATTTAGTAAACACTTGAGATGTAAGTAAAGAAACAGACAAAACATGTTGACAATAGACATGGTTCCCGGAATACAACTTGTAATCTTGGCTGTCATACATGATTTCAAATACATTTAAACATTCTCGCAAATGTGGATTTTTTTTTTTGTCACAATTTAGTCGCAAAGTGTCTTAATTATGTTTCAATTGGATCAGAATTCATTTCTTTTTACTGTTTCTAGTCAGTCACAATTTGGCTTTGCAAGAGAACGAATAAGTTGACTTGAATTAGAACTTTTCAAATATCAATCTAAATCCTGATTTTAAGCTGAAATGAAATGTAAAAATATTTAAAAAATACAATATCTAAAACGTTTCTTGCATCACATGGACTTGGAGCTGTGAATCTTAGGAATCCAAGAGTCCTTGCAGGGCAGGAACGATAACACCATAAGGCTAGAATCTCAGTAATACCACCGCATGTTAACTAACAATATAAACTCTATAGTTAAGTTTTAATAACAGAACACATAGGTGCTTGTCATACCTTCAGGGGGCCTGTTCGAGGTGGCCACCACCACCACTCCGGTTCTGAACAGCGTCTCAAACAGCTGCTTCAGGATCATGGCATCTGCCACGTCTGTCGCCTGATTAAAGACAACCAAAGAAGAAGAGTCGTTCATGTGCTATTACCTCTGGAGAGAACTGTGTGTGTGTGTGAGAGAGAGAGAGAGGGAGGTCAAAACAAGTCATCAACACTCCATGTTTATTAGTGTCACTCAGGTTTGCTCCTTCATTCCTTTTTATCTGGTCACGGCCACAGCTGCATGAACACACCGACACACACCGACCCACTTGAACCGACTGCAAATGGTCAAGAAGCTGTTTATTCCCCCCCCCCTTCCCGAGGACAAATAGCTGAGGCAAGGCAGCAGATCTGATTTGATCAAATGAGCAAACATGAAAATGACTGAATGTGAGCAGGATAAAAAAAAAAACAGGAAAGAAGAAAAAAGATTAAAAAAACAGAGCAATGTCAGTCAGTACTGGGGTCATGACAGCAGACAAAGCTTCTATCAGAGGAGGCCTTGTAAAAAAGGCTCAGAAAACTGTGCTCCTGTGTGTTGGGTGAGCTGCACACAAGGCCATGCAAAGTTACAATACATAAAATCCAATTCAGTTCTGCTGCCTTTTTCATCTACATCATTTCCATGAATCCACAATGAACAAAGGTCGATGAAAACACTGACGCAAGGACATTTATGAGTCGCTGGCTGTTAAATGAAGAGCTCTGACCTTTCTATTAGTAATCCAGTGCTCTCACTTTTGTTCTTATTCTCTCATCTCTCCCTCTTCCACCTATGTTACTCTTTTGAATATCCATAAAGGGAGAAATCATGTTACTGTGTGATGCCCAGTAGTCAAAGCAGCATGTTTTAAACACATTTGATTAAACGTGATGACCTACTGATGAGTGTTGGGGATAAAAGAAAATTAATTATTGCATACCAGCTTTGTCTGATGGTGATTTATACCTAATTAAATAAAGTTATTTCTAACCAACAAACTGACTTTGAAATAGGGTTTTCCAGAAATGTGCGAATCTGAGCAAAAGTTTTAAACCATTCTTGTTTCTTTAGACTTTGCACCAAAGAGCTGGACTTTGTTTGTTCTGAAGGTATTTCAAAGCGTTTCTTTGGACTTTTTTCCCACATTTTCTGTCCAGTTCTTGTACCTGATCATGATAGTATCACAAGTGTTCGACTTTCATCTCTATCAATATGAATGAAAAGCCTTTTCATAGATCTAGTTTCCAAACATACAGTTAAAGATGTCAACATTTTGTCACTTTGCACAGACACTTGATAAAGAATGTTTCCAGGTTATTTGTTACCCAAATCCTGGCCTGCCACATGAATAAGCAGGTGTCTTCTACACCGCCCTCTCCTCCATCTCCCTCTTACCTACTTTTCCTGTATCTAACTGGCACGTCTGATTGCCATACCCACGGCATATGCCTCCTTTCATACTCTGAAGGGTCTTCTGCTTTTGCATATTAGCTCCACTGCCCCTTGCCAATACTTGATTAACATTTGTGTTAAAGCCTTGATTTCGCTGAGAAGAGGTGGCTAAGGACATCAAATTAGAGCGTGTGCGCGAGTGATTGTGTGCGAGCGTAATGAGAATCAACAGAAAGCCAAGGAAGGGGCTCTGTGTTCGCGTGAAGAGGGCCCCGCATTTCCCGTGGCCACAGAATTTTATTTTCATTTCAAAAGAATCATTTAAAAATGACCTTTTATACAGCGCGGATTTGTTTATTCATGTGCCCTCAACATGGGCATCGCACTAGGGGCAATATTGATTGCCGGGTGAGTGGGGGAGGGGGGAGGATGGATCCCCACAGAATGAGAAAGATGGAAGGGGACTGATGTAGCACTTGTGGAGCACAAAAATAATGGCGCAATCTCTGTTTGTCGACGCCGATATTTAAATGAGCATCCAATTACTCAAGTGTCTGTTGGTTTGCAACAAGACGTACGGGTGCCAAACCTCTTTTGATGTTCCACCTCTTTATCTACACAACCTATGAGTGAATTGCACAGCGGCTGCTTGGTGACTGAGGCCTTGAGACAATGACGCTTCAAGCGGTTTTCTTCTCACTCTTCTTCTTACTCCTTTCTCACCGTCCTCCCATCTTTCCATCTCGGACCTCTCAACGACGAGTATTCATTAGAGGGCTACTGCGTGAGGGTCGTAAAAGGAAGGAGGTGGGGGGGCCGCTACAAATTACTGATAATGGCACGGCGCTAATGAAGAGAATGGAGAAATGTCATTAGCATTTAAGAGGATAAGATCCATCTGACCCTCCACCGCCAGTCGCTTTCTAGCTCCACTCACTTAAGGAAGCAGGAGAGCGCGACTGATACCCAGAGCCTCATTTGCATGCCTGAGTGGAGGAGGATGCTGATTGGTATAGACCTCCACACACACACACACACGGCTCTCCCACCCAACCTCGCACCTTCTTGTTTATGCATCACAAATAACGCGCACATGTCTACTTGTTTTCCCTCCTCCATTCACTGGTAGCAACAGTTGACAAGCGAAAACTGCGAAGCTGGCGACGGCAAACAAAACAAATCAATGGGAAGGCACAAACAGCGCCGCGGTTTCAAATGTGAAAGACGGGCAAATAAGGGGGGGGGTCGCTCTTGATCCTTGCAGATGCATAAAGAGTTATTAGCGAGAGCAACCGCACATTCTGTGACCTTTGACCCATGGATATTAACTGTAATGATATCAGTGAGAGGAGCAACATTGTGCTGCTAACAGATGTGTTTGGCTGGCTGATGAAAAAACACTGAAACACGTGCAGCTTCTTCACCGCGCTGAATGACTAACCACCTTACAGAGAATAGTAAGAGCTTCAGTAGAGGCTCTCTCATCTGACACCAAAGAATAGAATAATGAGAATTTCTGCATCACTAATGACTGAAGGTGCTCTTTAGGGAGAGGAAAAAAACTGTAGATGACTTGGTTGTTCTGCAAGTCAACAGCAAAAGCTCATAAATAGGCAAAAAGAGTTTTTTTGGCCAGTTAGAACCTTATAAAAATGTTCATGTAGGATTACATTGTGCATTATCACAACTTTACAGCACATTGATGGGACACTTAAGGAATAGAATCTGCTATGATCAAAAGAAGCCACTAGATGTCCCCAGTTCTGCCTTTTTTGCTCTGATTAGAAGCATACAGTTGTTCCCACAGGAAAGTCACTGATGGACTGAACATTTGAAGTGATTATACTAAAGTCTGAATTTAAATATGCATATCATAATTCACAAGATGCTCATAATCATATGATAATCTTATCATAATTTAGCATCTTGCTAGCCTAACAATCTGTGATCTGTAATTGACTCCAAATTCCAAATTACTGTGGAATTCTAAAGGTGGCTTGCTCTGTGTTGCATTGTAATATCCAGCTTATTTCTAGTTTACATAATCTTTGAGTATATTAAATGCCATATATCTGACAACATGTGACCAGCATACACCCAAAAAGATGCAAGTATTCTTTTATAGCATGTAGTAGATGACAAACGTAATCACATTTTACCATAGAAATGACTGTTCATTATTCACAGTAAAAACACATTTTTTTAATGGAAAACTGTTTAATTTATTCTGTTTATTAGCAACTTAGAACATTTAGAATCAATAAAAGAGATTTTATATGTGCTACAAATTAATTTAGTTAACATACATTCATATATTATTAAACATATTGTATTGCTTTCTAATATTTAATATGCAAGTATATGACATCACATCTATGAATGTAATTCTTATCTAAAAGTAAGAAAAAATACAACAATAATAAAAAAAACACTAATGTCTAGTTAACTATTTATAACTCTTTTAAGCAGGTTTTGAGAACAAGAAACACACAAATATAGAAACAGCCTATAATGCACTTGCTCACCTGAAACTCATCAAAACACAGGAGGCAGATCTTTCCGCTGATCTCCATGGCAACCGGCGATATGGGGTCATAGGTGAACATTTTCCCTAGCCTTCGTTTTGGCAGGTTTTGTTTCCTCCGATGGATCCCTGCAAGCAGAGCACAAATGTCAGGCAAATCTTAAGGCACACCTGCACCAGCAGCCCAAACCCACCGACGACGGCTGAATAAAGCTGTAATTTCACCTGGATGCAATAATGACAGACGATTAGCATTGGGTCTCTGGGACAAACAGAGGGATAAATATAGGATCAGCACTATGTGATGAGTTTTAAAAGAAAAATCACAAAGTCATGCAAGCAAGTCTTTGTAGTGTGAAACGGAAGGACACCACCTACTTTTATGGATGTCCAACATGAAGCTGTTGAAGTGGACTCTCTTTTTATGGTTGTTTTCTACATGGGAGTAAAATAAATCCATGAGCATTGTCTTCCCTGTCCCTGAAAGGTCAAAAATTTAGAGAAAATTAGCCTCAAAAAATACTTTTTTTGGGGACATTTGTCATTACAGAAATATTTATGAGTTAAAAAGCATCCTTTTCAGACACAGCCTTACCAACATCTCCATATATATAGAGACCTTTAGGCGGCGGCGGTGGTGGTGGAATCGGTTCCTCCTTTGGGGTGAAAAAGGGAAAATTTATGTATATATTATATCACAACTGTTGCATTTATAACTCAGAGTTGACATCAAATCAGCCTGAACTCCCTATTAAAAAACACAAAACACCTATTGACCTGAATATTTATATTCATTATCATATTTAACGGGCTCATCTTTAATAAATAAAGTATGCTGAGGCATTAAGCCACCACTACAGTGTGAGGTTTCGTCTTCTCCAGACTAGCCCACTGCAGGGGAGGAAGACAAAGGGGATCTAATCAACAAGACAAGCCAGGGTTCCCACGAAAGAAAAGCATCATCAGAGGAACAATGGGGGGATTTGTCGAACAAAACGAAGAGGACTGGATGAGGCTCCATACGAGATGGAGTGGACTTGTCTGTGCAGCCTGTTTAGCGCTGCTAATTGTGATACGGTACTGTTGCATTGAGGTGCTGCTGGAAGTCATTGTGCTGCCTGCCTCCTATTATCAAAAGGTCCTTGCTTCAAAAAAACATTTTCTGTGAAACCAAGCTGAGAATACAGAGTAAAGCCAAATATCTCTAAAGAGGACCAAAGCGTGTAAACGAATCTGCCATCAGTTAAGTGTATTTATCAGTAGCTGGCTAAATTATATGCATGCTTTAAAGAACATTGTGGTTGAGGATTCTCCATCTCTGTGACCAGGCAACGCCAAATGGCTCTGGAATTAAATCGCTTGCTCAACGAAAAAGGACTGTCCTCTTCATATTTAATTTACAAACCATTTCATGAGAACAGTACTCAGTGTCCACATGCACTTGGGCCTCCCCTGCACAAGGAGCACTTGACTCTGATAAACGTCAGCAATAGCAGATTGAAAACTAGATTAAAAAACCAAACTTGTCCTCCTTCTCCCTGTGCATCCCCTCCTCTTTCACCTGCTCTCCCCCCGCCACCCATGCCCCTGAAATCCCAGTACGGCGCTTCTCCTGAGCTGAATGTGAAAAACAGGAAGAGCAACAAGTCTTTCCCATCTGTTCTGGCATAACAGAGTGTGACTTCTCCCTGACTTCCCAGGCTGCCATCTGGCATAGAGGGGTAATTGTCAGTGGTGGCTGGTAGCCATTCTGCCACGGCAGAGTGGAGAAGCACAAGGCTGTCCCTCTGCTACTTTGTCTAACTGAGCTCTATGGCCTAGTCTCACCTCCCGGTGAAGGATACAGACTGGCACATGAGTGAAAAGTTCACATGCAGGACATGGCCCCTTTGGCTTTTAAATTACTGGGGAAAAATCCTTTATGTAGAGCCAAAGATGCCCCCCAAACTAGCATCATTATTGAGGAGACTGTGGGAGTCTAAATTGGGTTAAAGTTGAAACAACTGTCCTGCTTTGAGGTCTGCAGGCTACAGGGGGACTTTATGATGCATGTCTGACTTGAACAGGGTGGCTCTCTCACTTAACAATAGCCCATTGTCAGGCAACCATCCGCAAAACCACGCCACATTGGGTCAATATTAAGTCAAGTGTACTCTCCTCACAGACTTGGTCAGTTAGTGAGGACAATGGTGGCACTCTCACAGAGAACAGACACCGAAGGACGATGGTATGACCTGATTTAAACTGGAATAATTGCATAAGTACTTGGTCGGTGTATAAGTATTTGTTTGCGTGTTTGTCTGTGTGAGTGTGGGAGACGGAGAAAGAAATAAGGTGCAAAAGCAGAGTGGTGGGCGGGATGGTTTGTGGTGGCGGTGTTGACAGCCTAACACCAAATCATTTGTCAGAACCCCACATATCAAAAGCAAAAAAAAAGACAAGAACAAACTAGACAATAGGGATCCCCTCATTACTAGATGGGGACGGTGAGAGAGCAAGAGGGGTACTGGGATGGGCTCAGCGGGAGGTCTGCCCTGCTGCCTTCCAAAATCTCTGCCGAACCCTGAATGTCTGTGCTAGCCAACTAACGAAAAGAAAAAAAGAACTCCCAGCACCAAATATGAGACAGTCAGCTCCTCTGACCTAAAAACAACAACAGTCCCCTGCATTATTAGAACAAACATGCACAATAAACTTCCCAGACCCCTACCCTCCCTTTGACCTGAACCTTGTGGCCACCATCACTGATGCTACTGGAATATAGTGAAGTCAACTCTGTAGTCCCCCCCCAACCCCCTACCCACCCAAATAGAACATTTTTCTGTATTTGCAAGCTAAAAACAGAAATCAAATATGAATACAAATTGTATAACGCTTGTTAAGCCTGTTTGTTTTTTTGTTATGACTTTGTTTGCAATGCTTTAATTAGGAGTTATTTTATGCTTCAACCAGTAAAAGTTGGGGTCACAAATCTGTCCTAGTGTAATTTTGGGGGTTGATAGCGTAACAACCCTGTTTGTCACTATTTTACATTCTCCTGTGAGTTGGGTCTCCGTTCAAAAATGTTTCGTCACAGAACACCGAATATCTTTTATGCCAGACTTACTATTTTCTACTTTGTGAATAGGCCTATAAGTTAATGAGTTGTGATCAAATAAATTTTCAGATTTATACTGGGACCATGCCTCATTAGAATTGGGCTGGAAATGCCTAAGAGTACAAGTATGATTAGATTTCTCAAATCTCTCCTGTCAATTCTTGAGCCTTTTACGTATGAGGTAAATAATCCAACACAAGTCCTGACCCTACCATGATGACACATGCCAATATATTAATAATTAACCTTTCTTGTTATCCTCTCATCATTTTGAGGCTGACAGCTGTTATCACTCCGTGGTGTTGGTGCGTTCAGGTACATGCTATTGCTGTAAGACGTCAGAGTTTTCTGCAGGTGAGCCAGACGCTGGAGGACATATCTGCTGGGCATCTACCCTCATGGACCCACGCTGAACAAGGCGATCAAAGTGACTCACGATGTCACCGGAGACACAGATATCTGCTGCTGATGGAGAGTCCGAGGAGCCGAATGATGCTGAGGAACTGAGAGTCCTGCAACAGTTGTAATCTACAAAAAAAAAATAAAAAATACAAGAAAAACAGCGATATCCAATCCCTGTTTGATGTTTTTAAATAACAGGAAACGTAAAATTGTCGTACTCACCTTTTCCAAAATAACTACTTGACAAAATGTAATCTTTCTTTACAGGCAGAGCTCGTTTTCTTAAAATAAAACTGAAAGGGCACCAGACAGCTGCAGAGACTGTGTAGGCCGCCATGATGTGTCAAAATGCTAAAACTTTATTGTAGGCTAACCTTTAACAATTCAGTGAGTAGCTTGTATTAAAAGCAAGTCCCCGATTTTTCCTCCAGCAAATTTTATTATACCTATCTCATAACATAAGTAGGCTAATACACATACACACACATACTGATGAATGATCGAAACATAATAATGTATTTGTTTTAGTCATTGGCTTAAACTGTGAACAGCATATATTAACCCGTTTAATATAAGTACAATTATTTTATTTTATTTGCTCAACATTATTATGAATGCTAGTAACAATAAATATCGAATTTTAAGCAGATCAAACACTTAAGTGGCAGAACAGAACACCGTCAGCTGAACCTCAGCTGATCGGAAGTACAGCATGATAAACTCTGACGTCAAAGTGGAGCAATATTCATGTGTAACACCTTCAAAATAAAAGTTAGAGTTGGACATTTTATGCCTAAAAATAACAACAACTTGTTAGAAAAGCCAACACTACCAAATAGCATCATATTAAAACAAAATATATTTTTAAATTAGTGGTAACGTTAAATTTATTTTTAAATTTAACAACGGAAAAGTTCCCGTATATTTTATTTTGAATAAAATTGCCAGAAGGTGCGTAGCCATATTCCGGCCAACTTGACAGGATACCTAGCAGCTAGAAAGGACAGGAAGAAATGGCTGATGCTATAGCTGACACAAGAAGGCTCTATACTAAGCCTCAAAACTTAAATGACGCTTATGGACCCCCGAGTAATTTTCTAGAAATCGATGTGAGCAACCCTGAGACGGTCGGGGTTGGCAGAGCCAGATACACAACGTATGAAGTCAGACTGAAGGTGAGTGTGCAGCAACATACCTAATGACGTTAGCTTGGAGCTAGCCACGCAAGCTAAGCTAGCCTTTCTTTTTAGTCTTAAAAAAGTTACAACTGCGTGATTATAACTCATTGTGACTCTTTATTTTCTAAATGGGCATCAGTATTTTTCAGAATGTTAGACAAAAATGACAAAGGACAATAATATGTTTTACTTGAACGATAAATGCTAATAGTAGAGTGACTGTTTACATTTGCTTTCCACGTTTTTGTGACAGTCAGTGCAGAGCGGGATATACAGATGACACAGGTCTACAGATGTGCAGCAGTTGCATCTATATTTATCTCTGGCAATTAAAAGATAGTCATAAACATCTCCAAATGTTTTCTGCCTTTCTCTAGAGTTTAGAATAAAACTCCAGCCACACCCTGTGGTCTGACTGCAAACTATAGATAACTTAGTCACTAAACGACCAACACATGATAGTCAGTGACTATGACCATTCTTCGGGGTTGATAAATCAACATATCCCTTCCAAAGTTACAAAAATTCTCAAATTTCTATACAAAGGAAGGCTTTTTCACCAGGCCTGAAAACATAATCAAACATGTTAACGCTTTAGAGGACTTGTCTGCTTTATTACCAGGTTTAAAACATTTTACATAAAATCTATAAGTTAATTAGGTCACCTAGTTATCAGTAATGTATTTTTAAGTGAGCATCTTGTGTTATTTTTATATGATTACTTTTCTAAAGCCATTTTTCCAACACTTCAGTGTAAACGTGGCTGTTATTTATCAAGTCAGCTTTTCTGGAACTATAGACAGGATGCAGTGTGTTGACTGACTGGCCAGCACCCCTGCAACACGTTTCCTTCCTCCAGCTCCATTGACCAACTTCCAGCGAACTTCCCTCATCTGTTTGTCCTAAAGTGGTTGTCAGTATGTGCTCTAAATATGTAAGCTTCTTAAGTGAGCAAAACTAGGTTTGCGGATATATTTGATCATAATGAACTATTAGGAAAATGTTTAACCATCCTAACATTTTGAATAACTCAAGTTCATTGTGAGTTTATTTGTGCCAATAGCCTTGTACTGAAGGCCATAAAGTCTAAAAAGTCATTGTTTTTCCAGTGTTCTACAAAATGCATAGCATAAGAGATTTTGGTCTGGTATGTATCTTTTGACGATACATTGTGTTTAATTTAGTGATTTCAGTTGTCGATCACAGAATAATTTTAAAATACGTTATGCTGCAAATGTTACAGAAATCCTTAAAGTAGATTAAAAAAATATATAGTGTTTGAAATTACACAGTTTAACAAACCAGCAACCTGCTTCTGCTGATGAAAACTATATAAACTGGTTAAAAGTTCAGTTGTAAGCAACGCAGAGGTATAAGTTGTTGTTTTTATAACTAACTGTTTTCTTTTTTTCATTCCTGCTTAGTTTTTTGCTAAATTGTATGTTATGTGTAGACACAACATATAACAGACACACCGATTCTCTTCTTGACTTTAGAAGTTGTTTTATATTTTAATGGTTCATAGGCCAGAGATAAGTGGCTTTAACAAAACTAACCCAAAAAATGAAATCTCTCCTAAATTCCTCCTAAAATGATCAGGTCCTGGACTAAAGTGAAAATTCTGCCAATATCCATTGAAAAACTGAGAACCTGCAGTTAGCCTGAAGAATTAGACCATTGTAAAACCCAATGAGAAAGTTTGGCTCCTTGGGAACAAAATATAAGAAAATAGGGATGGCTTAATACTTTTGCACAGTACTTTATATAAAAGACATTCTTTAAATCAAATCATTTCACCGCTTGGAGTGTAAAACATTTCTAACATTAGCAACATCATATCTGCAGGTCTTTGGCTCAACTGATTGCCTCATTTTTTTTATCTGTAAACTGTCGTTACAGTAACTGACACCCCTGTAGTTAACAGCTTGAAGTCTTTAGAATTATTTCCAGCCCTCGTCAGTTTTGTAGTTTCCCTTTTCCTTAAAGAAATGAATTTAGGGGATAGAAGCCGTCGCCAGGCATTATCATTGAATATAAGGCTACTGTACTTGATTAGCATGTAATAATTAGCATATGCGTGTAATCAGCATTATTGTGCGTCTCATAGCCCTGCGTGACCCTGCTTTGCATAAGACCACAGAAGAAGCGACGCATCTCTCACTTTTCAAAAAGCATGGTGTCAACCTAGTTTTGCGTCTCCCCTCCTTTCTTCATCTTTGGAAGTGTTTTACTCCTCCATTATAAAGCTTTTTAAGACTAAAATCTTATCATTTTGCTTTGTTCTTTTTTATTTGTGTCTTTTTTTCATTTTACCATGTGATTTGTTTTTTCTTAACTGCTTCAGTTTCATCCTCTCATTGGTCCATACAGTTTCTCCTAATAACCTTTTGTCCTGTTCTCACTGCTACCCTGCTATCCACCCTGAAATTGAGAGAGAGAGAGAGCCCTTGTGGCCGCACCGAGAGTCTGCTTAATCCCCTCATTGAGAAAAGAGAAGAATGAAATGGGCCAGGGTGTGTGTGTGTGTGTGTGTGGGGGGGGGGGGATGTTGGAGCATTTAGTCCTCATCCTCACCCTCCACCCCTACCCATGGGAGGGCAGAAAGCCACCCCTTCACCCGCCTTCATCTCATCGCCCACTTATCCCATTTCACTCCCAGCTATTTACAGTCAGCGGTTCAGTTACCGGTGTGGTTTCTGTTGTGATAGCGTAGAGTAAATAATCTAAACATTGGTGCAATGTTTATTTGTAAATTGTAACGTTTGGCCTGACTCTGGTTTATGACCCACCGGTGACATCTGCGTGTTTGCAAAGTCAGACAAATTCTATTAGGTTTGGATTGTCATGTGCTAAGACCAGTGTTTGCAGCATTTGTGAGAAATATTGCCTAGTCACTTCTTGTTTACAGACATGTCTGTGTTTGGTATTTGAAATCTAGAGAATATATTTATACTTTTTCTGTTTATAATAGTGCAGGCAAAGTTAATTCTAAAGGGAGGTTTTGGGTCGTTTTGCCTGAGCAAACTTTTAATGTCTGGGAATCATTTTAAAAATGTGCTTTTCTGGTATCATTCACAGTACATCAAAACATTTAAAGTATACTTTTTGTCTTTTCAGCTATTGAAAATTGCAAGGTTGTTTATATATTTATATTTGTCATGTTTTTAATGGATATTTTTTCAGAAACTCTCTTGAAAGATCTCTTGTAGTTGCATGGTGTATTTGTGTTGGGGCTGGTGCTGGGATGTGGATATATGAGGAGGAGCAAGTAGTGATGAGTATTATGAAAAAAATTGTCTTGTTTTTCAGTCGGTTCCCATCTCATCCAGAAAGCACATTCAAGGGAGAGAACTTTGGGATCTCACTTTGTTTATGGATAAGAGTGGTACATAAAAGGGCTCTTATAGCTCTGTCTCTCTCACAGTCTTTTACTCCTTCTCTTCTCTTCTCCCATAGCTTTTCCCTTTCCCCCCTTTTTTCTTCTCTTTTTCATTTGGGCACAGGGGTGGGGGCCTTCAGTCATTATTAAAATAGGGAGAGACAGGGAGTGTGTGTGTGTGGAAGGGGTGGGGGTACGGATGGCGGGGGTAGGCTTGTCAGGCACAGTCAAGTGTAATCCAAAGTCTACAGCATCCTCTTCGACAACTATTTTAATGGAAATAGGGAACATATTGTATCAAGGCTACCATATCCTACTTGAAATGACAGTATCAAAAGTGGGAGTTGATACTATGGCAACAAAGCAGCTTTTTGCCAGATAGGAGAGTCGGAGAGAGGGTAGACTGTCAGGCCACGGCGGCCAGCAAGCGAGAGAACGACTGAGAGTACACGGAGAGACGAAAGCGAAAGACCCATAGCCCCAACGCTTTTGTTCTCGGCCTTCTTTTTTTTCCCATTTTGGAATATGATGCAATGAGGTGGTATTATGTTGCCATTTTAATGCTATTCTTCTGAAAGGGGACTATATAGGAGGGGTAAGAAGGGGGCATGGGGGAGGTTTAGGATGCACACTCTCAAACTTGACTTAATCCATCCTGCTAAAAGCTAATGCATGGTGGCCTTGAACTGTTCTCTCTGGAGATGAGTGATCTTTGTCCACTCTCTCCCCTTCTTTTCTGTGTCTCGCTGTTTTTAAGGATTCTGCCTCTTTTCAGCCCATTTTCAATGAGCCTAAGGTATTGTGTCCCACACATTATGAATCACATGCTCTTCCTATGGAGCGTAGATTGCACCTTGTACACCCGTAATTGAAAGTGAAGCTCGGAGATCTACTTTGACAGAGACACAACTAGCTTTATGCTCCTTTTTTAGAACATATCTCTCTTGCACCTTTGCTTTTAAATGTGACCAGTAATTTCTTCTGTGTATTTCAGAGTTTGGAAATGTTATTTTTCAGCCTGGTTTTGACTCCATTTTCTCTCATCCTCAATTTTTTTGATCTATTATGAATAGGTGAGGCAAAGAGTGCTGTTTTTCCACTGTAAATGAAACGTTAAGGCCTTACCTGGTGTGGGCTGGTCCCATGTTCCAATCACTACAGGGGCCAGTAAGTTGAGACACCCGCAACATAACCTCTAACCAGCCGTGAAGAGAACAAGGACACAGAAACCTGATCTTTGACTCTCAGCACTCTCACGCACCACCTCATTCTGTGCGTTTGTGTGAGTGAGAGAGAGAGACTGAGTGAGACCTCTCATTTTTCAGGTTTGTCGTTTTCGTTCCTCCCCTCGTCCTGCAAGGCCGATCTCTTAATCACAGGGTTTGAGTGAATTGAAAGGCCAAGTGACTTTCTTAACTCACTCCCTCCCTGCTTTTTGTGTTTGAGATGAGTGGTCTGAGTGTGACTGTGTGTGTACAAACAGGCTCGAGTGATTTGAACTATAATATTTGTCAACTATATGGTCAAATCATGTAATTAACACTCACGCCTGAATTCTTCCTGTACGCCAGTTTCTGGTAGCCCATAGTCAAGTGTTTTCTGTGTGTGCATGATGGGATTAGAGTCACGGCGGTGGCAGATTACCTGTAACTGTGATCTGTTGTGGAAGGGATTAACTTTGTGGCGCTCCACGCTGTGAAGTAACATGACGCAGCAGGGACAAACCGCGGTGAGAGGAGAGCAGAGTTAATGCTGGAGCACTGAGGCGATAAAGCTAAGATAATCCACTTCTCCTGTGACCTGAGAAAAAGGAGGAGTGAGACCTTTTATTGATGGCTTCACCTGGAGAGACGCTGAAGTAAATGGAAAATGTTTGCGGTCTCATAAAAACTCGGTGGGAAAGGAGTGGCAAAGTTTTTAATCAGCTTGAATAACCTTAACCTGGCCATTTCACTGACATTATGTTACACTTACTCTTTAGAGTAAGAGGTAAAAGTTCTATTTCTTTGCAAGTTTGTTAGAATACGCATGTTACTTAAGTCCACAAGTCAGACCAAAAGAGGTTTAGAGATGTCAGAACACTTCACAAAGATATGTGGGAACAACACGAAAGATGCAACTACAGCTGACTGCATACTTTAACAACTCCTTTTGCGTAGCTTTTTTATGTTTTGAAGAGTAAAAATACTTGCGTGTTCTTTTGGTTGAAAGGCTGACTCATACGCAGAGAACCAGTTCTGTAGTCATTTAAAACTTTATTGTATCTAAAGACACCATATCAATCTACCCTGGCCAGTGCCGTGGCTCCGGAGTCTAATCATCTCTCTCAATGTCTTCTACACGTGCTCATTGTAAACTAAAGTCTCTTTAACACGTCAGCATTGATGACCTTATAATACTTTAGGTGTCTATTTTAACCTCAGTTAAAATGTCTAACAATTTCATTTGTAAAACTCAGTGTGTCTGACATTAGCATGCTTATTGATCATTGGCAGAAAAGTGTTTTTTGTGTGTAAGATATTTGCTTCTTTCATTTTATGTAAATATCTATAAGCAACAACAATTCTAGTTTGCTAAAAAAAAAACAACATTGTATTTAAACATTCTTCCCTGTTTTGTTAGATTTCCTATCAAATTTGGCTTAAGTCAACGTTTTTAAGCTTAGAAGAGGACAGGACATGGATGAAAACAAACGCCTCTATTTTCCTCATTGAAAGACTGTAAAAGGAGTCTCAAGGGCAGGAAATCTGACTTATTTTACTGATCAAGGGAAATAAAGAGGAAGAAGACTGAAAAGAAGAGACCATGAGAGCAAAAAGACCACTCCTGCTCTCCCTCCTCCTCAATTAGTCCTGCACAGAGCAGACGGAGCGCCCAACCTCTCCAGTCTTTTTGTTCTTCCTTTATGACCACATATACCCTCTCCTTCCTCTTTTGTTCCAGCATTTACTTAGGCTTCTTGTTAACTCTCCATCTCATTTGCCGCGCGCAGTCACAATCGCCTGCTCATCGATCAGTCTGCTGCTCATGCTGCATTCATTCTGCACCTACTTGCTCAATTGCTTCGCCTTTTGTGATGCCCTTTTCCCCTGAATTCTGACCTTCTGCGGATGTGGCCTGGCTATGAAATGCTCATTCAAACCCACCTTGTTTGTACATTGTCACGGGATGGCCATGTACTGTGAAGACCGGTGAAGAGCTTTGGCATTGTGCTGTAATTTGCTGTTTGCTTCACTGTTCCTGTCAATGTCGAAACATCTCCCGCTTTTAATGTGAAATTCACTCTCAAGTGCTTGTCAACAGCAGCTTTGAATTATGCACGTGTGTGTGTGCGCGTGCACTGATGTACACAAACACACAAGCATAAAATAGTGAAGCATTTTTATTGATGAAGACCTTGGTGAGCAAAATATTGATGGAAACATAAGTTAACCTTTATCTTTTTTGGCAAGATAAAAAAAAATTTCCATTAGCTTTTGTGGAGTTTGAAGTTGTCTTCTTTTTTTTTTCCCCTCCTCTCCTTTTTCCTGCTTATTCAGTTCTTCTGGTAGGCACAACCTCTTACAAGACTAGTAATTTTCTGCTGTGTGTTTTTGGCACATAAAATTCAACTGAAGTGTTTAATAGTTGAAGCTGGATCTGTAGCAGAAAAAGCCAGTTTAATTGAGTCATTGTGGTTATAATCCGAATACACAGCTAATGTCAAATAGGTCATGTATGAACCTAAATAACCTTGATAAAAGGTATAAAATCAATTTAAGCCATGGTGTTCCAACTTTATACCTATGAAATTATCTAAATTGAGGGCTGCATAATATTAGAAAATTAGAGTTTTGTTGAATATTATCAAATACTATTTCAACTGGGACAAAACCACATTTTGCTCACTCCTTTCATTCTTTTTACCCCCCTCTGTTATTGTGATGCTCTTAACACTATGTACTATTGCATTTAGACCACAATTATCTGAATCATCTGAGGGCATTTAGGGAGGATGTCTGATAACCACATATATTATTGGCATGCAGTTCTGTCTCCAATTGTTTTTGCAATTATTTGCAATAGGGATACAGTGTGCATTGATATTTCACATTATATTGAACTAAAATGAAATGTAGGCAGTAGAGCTGAATGTTTTTGACTAATTATTGATTTACTTCCAATTGTTTTTCAAATTTCTATTGTAATACTTGTGCCAGTTACATTTTTTCCCTTAGTCTAACGTCCAGTTTGCAACAAATTAAACATAAAAAAGACTTTTTAATGAGTTGCAAAGATAGAAACTAGATTTATTGCAGCAATAGTATTTGTCAGGAAAAACATGGTGGTGGTCAGAGGGCTCATTGGTGCCGGTGCAGAGCAGCCTCACTTCTGTCAGTCTGCCCCAGGGCAGCTGTGGCTACACTGTAGCTTACTACCATCAGTGTGTGTGCAAAATGCTTCGGAGTCCTTGGACTTGATGAAGTGCTAAAGTTTTGTTTAGATTGTTAAAAAGAATTCCATATGTATGTGTGTATGTATGTATGTATAAGAGATACAGCAGTCTTTGTTAAATGGAATAAGTTCTAGGTGATACCTGAAACCGTTCTACCGCCTGTGTTTTTCTCCTCAGACCAACCTTCCGATCTTCAAGCTGAAGGAGTCTTCTGTACGGCGGCGGTACAGCGACTTTGAGTGGCTCAGAGCGGAGCTGGAGAGAGAAAGCAAGGTGAACTATTCAAAGTGAATTAAACACAAAGAGGCTGCTGAGTACTTATCAAATCAGCATATTATGCTGACCACATTTACCACATTTTAGATTAAAAGAGAAAAGTGTCTGAAAGAACCTTTTAGACCTCTGAGTTGTTGAAGATTGTTTCTTAAGTGTAGATTTTTTGGCACAAGAAATGTTCTAACATTATATTCCTGCTTTTCATTTTGTTATTTTAGTCACTGTCTAGAAAGTGATTTATGCTTTAACAATTGGTCTTTTTTAAATAATAAATCTGTGGTTTCTTAGGTGGTCGTTCCACCTCTCCCAGGAAAAGCTCTTTTCCGTCAGCTTCCATTTAGAGGCGATGACGGCATATTTGATGACTCTTTTATCGAGGAGCGGAGGCAGGGTCTGGAGCAGTTCCTCAACAAGTAAGCCTGTACTCCGCTCAAGTTTCTTTTCATTATTTAACCAGAAAGTTTCAGTCATTTATTCTGCACAACTTGCAGCTGCAGTTGTTAGGTTGGTGTTATTTTAACCTTCGAGAACAAAGAAACACTTTTGTGCGATAACTACGTCCAACTTTTTCACTTCTCTTTATATTTTTAACAAAGTGAACCTCCTGAAACAGCCCGTCTCTTCTCTCACTATCCTCCTTAATTCCCTTTTATAATTACCTCACGGAAGGACAAGAAAACCAAAGAGAATTCAAGTGCGCACCCCCACCACATAATTTTTTTCCCCACATTTGTTTTGTTGTTTATGTGTAATTTATGTTAATTGCAGCTCAAATTACAGTGCGTGGTTCCACAGAATGGTGTGTGCACCTCTGCTTATTTTTGATCCAGCATGTCCTCGTTTTCAGCTGTCGAACAATAAAAGTTACAATGCAATTGTAATCATTTGCTTTGATTGCAGACTTGGCCATTATCTTTGTTTCATGTGCAAATGCACCAATGTTTCTTGTTGGAATATTAAGTATGTAAAGACGGTTATGAAAATTAAAATCCATAAATATGTTGGGGAGGTGGGGGGGTGTCTAAAGCAGATGAGAATAATTTGGTAATTAGGATTTATACCCTCCTGCCTTTGCTTTCTGTGAATGAAATACTGCTGATGATCATATTATTGTTCAGACTTAATACTGACCGGTGTAGCTGGCAGTATTGTTCAGTCAATGATTCAGAGCATTATGAAGGGTAATTCTTATGGAAGGATAATTGTTGCTTTGAAGCAAGTAATGGGGAAGAGAGGAATGATCAGTTCTTGATTAGGCCAGTTTAACGTGATCAAAGCTTCAGGTAAAAACGAACAGCTTTACTTTTCAACATGCCTCTTGTCCTCTGTGCCAATATTTCTAAAATGATTATGAAGGATTTGTTAGGGCTATTAGGTTCTACCCACACAAGTGATTTCACTGGTATTTGACCTGCAAATTGTTGTGTGCTGCTTGGTTTAAGTAGAAAATGTTCCTATCAGAGGTTGCATGCATGTGTGCCATGTTATCATGTTGATCTCTTCTGAGTCATTTAGCATTTAATGAATGAGATGTTTTGGGGTCTCAGGTGCTCTGGTTCTTTCTTGTTATGCTCCCGTGCGTCATCTGAGAAGACATTTGGGTAAACTTGATGTCAAACTGGGTTTTTTAGCTGAAAAAACATTAAGACCACCATCCCTTTTAGATTAGATTTATTTCACTGCTCACGTTGCATCACTGCAGGTTTTTTTGTGTGTGCTATTTGGATCTTTTGACAGCCATCTCCCAATTTATTTGGCTTTCTTTGTGTCTTTGGGTTACAGTTTAAATGCTTAGCTCAATCCATTCTGTACAGAAGTTTGGTGGAGCCACACACTTGTCCAGGGGACATCCTTACTAAATGCCCAGACGACATCAACTGGGTCCTTTGAATATGGAGGAGCAGCAGTTCTTCTTTGGATAACTGATTTTTTTTACACTTCATCTTAAAAGCAGCATCCCTCCATTGAGGAAACTATTTTGAATGCCTGTGTCCATGGTCTTATTCTGTCGTTCACTACCCAGAATTTGTGACCATAGGAGAGGGTAGGAACGTAGACTGACAAGTAAACAGAAAGCTTCACGTTGCAACTCCGCTCCCTCTTCACCACAACCAACTGGCACAGAGTACGCAATACTGTGGAGATCGCATCGACCAGTCAATCTTGCGCTCCATTTTTCCCTCCACATGTGAAGAAAACTTTAACATACTTAAACTCTTTCACTTGAGGCAGAATCTCACTCCCAACCTTGAAAGAACGGTCCACTCTTTTCTGACTGAGGACTATGACCTCAAAAAAGTGGTATGTCAACAGAGAAGTTCTGTCCGTAAATGTTCTGAACAGATTTGATGACAACAGGCAGTCCTAGCAGAGTTGGACTCACCCCGAAGAGTTATACTTGTTGCTGGGCTGACTGTTTGTATAGGAACTGAATGACCAACAAATGAACAAACAATGCAAGTTGGTATCTTGACTGTGAAGTAAAGTGTTGAAGAGTTGGTTGATCAAACATTTTTGAACT
>JAVKLF010000060.1:6165911-6177695 GCA_034783495.1 Millerichthys robustus | reverse complement strand
CATCCATCCATCCATCCATCCATCCATCCATCCATCCATCCATCCATCCATCCATCCATCCATCCATCCATCCGTCCGTCCACCATCATCATTCTGGAATCAGATTGCCTGAGCAGGGAGGCCCACAGCCACCTCTTCCAGCTCTTCTGGGGGGATTCTAAAGCCAGCCTATAGACAAAGTCTCCAGCAGGTCTTTCCTGTGGTCTCCTCACAGTTAGACATTCGTATTAGATGCCCGAACCACCTCAAATGGTTCCTCTTGATGTGGAGCAGCAACAGCTCCACTTTGAGTCTCTCTCCAACTGAGCGTCTCACCCTGTGGAGAAATCTCTTTTTGGTGCCTGTATCTCATTTTTTCAGTCACTACCCCGAGTTTGTGACTTGTTCAAGAGACCTAGGAACATTGTTATTTTTAATCATGTATTTGTTTCATCACTATTGCTGAAATCACCACACAAAAGCTGTAGTTTAACCACCTTTAATGATGCTCTGCTATTACTGCAGGCACCAAACTGACCAGGCGTAAACTAATTGGCTTTAAGCAGAAGTCACTAAGCTCCAGAGAATACAAAAAAGGGGGAGACTAAAGCCTTATATGCATCCTTTAAGAGTGGTCAGAGAGTTCATGGTCCTCACAGCTCCCAGGTACTGAGGGTGTTCAGTCCAGATCAACTGACAAGAATCTGCTGTCCCAGAATATTAAAATAAATGTGATAGTTGGTTTATCACACCCTTGTAATACACCCTTAAATATGTTTTCCTATTTTGAAAAAGCCAACTAAGACTATGTTGTCTGATTTCAGCACCACGGACAGTTCTTCTCACAGGGGTCAATAAGTAGATGCAGATTACCTGTTCAAAAAGATCAACAGGAGCCAAACCATTGGTGCACGTGTCCACATCAGATTTCATGTTTCCATATCAAATGTGTGAATCACATATCCGAGCACATTTGATTCTAAAAGAGTTGGCTCAAAATACTGCCTGTAGCTCTGACGAGTCTGAATCTTTAATACCAGTTTTAACATGAATCTGTTTCCCCACACCTTTAATAACTAAAGCTTTTATTTTGAAACTAAATCTTCATCAATTATTTAGCTATTTGACTGGTTTTAGAACACTTGGTATTTAGTTATTCATTTTTTCTTTTTACAAAAAACAAAGAAAATGTTTATTAAATTTATTCACCTTAAAATAAGCTTTGTGTTGAACTCAGTTACTCTAAGTTAACAACATTGAAAAAAAAAAAAAAAACACAACCAGATATAAAAACAGAAAATTCACTTTATTGTTTTTATTGCCCACTGCAGATGGCAAAGAGTAAATTGTTTTAGCTGCATGGCTAAGCATGTGTTTATCTGTAGAGTTAGCAAAATATTCCATGAACCACAGGATTAACTTTTATGATACTCTCACAAAGTATAATCATTATGAAATGACCACCAGCTCATTGACATTAGTCCACTCAAAAATGACTAGAAGTCAGTCAGTCTGACAGATATTGAGCTAAAATTTTGTGTGGTAGTAGCTGAAAGTCCTTCACCACACACATGTCTCTCTCACAATAGAGCATAAAATCCTAGATAACCTCATTCACATGGTGTGGCCAAAACGGCTACTACTCCTATCATTTCTCAACATGAGATGATCTTAGTTTAAAACTAGGTAGCAAAGGTGGTGAATGGAGAAATGTTAGGCCTTTAATTTTACTTAAAACAAATACAATATTTGAAGTTGCAAGCTTTTCGTTTTCAGTTCCAGCTTGTTTTCAAAGGTTTACTGTCAAAGTTTCTGCTGTATTAATAACATTACATTTTCTCACTGTCACTGAGGGGAGACGTCATCTATTCCTCCCACCTGTACACGTGGATACACGGGCCTTGTCACCACGTCAGTCACCCCAACAGGCTCGGAGCCTGGATCCAAACCGGCAGGAACCTGCAGGTCGGCGCGGTGCTACTGGACGCTCTGACAAATCTATTTGGGGCAAATTGTCAGTGAGAAACTTCCGCTCGAACTGCCGTGGACAAAACTGGCTGTTGGGGAGAGCAAATCCCGCTGCATGAGGGTGGGGGACAATAGGGGCCGAATGTGTTGATGTGCGGCCGGTGGCTGGGGAGGGACAATGGACGGATTAGTCAGTCCCCTGGCTGACTGATTTGAGATGGCTCCTCTCAGCCTCTCGCTGTGGGGAGTCCCATTGTCCTGCTTCTGATTCCCACTTCTCACAAACTCCAAACAAAAGTCAATCTCTTTCTCAAGGGACTAAAGGAGGGAGGTGTGTGTGTGTGCGTGCTGGGGTGTGGGGGGGGGGTGAGCATCGACCTGTGTCTTAGCTGGAGAAAGTGACTCAAAAACTCCTTCACACTGACTCTCTAACTCCTCTTCCACTCTTTATGTCCCTTTCTTCTGCTCTCTGGCTTTATCCTCTTCATCGGTCTTTACTGACCAGCAGTGGTGGAGAAAAGCTGACTGATCCCGACTCGAGTGGGGCTGGGGCACCTGTTGGATAAGCTCATACAGACGGCTTTACAGCCTCGGTCATTAATATTAAAATATACAGAGATGCCATCACGAGCTGGTCTGAAATCGGTCTGATGTCGCCCCTGGGTTCCCTCTCTGGATGGACTGCTGCTTTCAGTCGCCTCGTGAAGAGCTTTCTTTCTTTCCGTCTTCTCTCTTTTTTTTTATTTTCCCCCTTCCTGAAAAGACTCGTTAACAAATTATGACAGCTGAGTAGAGAGGCTTAGTCTGTCCACGCTGCCGAGACAAACATGAGAGGGCCAAAGCGCCCTGCATGTTTTCAGCGTATCTACAGTTCGTTTCATATTCTGCCTGTGGTGTGTGAAAGGGCAGGTTTCTAGTCACGCAGAGGCGCCTGGACTGTTAAGAATGTGGACAATATCAAAATGTTTCTTTTCACACTGAGTCTAGAAGACATGAAACACACTGATATGACTAATGTAAGTGTTTTTATGATGAAAAGTCATATTTTAAACGTGACATTTTGTACAAATCTCCTTAATTCTGAGTTTTTGTTTGGAGTAGGGAAGGTTATAAGAAGCTAACTTCACCAAACCTCTTGTTGCATTTAGTTGCTTTTTTGCCACCAAAACAATGCTTTTGTTTGTGAATCTCTCTGTTAGCAAAATACCTCATGAATCAATACAAAACTTTAATGAAACATTCAGAAAATAATTAGCAGTAGCTAAATACTTTTTGAAGTCAAGCCAATGTAACATGGCCACCAAATAGGATTCTTCACAAAACATGAAATGTTAAAAAAACTCTTAACCCAGTTCGTGTATATCAAAGAAAAGTGAGGTTCATTCATTTCAAACACCCAAAACAATTTGCACATTGTATTTAAATGACTGCGGCAACAGTCATGAACCTGAAAATGTATTTCTCCTGCAGCTTGGTGTCTCACTGCTGCTTCCTCTGCCCTGCTCCTCCTGATGACACCACAGGTCAAGGTCAATGGTTACGATCTGAGGTCACAGCTTCTACCCATCAGCAGCACATCGGCTGCCATCATGGTTATTTATATACAAGCAACCACCCAGACAGAACAGGAACCGGTGAGTTGCTGAAAGAACTTTGTTGTCATTCAGACAGAAGTGCAACAAAATCAGATTGATAGAAAGTGTGCAAGTAAACATGTACATCATGGTGTAGCATTTCTCTAAGCAAAGTGGGCCATCTTGATTTAGTAAAGCAAACTGAAGAGCTATCCGTTTATTGAAGGGGTTTCACCGTATGATATGAAATCGACAAATCAGTAGTCAGCCCGTAAACTGACACTTGTGACAATCACTTAATTTTCAGTTTAGGTACAGTCGTACAAAACCACCGAACTTATTTATTTTATTTAATTTGCAAATAAAAATTTGGCCTATTTTAGTCTGAAACATGGATGGCATTCTTGGTTGGAAATAAGTGAGAAAGCAGTAAAAGTATGATACTACGATGGTTTACAGATCTTTACCAAGTGTTTCATCATCAGATGTAAAGCATGGATAGCCGAGACAGTGCAGTCTGCTAAAGTTCACTATAAACAGTTATGATTGTATGAAATTATGTAATAAAAACTCACTGAATGAGGACTTTAGTGATGAAAATCACTTGTACTAGACAAAAATAGCAAATACTGCACATTTATTACGACGGTTCTGAAGTCCACATAAAACATGAAGAACTGTGATGCAACTTTAACCAGCATCTGTATCATTGTGTTTTTTTTTCTTATTTACAGATTGATAAAGCCTTTAATGTTAAATTGAGACAAAGTGAGGTAAAAACACTGAGTTTAAATATAATTCTGAAAGTGATGTGATAAGCATCGCTGTCAGAGGGAGAGAAAAATGTCAACTAAAACCCTTTTGATGTAGACATAAAATAAAAAATGTGATTTTCTCCTGATGTCTACATAAATAGGACTGAATTACACTTTTCACACGCTCACTTCTTTGACGATCCTTTGAAAATAATACAGCTGTGTCATGGTTTAGATTCTTTGAAATGATCTCAGATTTATTTATTTTGATGACGCCAATTTTATAATTACAAGCTTGCCTCAAATGTAAGAAATCAGCTTATATGTTATCATAATAAAAATAAAATTATAATTAGCTCTGAGTAAAGGTCTTTCATTTGGACTTTTTTTGTGTGAAGATAAAGAGTTGGTGCGATGAAAGCAGCTGGGAGACATGGGGTCCTTTAGAAACACCCAAACAATAACGAGGCCAAAGAGGCACTTATTGTTTTCTCATATTCACCACATTTTCTCAATCATCCACCCCACCACTGAGCACCTCGGTGCTTTCCCATCCTCAAATTCCCTCAAAGTTTCAGATGCTCACAATTCCACAATGCCCAGATGCTGTCCTTTGGCCCTTTATCCCCCCCCCATCAGCCCAGAGCTATCATTCATAACCTTTCTGTAGAGCTGGGAGTGAAAGAAGTTGGATAAGGGAGAAAGAGGGGGAGAGCGGAGAGCAACATGGCAGCTTATTTAGAAGACTTCCTTTATTGGAACATGTGCAAGCAGTTCACTCACAAAAGACTTAAATAGGATATTTTCTGTTCCCTATAGTTGCTTTCCCCTTTTAAGTGCCGAGGCAAAAAAAGTAAGTTTACAACTCCCTCCTCAATGGGGGCTCTTCACTCTCAGGTTGCGGGGACCTGAGTGACCTAGGAAAGTTAATTAGGAGGCGAACAAAGAGCGAGCCGGAGCAGAATGCCTCTCCTCTCCTCCAGCCAAAGATGTCATCCATTAATTAGGAAAATCTTTAAGGTGGCCTTATTGAATTTACAGAAAGCCCTGTGGTTGGCGGGCAACAGTTTTTTGATCAAGCCTTGACTCAAACAATGCCTTTCTGGGGGTTAAGAAAGAAGAAGAAGGGAGGAGATTGGTGGTAAAAGACGAGAAGGAGGGTGGGGGGGTGGGGGGGGGGAGAGAAACGTATGGGTTTGCAGAGCAGTACAGTTTAATAGAGGGGGGTGTAAGGTGGGGGCTGCTGATTGTGACAGCTCAGATTCACATGGGTATGGGGGGCATAGTTTGGGAATGATGTCATGCAAAGGCAACCTGGGGGCTTGGGAAGTAAGAGGGAGGGGGGGTGCTGAGTTTTGAGCCACAGGGGCTACTCAAAGTTAACATCGCTGCTTGCATCTGGCCAAATCCTTCTTCTCCTGGCCCAGGAGAAGCTTCTCTACAGATCAAGCCCTCCACCTCTCCTCTCCCTCATCCCTCGTTCACAAATCAGGACTTACTTTAAAGCTAACTGACAAGCTAACAGCCCATTCAGCCCCAAATCACTATGAATAATATAATTGGATAAACCAGAATGGAGTAAAACACCTGTTGTCCGTTAAATTAGCACTTTAAAAGTCCGATTTTTAAAAAAGGTTTGTTTACATAACGTGAATTTCACCAAGATGGGAATGAAAAAAGGTTTAGAAATAAATCACCCTTAGGGTTATGCTGTTGTTCTCATTTAAATTCAATTAAAAACATCAATGAACTTGAGCATGATAACTAAATTTAATGCTTTAACATTTTTACCTCAAAATGAAACATGCCTATTTTTTAAATGACCGTAGAAACTCTTTTTTTTTGCATCCGCCATCTCTAATTTTCCACTCAATTTTAATCATGCTAATTGACATTAAAATAATAAAAAACAAGCTAAAGATAAAATTGGTTAAAACGTTTTAAACTGTTCGCTGGTAAACATCTGCGCAATGATTGATCAGCAAAAGTACAACGCAGATATTCATCTTTTGATCTAATATGCCACAAAAGGTCATAATTTAACGATAAATTGTCAGACAAAGACCATTAATTAAGTTTTCTGAGCACTTGCAACATATTGTAGGAACAAAGTACACTTACCAACATAAAAAATCAAATACATTTACTGCATTCGTATGAAAACTCACCAAACTTCTAAAGCCCTTCTGGGTGCAGAATTTGGGTTTATGGATTCAATGGGGTTCTTTGTGTTTTAGCAGTTTTCATTATATTTTAAAAGGTTTATATATTGTATAATTAATTAATTAATAATTAATTACATTTGGTTATATTATTTCAACCACAAACTTCCAGTAAACCCCTTATTCCTCCCTAGAGGTTTTACTTTAGCTCCTGTTTAGTGTAAATTTGTTCTAATCCGTCACATAGTGACATCTCGAAAATGTTTATTTGTATTATTGAAGGCACATTACTAACTAATGTGACAATATTGTGTTAACTCTTCTGTGAGTAAAAATGATCTCCTCTGATAAGTAGGGTTAAATTAAGCTGAAAAAGTGCTAACCCCCCCCCCCCATGTAAAACGAATTAATATTGATTACCATTTTGTTTAGTTTGCTACTCTTAGGTCATATACGACTAGTAAAACCTGCGGAAAAAAAATGCACATTTAGGATTTCAGATGAAAATCGCATACATACCCATGCTATATGCTGGCACGCTGTGGCCTTCATGTGTCTCCTGGGACATGAACCCCTTACCCCACCACCTCCTGGGGGACTAATTTGAGGGGAGGGACGATGTGTTTTGTTGCTTGTCAGAAACAATCACCCCCGGCCCATTACATTTACAGCACGTCGTGCTTTCATCGCTGCAACACACTGTGCTCGGAGAGGGGGGGGAGGAAGGTGGAGGATCCGTGAGGAGAAATGATAAATTATCGGAACAAACAAAAAGATGACAAACAATCTATGAAGGAGGTCCAGAGGTGCTGAATGCAAATGTCAGGCAAGCACCCGCTGGCTGCTAAAATGAGTTTCTTTGTCTTTTTTTCTGTAAGCTGTAAGAATAAAAGTGAATAACAACTTTATTTAGCTCTGCCCCACCTCTCTTTTTCTCCATCTGGGCCCACCCGTCCTCTCTGTTCTGTTTCTCTCTGTTCTGTTTGGGCACTGGAGGTTGTCAGTCGGGGTTTATGTCCAGTTCACTGGAGCTGAAAGAAGTCAGTTTTGCGTCTTGTTATGGAACAAGTGGTCCTGCCTCTCTGGAGTGACAGTCTGGGTGAGCGGGGTGAGCAGGGTAAGCAGGGAGCGGGACCATCCCCTGGAGACGACCAGCAGTGAGGAAGTCAATGCTGCTTTTGTGTCGATGCAGTCGGCTGCCTGTTTGGTAATTATCCCCCTCTCTCTATATGAGCACAGATTGGACTTTTCCTAAAGATATCCCAACCCAACTGGCTTACGGAAGAGTGCACAACACACTGTCAACAACGTTTAACTTCTCACAGAGCCACCAAAGATGTCTGATTGAGGAAGACACAGCGATTATTGGGCCTCTCTAGTGGGACGTGATGAGCCAAACTGCAGCTTTGGATGAAAATGTTTTGGTGTTAAGATTGTCTATAAAGCTTATAGACTGCAATATTTATTTTGTGGGTTAGCATAAAAGAAGTTGACATTCGTTGACAGAAGATTGTTTTATTGCGCCCAAGTAGCAGCAAGAAGTCTTCGTGTCTCTTGCTATACTACAAGAAAAGCAAAAAAACTCCATCTCCATTTCATTTTCCACCATTTACTGGAGCAGAAGCAATAGGTCCAGGAGAGGAAACTCATACATTCCTCTCCCCTTGAGAATCCCATAGTGTTTACAGGCCAGAGAAGATATAAAATCCCTCCAGCACATTCTGGGTCTGCTCCTCTTCCCAGTGGAACATGGCCAGAAGACCTCCAAGGGGAAGTGCCCAGGAGATGTCTTAATCAGAAGCATGATTCACCTCAATTGACTCCTTTTGATCAATTGTTCTATAACCCTAAAAAACAAACAGTGGTCTCTTGCTTGACTAACATTAGCCTAACCAGGATGAAGACTTCTTCCATTTTCTTCATACTCCCTGTTCTGTGACTGATGTCATGTCTCACAAGTTACTAACTATTGATAGATAGCTTCAGAAATCACTATACTATTCCTTTAATTCTTGTGGGGGATTGGTTTGAATATAGTCTCCCTTACTTCGTTTAAATCTCCTTCATTTGAACCCGACTCAGCTCTGCTCTTTTCAAAGGGCACAGAATAGGCCCGCCTTGATCTGGTTCAATTGTCATCCCGGGGCTCTGGGGCACTTCGGCGGCCAGTGTAGCCGGGCAAAGTCAGGGCTAATCCCTGGAAAAGAGGAGAATCACGGGAGAGGAGAAACACAACAATAACTAAGTCAAGCGTATAAAATGAAAGCGAAATCTCTATTATCACTCCCTGCAATTCCCAGCAAAGTGGTGAAAATCGGGGTTAGTTTGTGATGCGAGTCAGACGCGGAGGGAAGAATATGGGGGTCCCTGCGGGTTGGGAGACTCACACGACGAAAAGGGCAATATTCTGGAGAAAAGGAGGAAGAAGAAAGCCCCTCTCCCATCCCAACATAACCATTAAATGCAGTCTGACTTTATGCTGTATAGAGAAGGAGGGACAAGAAAGGAGGCACAGTTCTCCGGTGAATGAATGAGGTTTTTGGCGGATTAGGGATGGCCCGAGGGATGAAGAATAACTTCTGCATAACTTTACAGCTATTTTCTTTCCCCACGCCAAGAGCCAAGATTGAACCTGGTTTGAGTTAACCCTTTTGGCATTGTGCAGCTTCACAAGGTCATTTTATGATCTCTTATCGTGAAAAAGCTATCACTGCAAACCACATTTTACGTATTGAACTGACAATTTGTATTTGTGGCTGAAGTTCCTACATCTACATCAAGCTGCTATAAGAAAAAGAGTGGTTAATATGTAATCAATGTTTGTTTCCAACCATTCCATATCTTGCTTACAGAATAGATTTTGATAAGTAATCAATTTCTATACAAGTGTTAGAAATTGATTCATTTTAGTTATTTTAAGTCTATTGCTTTCATTGTCACTACTGATGCAAATTCTCATCATTAACCAAAGATCAGAGAACAAGTAAAAGCTTTGTTTGCTTCCATTAACCTCCTATGTGTTTCTTAATGTACATAAATCCAAGAAACTACTTACACAATCATGCACATAATTATAACCCCTTATTTGGTTATATTGTGCATACATCAACTTCTAATAAGTTATTTACTTTTTCAAATCTAAATTTGTGTTAAATGCAAACCATAAAAAAAAATATTTTATATATTTGCAGTAAAAGATAGTTCCTCTTCTTCTTTTATGCTCTCACTCCAGGAATTTAGAAATTATTGGGTTCTCTTTAGCTTCAGTCTACAGTCTCCCTCTGAAGTGACCAATGGCTGCATTTTTTAAAATGCTCTAAATCATGAGGAGCTTCTTAGATGGAGCCCCTGAAGAGCTCTCATCATCACACCCTCTAATTTATGGACTTAATTAGTGATTTTTGTCCTCTTGCTTTATCTATTCCATGCTAATGAAGGCATATCCGTCATGCCAAATAGTGATGAACTGTCAGTTTCTATGTGGTGATCTGATGATTACTAGTAAAATGAAAGGCATGCAAAACTTAAAAATTAGCAGAAATTTTGAATACTACAACTACAACGTGCAGTCTTTAACAGTTCTATGTTTTGTGAAAGCCGAGGTGTGTAACTAAACTACAAGAAAACAGCAAAGACCATTAAGAGTTTACGCTGCAATCACGTCTTCTTTATGACAGCCATGCTAGGAAATAAAAAAGGAGTGAAAAACATCTGAACAATTAGGTGAACTCTGGTCAGGAGAAGAAGAGTTAATGAGTTGCCGATGTCATGTGCAGCAAAGGGAGCATCAGGGGCCAAAATTATCAGGAGAGTTGTACGCAGGCACCAGAATGGGCCATGAATGCAGCGCGCATCCTCTCACCGCTTATTTTCATTAGGCTATGATGACTGCGGAATTGATGCGGCCTGCAAGTTATCAAGAGCCACTAATTTCACATTAACGACCATTGACTGCTGTCGCTTGATTCGAGGGGGTTTTTGACAATTATCTCAATCAGGATTGGAGCCCAAATCATTTACCTTGACTCTGTGATTATTTGCACCGTGCCGAGTGCACATTGCAAAATTGTACGGTGTCAAGAACCTGCAAATAATGAGGAGAGCAGGAGGAAGGGCTATCTGTTTCCAACAGACATGTACAATTACACTCTTCCCCCATCTCTGGAACTGTCAGTGACCAATAGATAGATAGATAGATAAATGGCTGGATGGACTGAAGACCCCAATTCCAAGTAACTTGGGACACTATAGTAAAATGTAAGTTAAAACAAAATGCAACACTTTAAAAATCTCATAAACCCGATGGAAAATAGTAAACATATTATATGTTGACACTGTATCAATCTTTAGACAGTGAGCTAATTTTAAATACGATGGCACCAACACATCTGAAAAATGTTGGGACAGGAACAACAACAGTCTGGAAATGTAAGTGGAATGTATAAAAAACTAGTGCAACAGCATTTTGCAACTAATTAGGTTTTTGGTAATGGACCTGCGACCTGTCCATGGTGTTCCCAGCCTCGTTGATCTTGCAGCGATATTGTGCTTATGACTGTTCAACTTAAAAATACACAACAGGCTATACCTACCAATCTTACAAAAATATATCTGACTAATAGTTTTAAAAATACAAACAACCTTCTTTAGAAAATTTTAACAAATATTGTATATTAGATTGCTAAACAATGCCTTACTGTAATTCACATGGAGGATTGGCTTAAAATAGACGCTCTCGCGAGAATACGCATCACGTGACGGTCACATGATCCCGTTGGTTGAAAACGAGGAAGTCATGGGTTGTTTGGGTTAACTGTACATCAAAACTGCCGCAAACTGCGTTTTCCGTCATGACAGCGCGAAATTTCTGTCTGTCTTTTGTATTTTTACTGTTAGATTTTCGCGGTCTTGTGGTGAGCGACGAAGTAAATGCCGTCGCTTCAGAAGTTTCCTATCCCAGCCCTCCAGGCTCTGCTGTGGTCAACTCTCTTCCTGTGTTTAAGCCTGTTGTAGGCACTGCGTTCTCCTTGAATTTGCTTTCTTCTTTCCCAGAAGACTTGGAAATCAGTGAGTACTGCAGCGAGCTGCTTCTCGTGTTCGGTCAGCGGTACGTTACTTATGTGAACTGCCTGGTTCCTGCTGCTCGACCCGTTAAAGCCTGCCAGAACTGCTTCTCCAGCTATGGCAGCCTTGTCGACATCTACACAAACATCTCATCAGACCAGGTATGTGCTAAAAATAAGTTATTTTCTGTGTTTTACTTTAATGTGTCTCAGTTGAGCTTTCACAAAAGTATCTTGTGTATTTTCAGTGTCATGACACACCAACTCAGTCACGAGTTGTGTG
>JAVKLF010000060.1:6149877-6165811 GCA_034783495.1 Millerichthys robustus | reverse complement strand
ATTTGAGGAAACAGCTTTTGCTTCAGTCTCGCTATCAGTATACAGCTGTGTGAGTATTTTGTTCGTAGATGTAGGCTGGATAAATCTGAGGATACATAAATGGAAATTAAGTTTGATGGAGTATGGCAGGACGTTGTAACATATAATCGAACTACTCTCATATCTGATTACTTGTTTAGATATCAGTAATGGCATTCTTCTTACTTAAGGGAGAGAAAACAATTACAAAATTAAATTATCGGGGATTTAAGACAAATTATTATTTCTGAAGACATACTTAGGGTTAGGGTTAATCAGTTAAAAACTGATTTAAATGTAGAATGGAAAAATTATTTTAGTTTCTGGAACTCTGGAATTGTGACTTTATATAATCATTCTTAGCAAATCTTAATTAAGACAGCATAATTGAGATTTGAGATATGTTAACAACATATCAATACAAAGAGAACATGTTTAGTTTGACTACAAATTCTTCCATAACCTTCTTTCCGATCCTATTTACAGTCAGTTACTGTTGCTGTAAGGATCATTTCAGCAAATGAATAAAGTTTGGCAACAACAGAATCAGTGTTAAGTGAGACAGACCCACAAAAAGTGGTCAAACCAGCTCCATATTTGTTTGTGTGCATGCACAAAACAGACTGGTACACCGTTATTCCCCAGAAACATTTCTGTAGTGATATGCCTTTTGCTACACTCATTTGAATAGGACTTTTCGTGCCAAATATCCACAAAAGTATTCTTTCCATCTGAAATGGACATAATTTCTATCTGGAGCTGAAGGCCCAATATTTTAAATGGGACAAGTGATCTTTGTTCTTGGAAGAATGTTTGTGTCTGAAATGTTCATTTTTAACTACAAAAAATTCTGTATGTATGCATTATCTAAATAACACTAGATGCTAGTGATTTCTCCTTTGTTTCAGATGGGTCCTGGCAATGTGAGTTGCAGAGACAGCCTTCTGCGCACTGATCGACTAATGCTTGTCTACCAGCTGTTCAGCAGCCTACAAGATATTTGGGAACAATCAGCCTGTTCTTGTAAGTCCTCTTCTGAGACAGGTTTGATGAAAGTGTGTCTGTGTCATTGTGAAAGTGCGCGTTTCTTTCAAAGTGAGCAGCACAAACTTTTAAACATGTGACCTGGGTTTTATTTCCAGCTGTCCTCATAGTCAGTTGGAAATGTAGTGATTTAAACTAGAGCTATGTGGGTATCCTAACTGGGCTTTCCTTAAAGCTAACCGGGAACACAGACAAGACTCAAGCCAGCCACTGGGTGAAGAGGAAGACCCCAAACCCAGACCCAAACCAGTGGTCATTCCGTATGTTGCAGGAGTTTCAGAGAAACTGAGATGATTATTTTCAAAACATGACGTCCCAGTGACTTTCAAACCTCAAAGCATATTACGGCAAAGACTGGTTCACTCCAAAGATCCGGTTCCCCGACTCAAACAGAGTAATGATCTTTTTGTGCTGTTAAATGCCAGGAGGGCTGTGACCAGTTCTATGTCGGGGAAACTAAACAGCCACTGGCCAAAAGGATGGCCCAGCACAGAAGAGCCACATCATCAGGCCAGAACTCTGCAGTTTACACTCATCTACAGGCCAGCGGTCACTCTTTCAGGGATGAAGATGTTCTTATCCTTGATAGGGAGGAATGCCATTTTTGTGAAGAGAAATCGTCCGTCATTAAACAAGGAAGAAACAAGAAAACCCCTTCCAGAGGACGTTATTAATTTTTTTCTCTTTCTATTTTTCTACCTGGACAATTGAGATGCATCAAATGCATCAAATCTACAAACTGATATTTTTGATGGCAGCATTTTTAGCTTGTTTAAGGATAATTGTTTAGTTACAGCTAGTCTGTCTTTTACTTTTCAATAAATCTAGTATTATTATTTTATTATTATATTTGTGCTATTACAAATATATAGAAATACTGTTTCATTTAAATTTTTCTCCCAGTAGCACTGCTTTTTTTGGTGCCTTATATTGGTGACCTAGGAGAGTATTGTACAAGGGAGTTAAAGGGAAGATAATGTTTGTAAAACTGTTTTCCAATATTTCTTGTCATGTAATATAATTAAATAGCTTAGCTGATTTTAGACATTGCACCTGTTTTTATTGCTTGCCTTTGAAAGTTTTTTTTTTTTTTTTTACAGAGATTTAGCTAAAGTTTAGTGGGGTAGTAACTGACAGTCACCCCAACACATACTCTGAAAATGCGGTCTCACGAAACATAATTTAATATTTTTTCTCCCATCATGCAGTCTGTGTCTCTAAAGGGTACCAGAGCCTCAGCAATGACACGCTGTACTTTTTAGATGTTCTCAATCAAACTATCGCCTGTTTTGACAAGTATAAACAGGTATGATATCAATTGTGTGTTGACATCTGTTAATGACATGTATTTATGAAGTTGACACATACAGCTGTCTCCACTCTCTTCCATGCAGGGAAATCTGACAGATCTGTGCAGCAACTGTAAAAGCTCATATAAGAGCCTGAATGACCTGTATGGCCAAAAGGAGCAGAATCAAACTCTGTGTATCGACTTAGAAGATGCGGTGAGTAAGGCAGGAAGAGAGAGGTTTAAAAAAAAAAATGTATTTATGAAGTTTATGATTGGACTAAATCGCTGCCTTGTTTCAGATGAATATGACCCGCAAACTCTGGAGTAAAAACTTCAACTGCTCCTTACCCCGTGAGGAGACGGTGCCTGTCATCGCTGTGTCCAGCTTCATGCTCTTTCTGCCCATCATCTTCTACTTGAGCAGCTTCCTTCACTCTGAACAAAAGAAACGCAAGCTCATACACCGTGAGTAACCAGCTTAATTCACCCATTATTACACACACACACAGATTTTCTGACAGGTTTTGCGGTCTTTGTCAAGAGAAGGGGTTTGACGGGACTGATGGATAATAGATGAGGTTTAAGGATTTATGTTTTGTGATTGTGTGTGTGTGTGAGTGAATGGCTCTGAAGAGTATGGAGTCTGTTTCTCAGATTTAAATCCTTTTTTAAGGGACTTCTTGTGGCTGCCTGTTGTTAGCATGTTTGTCATCATGTACAATGCTGTCCCTCTGGGTCCTGGGTGGCCAGTAACTGCCCATCATTATGGACAGAGTGACTTTTTCTGCTTTTAATTAATGCACAAACAACTAGCCAAACATCTTGTTCAATAATAGGTTGAGATTTATTTTAGTCACAAACTTTATTTGCATTATTTTTCCCACAAACTTCACTTCAAACCCATCTGTTTTCTCTTTCCAGCCAACCGAGCAAAGTCCTCCACCAGCCTGATGAACATTCAGGACAAAAAGAGCTGAAGAGGAGACGCATGACAGAAATAAAGGACTGGAGGTTCTTTTTATGTTATCTGGCCATTTGAGTGCTTTAATGTTAAGGGCTCAACATCAGTTTATCTCCATCAGTGTTCGTAGAGCTGCAAGGATCAAAATATTTTATGATAAAAATGAAACTACTTGGTTTAATAATACAGGTTCATTCAGGTTTGGGTTCATTAAATGTTAGCTTCCACATCATTTCAAGGGTTTTCTCTCAACATTTAGTAATAATGCATTCAAACTCAAATTAAAAACTACTTCCATCATTAGGAAACATTTGTGGTTAATCTATCATAAATTAAAATGTAATAACTAATTATAATAAATATGCATCCCATAATTTAGGATAATATAATTAAGAATTATGCAAATGTTCCTATTGAATTAGGACACTTTAGGGAGCATCAAACTGAAATGTGCAAAAATACGATTTTCGTGGTGTTTTTACCATTCTGTTTTGAGAAAACTTGTTTAAACTTAATCAGTTAATTTGTGGAAGCACGTTTTGTATTGGAATCACTGAGCCTCTAACTTTACAAAATACTAATCAGACGTTTGTTAATATTTCTGCATGGTGTCTTTTCATCCTTCCTGTTTTAACTTGCTAACAATCTTCAGGTTGTTAAGAGCACCCTGCTGTCACTCTAGAGCGACTGGTTCGAATGTCATGTGTGTGTGTGTGTGTATGAGCTCTATTTATGGATGGAGAAATGGGTTTTCTGTCTCTAATGTATGTCCAAAAGAGAGCTGCAAAAAGGAAGCACTTGATGTCCATTAGTGGTGACATGTAACTGCTGGAAGAAGGAGGGGTGAGGTGTGGGGATGCACGCTGCTGTGGTGGGGGAGGAAATAAAGACATTACACACAATGTTAGAGCACTCCAAAGTACCACACTGTGATGCTACCTGTTTTCTTTAGTTAGTGTATTTTTTTTCTGGTTGTATAAAGCTTTTAATGTGTTTTGTTGACGTACTCCACTGATATTTAACTTAATTTGTTAAGTGTTCTTTGTAAAATCTTCTGTAGGAGTGAGTGAGCTGATGAATGTGCTCTGGAGTCATGTATACCTTTTTATTTTGAATGCAAATAAATCACTTTGTATTATGAACATGATGCAGTTACTGGTGCTTATAAATAATAATGATTTGATTGTCACTTAAGTTCAATAAGCAACAATTAAAAATTACACAATGTTAGTGACAGCACACTGTAAACCCCCCCATATGCATTTACATTAAGTACAAGATGTTCGGTTCCACTGGACCTGAGTCTAACAAAAGCCTCCCTCTGTGCCTGCGGTTCGTGTTTGTGTGTGAGCTTTGTTTTTCCAACACTGTTGCAAATTTCAAGGACCGACACCTGTCCGCTCAGACATTTTCTCACATTTTACTCTGTTTCGCACAAATCAAGACTGGGTTCTTATGAACTAATATTTAAAGCTTTTCCATTGTAGTTTCTCATCGCAACTGATCAAAATGGCCAAAAGATAGCCACTCTTTGAAACTGGTCAGGCACTTTTAACCTCACGAATCCTAACTTTTTGTTTAGTGTGAAATTTTAATTTCACTTAGCTTTTTGGGATTAATGGAATGTCATAAACATTAAAACGTAGTTTTTGAACAGTTAAAAAGAAAATCGTTCTCATTAAAAATGTTTAAATATTAAAACAATCAAAAGCTAGTCCTACATTTTATTTTAACTTCTGTTTGGAGTATACTTTTATTTACTCTGCAGACCTTTATGTTTTATTGGACTTTGAGCTTTCTTCTCACAGGAATAGTCCTTGTTGTTATGTGGCCTTGAGTTTCTTGCAACTATAGGCACCCCCACCCCACCCCCACCATTAGCTGCTAATCTGAATGTGGGATAAAGATACTTGGCCGAATAATCGCAGCAACACATCCGTTAAACTCCTTTGGCTTTTTGGTCTTATGGAGCGCAGCCACGGTCGGTCATTATAGGAGTATTAACAGATGTGCGGAGTCATATGATCCAGCTGCGGCCAACAGAGTGACTGAAAACACAGGCTTTTGCAGTGCTGAGCAGCAATGTGTGGAGCTGCTCATGTGCACTGAAGAATAACAGCCTTGATTCCCTGCTAAGCCTCACTGCTTCTTGCGGGCACTCTGAGCGGGGCTGAAAGTCAAGAAAACCTTTAGCGTGAGGAGGCTGACACAGGATGGAGGGGGACTGATGAGGACTTCTGGTGGACTCAAAGGAGAAAAACTTGGTAGTGGAAGAAATAGTAAGTTCTAAAAGGGCAGCGTAGGGAAACAGTGTCACAAGAAGGTTTCTGGTTTGCTTCCAGGCTGGGGCCTGAGTTTTGTATACTTTGCATGTTCTCCCTGTGCCTTAGTGGGTGTTCTCCAAACAGACTAAAAACATGCATGTTAGGGTAACTAATTCTTCCCAAGGTGTGAGTGAGAGAGTAGTTGTCTCAGTTGTCTCTGTGTCCCTGTGATGGAATATCCACCTGTCTATTACAAACCCTGCCTCTCGCATAAAGAAAAGAAAGTGGGAAAAGAAAAATGATGCATGGATGGTAACTAATAAGTGAGCACAGGGCTCAGTCAGATTGGGAGTTTATTTTTAAATGCTTTGTCTCCCATCTCAAATGTGCTTGGAATGTGTCTGTTTTCAAAGGCTGACACCTTAAATTTGGTCGGATGCTTCATTTTTTTTTCCCGAAAACAAGAGAAGATATTTTATTTGCTACGTATAACATTATATTCACAGGTGGCAATGGAGGAAGTGCATTTGTTAAACTAACACATGAAAAAAAGGCAAAAGAAAACAACAACAATCCACCACTAATTATAGTCTAATGCCATGCAAATTATTATACAACTAATCCACTCACAAAGAGCTCTGCTGAGCACAAGAATAACTCCTCTGTAAGTGTGGTGATTGTTGTCAAAGAACTTAATATGATTTGGAAAAATGACTCATATCCTGATTTTGACTTTCCCTGGTTTTAGATGGATTACACTGTTAAAAAAAAGTGCTCAAGTGTAATCAAAATTTTGAGTATTTTTATTTTGCAACTCACAAATCAAACAAGAACAAAAATACATCAAATTTGAAAAGACATACACTAATATACAAATATGACTTGTAGAGACTGCAACATGACACAGCACTAATCCTGAAATCAATAAATTCATTTCATGAATTTCACCTTAGTGGCATTTGTTCTGAAAGCCTTGCATTTAATTTCTCTCAAAATTCAATTTAAATCATTCAAGTTGATGTTTATTAATAACCTTCTTGAACTAGAGTAGCTGCTTATGAAAAAAATCAATTAATGTTGTGCATACAAATCTCGAATATACATATGAGCATAAAAATGCCTGATTTGATTGAAAAATGTATGTTTGTTTTTAGTTCATAAAATGTGTTAACTTGTTTGTTAGCTCAGGAGGACAAAACTCTGACAGCTATCTGAGCTGAGAATTGTTGATGTTTAACATCAAACTGGAAAAAAAAGAAGTAAATTCCAGATTTTAGCAAGCAAATATATTTAAATTTTTTAGTTCTTTTGTAATTTTGCATGCTTGTATTTGCTTTTTTTGGTTCCTAATATTTCAAGGTACAATGATAAAGATTTAGGGACAACGGTTATCTTGTACTTGGGTTAACAAAGAAATAGAACAACTTCAGATTTGCACAAAGAACCTTGAGACAAGGCCATAATTAAAGTAGCAGAGGGATGCTTGTTGGGCTATTTGTTTTAAACTTTTTGTTGCCATTTAATAAATCTCATTTAATAAAGCCCATATTTAATCCTTTCGACTAAATACCTCTGTATTTTCAGTTGTCCTCTGCAATCACCCTCCACTCTTTTGGATTATTTAAAGTAGACGTCCCCAACCCCTAGGCCAAGGACGGGTACCTGTTCATGCTCGTTTGTTGTTGGGCTGCAAGGGCTATTAAAGAAAAAAAAAAAACAACTAAACAAACGAACAAAAAAACCTGCCTAACTGTTTTCATTCAGGGCATTTTATGTAGAAAAATTACTACTATTGTTTGCACTTTTTGCCTTAGTCTCAGTTATTAGTGCAAATGCTGAGTCAGCGTTCCCACCATTGTTTTCCTGTTGAAAGTTTTTCTGAACACTTCTTGAGCTGTTTCAGTCATTCAGGTATAAAACATTCTTGTTGAGGACATTACAATTATAATTTTCTTTGTAGGAATTATTTTATTTTTTAAAATTTATTTTCAGGTAGAAATGTGTTCAGAACTTTTCAAATTCTTGAAAGTATTGGTTTCCTTTGCAATCTAATTCATGACTCTTGGTTCATTTTTATGTAACAGCTACTGTTTTGCTAATTTTGGCTTGTAGCTTTAATGTTGCTGAACTTATAGTTTTTGGCCACTATTCAGTTGGTTTTGATTTTTAGTTACTGTTTTGCTGGTTTTAGCTTACAAATTTTACTTTTTTGGTACAGTTTAGCTAATTGTATATAGTAGCTTTTGTTTAGCTAAAATTTTATTATTTGTTCTGATTATTTTAACTTTCAGCACTGAGCATTCAAACTGTATTTTTGCAGAAAATTTCACGTTTAACTAGTTTTATTAGCAACAAGCAAGAATAAATGAAAAAAACCATTTTTGAACAACTGTTTTTCATCATGTTCATCTGTGGGTAAATTAACTTCTATGAAACGGATCAATGATACAAAAAATGTTGGTGTCAGCTGCTGTAAAGTACATCCAACATTCTAATGCAACAAACGTTCCCATTTGTTAGGGCAATATTAAGAAACTGTTAGCACTTCCAGTGTTATGCAACGCCCACCAACAGCACTCCATAAGCTGTCAGTTAACTGGCTAAAGGTCAGGCCTAGATTATACACCTCTCAACCCCCAAAGTGATGAATATGATGCTTTGTTGAAGGTATAAACATGTTGGCCCGGAGCTGGAATTATATACACACTCTTACAGAGCAGGTTCAGGGTGAACAAGACTTACTTTACACCTGTGAGCAGGGTCAAAGTCTGTTAAACCCTAGCTTATGGTATTAGATAGATTATGGAATCACTCTCTAATAGCAGTCATTCAGTTTGTAATCTCAGCTGCTTGATGCAAAAAGCACTCAGCGTTCTAATGACAATAACTACCCCCCCCTTCCATCCCACTTACTCGTGTTCTCAAAGGTCTTATGACAAATCAGCTGTTGGTGACATCACAGATGCTGGATCATATGTCAGAAACCTTTGCCGGCTGACCTGCATCCCTTGTGGCTCAGCAGCAGCCAAGTCCACTTGAGAATAAAAGAGCGGTGAGATCCCCACCCCAGGAGGTTAGGATGAATAAAAATAGGGGGTAGCTCTTCAGGGCAGGAACATCTGACCCACGTGGGAGTTTATTTGTGTGTCCCCATCTTGCTATCAGCTTGGGAAGACATTTATCATTCTTATGGTGTGTGTTTGTTGGCTAAGTGGTCCGATTGTGTTGAGTCTTTGTGTGTGTTGCTGTGCTGCCTTTGCTGAAGCGACACAGTTTTAATAGTAGTTTTGCTCGCTGAGTTGCAGTGCCACCTCAAGTCAGCTTTCAAAGAAAGGTAGAGTTCAGGTTCAGGTCATAATGTTATTAAATGTTGATGTGTAAACTATTTTATATCTGAGCCATGGCAGCTCAGTGATCAGCACCATGGCCTTGTAACTCGGAGCCTGAAGGTTCAAAGCTAGGTGGCATCAGGAAGAGTAATTGGGGTAAAACAATAGCCAAATCTTTCATGCAAGATTGCTTGTTATGGTCACCCCTACAGAAGGGAGCAGCCTAAATAGGTTGTTTACATTTATTGCTTTGACATATACTATTAAAACGGTCAAGTAAATTACCTATCCAAGTTAAGAGATATTTTCTTATTTTTTGAAATTTTGAGGTAAATCACGCTAAACTAGTTTCTGCTGTCTGATTTCAGGCTACCAGCTGTATATTTGGATACCTTATATGGCCACTAGATGGCAGCAATGAGCCATGCGTAGTACCGCATTTCTTAGCGCCACTCTGCCATGTTCATCTTAATACTTTTGTTGTTATTAAACATAAAGAAACAAAGTTTTGTGACAGAAGCGACTCATATTGTGTACACAATTGCAATTATTATGAACTGGGAGAGGGAGGTGTCATATAGTAAATGTCATGTTCAGTTCAACATAGTCACTGACAAATGATTTTTTATGGCTTCACCCTTACATCATCAATGCATCATATTAAACACAACATGGAGATTATCTAACCTTACTATGACATTTATGGAAACAGCAGCATGGATTATATCCACAAACAGCTGCAGTAATGTTTTAGATTTTCAAAATGTTGTCCTAAAACTGTGACACCGTTCGTGCAAGGGCATTAAAATCACGACCTGCAGTTGACAGTAAAAGCAAAGAAAAAATGCATAAAACTTGAATTTGGCTACCTTTTACCTTGGATTTTCCCGTTTACGGGGGCACTTGAATGCACCACTCGATGTCCCTCTGGTTGCCGTGTCGCCATAGCAACGTTTACCAAACAGACGACGGCGCTCATGGAGGCTAATTATACAACTTCTCAGTAACTCAGTAACATTTTGTCAGTATGGAAGTGGCCGAAGAAAAACCAGAACCTCGTGTGCTGTCCGACAATGAAGACACAAACGGGTAAATGGTTGGTTAGCTTCCTTTAGCTCAGCGTAGACAAGTTGGAGTTTCTAACGAAAATAATGTTGAAATTGCTAAAATATTCGAAGTGTGCTCAGCCCTCCTAAATGTATTATTAAGTTGCTTAAAAAAACTTCTTCAGGGTTTCCACTCAGAAGGATGAAAAGAAGAGGAATGAGAAGGAAGTCGTAAGGAGCAAAACACGGAAAGAACAAGAGATGCAAAGTCAAAAGGTTCAAGTCTCTGTATACATAATTTTAACTTCTGCATAATTCTTAAGCGTTTAAGCTTCAAGTTCAGAGGACAGTTTGTCAAAGAATAACTGACCAAACGTTTATGTCCAGGTGGTTTAGGTTTCACTTCATGTTTATTCATGTCATTGTTTTTTTTTTTTACTTTCAATCCCATTATCCTCAGAGAATTATTAATTTGCAGAGAGATCTGACAGCCTTAGTAGCTGATGTTCAAACTGCAGCTGATGCCAAAGTGGTGCAGAAAAGGACACAGCTGAGTAAAGCAAAAGAACTTCGGTAATTTCTTTAAGTTTTAATAGCCAGTATTCCAAATCTATTTCGTTACACACAACAGCACTACCCTTTTTTTCTTCGTTATCTATCAATTTTACAAAGTGTTTTTGTGATACAGAGCAGAGCTGCTTGAGAATGATGTGAAATCAAGTCAAAAGAAATTTGATGAGATTGAGAGGGGATGGTTGCTAGTTTGTCAGAAGATGATCCTTCCAGACCTGCAGGAAGCCCTGAACAAGCAGCAGGAGCTTTGTGCTGTCCTCATACAAGACAAGAATAAACTTATAAATGAGCTTCAGCAGGTAACTAATCAGCTGACAGGCTACTATTCAGTTTCTTTCTCATTTTAAACTCACCAAAACTAGACAGAAGGATGTACAGTGTTAATTTTTCCTTTTGGATTTTCTCACTTAATTATTGTGCTGAGCAGGAACTCAAGCTGGAGGATGATTGCTACGTGAAGGATTTGAGGAAGAATGCTGCGGAGATAGACGTAATGATTGAGAGCATGGAGGAACAAATTAAAATATTGACAGAAGCATACAGGGAGGAGCTGGCCCAGATCGAGGTAAGACCAGGTCCAGATCAAGAAACAAATTGTTTGTTGAGGGCACCTGAGTCTTTGAGGTGGATCAGATCACTGCGTCTCACTGTTGGGCCACAGCAATCCTTACAAATGTAGAAACAAAATCACTCAGCCTTTATTTTTGTATTTTTGGTTTTATTAGATCAGCACATTGGTTTTTATTCAAAACATGGAAAGCCATTACAATTAGCAAAACTTGAATATTCACATGCAAAAATAATACAACTAATAACTTCACCTGTGTATTTTTTGGCAGAGAGTTCATCAGCAGGAACTTAAGTTTTTGCTTTTAGAAGACGTTACCAAATGGGAAGAAGACTTACAGGAACTGTGGGACAAAGAGGTAGGAATTATTAAATACACACATGGTTTGTATTTCTATCCTTATTAGGACTTTTTATTGACATCTGTTCATTTCCAGTCATTTCTACAGCCTAACCCTAACCCCTTACCCTAAACTTAATGTCACAGGCAACCCTAACTTAATTCAAACCATAGCCCTAAACCTAACCCCTGACCCACAAATGGCGTTTTACCTTTTGTGGATTAGGCAAAATATCTTCACAAAGACAAAATGTCCTCACAAATATAGTACAATGTCAAAAAATGTCCTCACAAGAATAGTAAACATGCCCAGACACACACACACATACACCAAACAGACTCAACATTTAGTCTTCTTTCATCTATTTCTTGCATTCCTGTGTATCATCTCTGGTCCCATAACTCCTATTCTGATTCCAGCTCGAGAGGCTCTCAGAGAGGAGAAAAAAAGTGGAGGAATATGAAGAGAAAATTCACAAGCTGAGGTTTAAGAAGGCTCACATCTCCCAAGTTTTGGAGCTGGAAGAAAAAGCAAAGAAGCAGGTTTGTCCAAAAATCAAACTGAGCAGATTGGTTCGTTGATGAGTTGATGAAGCTGTTTAAATTTGATTCTTGTTTGATAAAGCTGTATGACCCACTTTTTTACTTTGCAGGATTGGGGGAGCAATAATCAACAGATCAAGAATGCTAATGTTCTTGAGAAACTGAAACATCTAAACCTGCAGGATCAGGCAAAACAGTCTAAGCTCTCGTTGGCCAATATTAAACAAAGGGTCCTCAGGTATGAAATCCCCCCCCCCCCCCACCCAGAAACGCATGTATAATGTGCACCATTACAATGATAACTTTATGTTACAGCTATGAAAGAGAAATACAAAACTTAAAAAGATCATACACGAAAGAACAGCAAGCATTTACAAAGCAGAGTCGGGCTTTGTCTGCAGACAACAAACGCCAGATCCAGAAATGTGAGCGCTTGAAAGTGCAAATGAAGTAAGTCATAACCACACTTCAGTTTCAAGGTTTGTATGAATACTTTCCTCTTATCCCTGATTTTTTAAAAATTCATTCAGGCACTTTGCAGTTGCTGATGCCAGAAAGTTTGAGGAGATGCGGCTAATGATTGATGCAGATGTAAAGCAGCTAGCTGACAGAGCTTTGCTCCTCGACTCAGTGATCTGCAAACGGCTCCTTGGTTTACCCTGGGAGAAGCCTCCCTTGGCTTCGTTGGAGCCCTCTAGTCCCAACCGGTCTAACGAACTGGCAGGAAACAGTGACAGTGGTCCAGAGTGGGAGTGTTTCTTGAGTGAGAAACAGAAGAAAGTGAAGGAGCTGCTGTGTCATGAAACGGTAAGACACATGTTTAACCTTTATGTTAACAGACAGGAGTTCTATAAAAAATATGAATACATTTGAGGAAAAAGTAAACTTTTCTTTCTTCCTTTCAGGATTTCCTTATGGAAACTAATGTCCTAAAGCTTCTTGCACCTCTGGAGAATGAGGAACAAACTGATATGAAGCTGGTGACCCTCCTTTATGTGAGTTTATATTCTGCTGCCTTACTTATGTTTCTGAAACCGAACGTTACTTCCACGGACTTGGACAAAATTTGAGTTGCTTTTTTCTGTTCCAGTCTTTGGGCCTCAAAGACAAAGATCTACCTGAGCTGATCAATTTCATGTTAAAGTATGAACAACAGCAGAGGGAGCAACATAAGGTGAGGAAGGAACGAGACAAAGACTTCAATGGGTTTGAAGAAAATTTATTCAGTTTGCACTGACTGACTGATTGCTCTGAACATAATCATTACTATTTTATTTGTGTTATTATGTTAATGTGTTATTTTATTTTAGATGAACTATACTTGAGATATATTTTAGACAGGATTAGCTTCCTGTTAAGAGTGACGTGTGCTCCAGGAGGAAGGACACGCCCACCAGATGTATAAAAGCTTGGCTTGGATAGTGAGGCTGTGCAGGGCTTTGTACTGTGCAAATAAATGTTAAAGTCTAAAATGAAATCGGTCTCCTGTCTGAGCTTTAACTGCAGATAGAACATGTTTCTTTACAGCTTGTTTCAGCATCATTGTTACTAATGAGCGTTTTCTGGATCTCCAGGATGCCTGTGCTGAGTCCAGTGACTTGGCAGAGGCAGCGGAGAGCAGAGCTACGACACATCTAGCCTCTGAACTCATCAATCCTAACCATGTACTACCTGCTTTGAAAAGTTTCATTAAACACAAAAGGTAAGGTTGTGTTTTTAAAATGACTGTTAGGTGTCTCTGTTTTGCCCGTCCTTCACATTTGAACATGTTATTGCTACATTTTAAGAGGGAGCTCAGCCCACCACGATACTTCAGAGAATGTAGCATATTGGGAAAGTCTGGGGAACGTAGTCTCTGAGGAGAAACTCAAACTGTGGGATGCCACAGAAAGAAAACTGAAGGAGTACCAGTAAGTGACACCCCACCCCCACACATACACAAAAGACATCTGTACTAAATGTTTATTTTTGTGTCTTCAGTGCTGTGTTGACAGAGATTTCTGATCTCACTCTGGAGACAGATCGTCTGAAGCAGCGAAACGCAGCGTTGAGGACGCAGCTGCAGCAGTGTCTCACCTCAACAGTATGTAGCTTTCTGTTTATCATTGTTAACCTCCATCAGATCTCTATGTGGCAGCAGGATTACTTAAAAAGGCAGAGAGATTGGTTAGCAAAAATCACTGCAGAACAATTAAAGACATCTCTATGTATAGCATGTGTTTGTATAAATATAGTCCATTTATATCTTTTTTTTACAGGTTGACTGAGAATATACTACACAAAATGGGCTTCAAAAGTGAGTGTGAAGTCAAGATCAAATAAAGACCTTCATAAATGCAGCTTATTTTTATTATCTTAATTCCTAAAATGGTTGTACAATCCAGCTGATTAAATAATATTAATAATTATAAAAAAAAACCTGTTGTGGACTTTTTATACAAAGAGCAATGAGACATACTGTAAGGGCAATAGAACATATGTCTGGTGGACCTAGCCTGCAGAGTTAAACAGCTTGTGGTTGAGTTCTGAGGGCAGAGAGAAGAAGAGCAGAGCGAGGAAGAGCAGCCCCATCGCAGCTGCCAGCAGGACCACACAGTGCAGCTTGTACTGCCTCCAGGCCAGGATACACATCGTCCTCACCGGACTCAGCAACCACGATATGCTGGTGTTGGGACGGCTGCACACAAAGAATCAACACTCAGACAGCGTTTTTCAAAGGATAGAGGAAAACGATCTGGCAAGCAATGTCATATTTACATATCATGGAGCTTTAAAGCAGTACGTTTTTGAGTTTGTAATATGTTGAATCTCAGTGGAGCTGCTTTTGGTCTCATGCTAACCACTGAGTAAAATATGTTTCTTCACTCAACAGCTAAGTAATCTTTTGGTTGTTGCAAGCAGTTTTAGCCAATTTTGGAGGTATTATGCAATACTGTGATTGAATTGGGATGGAAGCAAAAACTGACCCCTCCACCCACTCCCAGCTGTACAACTCGGCTTCTCATCATGGAAACAATTTTAACATAAAAGTACTCATCTAATTCACGGCTGATTTAAAAAGAACTGTAGTAACTGCATTTTTAAATATGTTACCCATAGATGTAAGTTTATTTCAAATTGTCAGAACAAACAAAAAATATCACACGTTTCAACACATAAATACAGAAATTCATCATAAAACAGGCAAATTTAGTGCAAACCATAATGGTAATCTACAGATTCACAAACAAAATATGCAAAACAAATGAGGTCAAGCATTGGTAAAGTTTCAAGGAAGTAATGGGCATCAAACACAATGTCAACTGATGTGGAAACGTATTATCTTATTTCTTGAAAAAAAGAGTTAGTTCAAGTGCACTTCCGTCTCAGTCCAACAAAATAATCTTTGCATTATCAATAATGGTAAAGACAACCAGGTGGGTGATTTGGTTTGCTTCAAGCTCCAAAGACAAGTCATGCCCACACACATGACCTTTGGTCAGTTAACACAATGATGCATGCATATCAACACATAAGCCTTGATTTTACATGACAACAGTGGTAGATCAAGTGTTTGTTTCTTTCTCTCGTGGCCTTTTTTTGTATATTTGCTATGAATTTGTGTCTTCCTCAGTAGGTTTTATTAGTGTGCGTATTTTGTACTGAAGACTGTTTATACAACATCCACAACAACAGAAAACTCAGATGAACTGTGCTTTTACAGTTTCAAGTATTAATAATAAAAACTGAAATTATGTACAAAGACTGCTTGATCCAAATCTGAATGGATGTAATATTTAACACTGGAAATGTTTATTACCTACCTGATTATTATTAGCATGTTCGTTGTCTCAATACATTTATAATATATTTTCTCATTATTATTATTATTATTATTATTTTTTTTTTTTTTGGATACTTCTGTTTATCTTATTTCTACTTATGTTCAAATGATTTAATGGTCTTGAAACAGAAAATT
>JAVKLF010000060.1:6139009-6149777 GCA_034783495.1 Millerichthys robustus | reverse complement strand
TATTATTATTATTATTATTATTATTATTATTATTATTATATGGTTGTGCAAAGACTGCAAGCGCTAAAACAGTTTTAATTAAAAGTAACACTTTACTGTGATCCACCTTTGTAGCGTTTATAGACAAACTAATAGTTTATAAAACTGTATAATGTAAATGCAAATCTAAACCTTTAATGTAATTTTAATCTATTATCCCTTTGCATTACTTTAAATGCCCTGTGATATTGCAACAACATTCTAAACTTTAAAACCAGTTATTTGTCTGTTAATTAGGGTGGGTTGCAGGTTTAAATGGTCTTAGCCGTTGTGTCCTTGGGCAAGACACGTCACCCACCTTGCTAGCTGGTGGTGGTCAGCCTTGCCTCTGACAATCTGCCCCAGGGCAACTGTGGGTACAATGTAGCTTACCACCATCAGAGTGTGGATAAGTGAATGACTGAAGCGCTTTGGAGTCCTTGGACTTGATAAAGTGCTGTACAAGTTCAGGCCATTTATTTATACCTAAAAGGTGGCAAAGTTAAAGTTTTACCAAAAACATAAACTATTTGTTCCCTATTAACCTTATTATCAAACGCAAAAATCAGAACTGGAAGATGACACAGCATCACTTGAAATGAACATACATGCAATCGACTCACCACTAACCTGACAGTTTTTACTTAATAAATAAAAACATGTATGCACAGAAAAAGATAAATTCCTTGAGAAGAAAAAGTTCAATCAGGAGTTCTTTTGTGGCATGTGATTGCTGTTTAGTCAGTTCAAGGATGTAATCCAGACACTGATTATCAGAGTTTTTAGTCCCTTCAGGTGCCTTACTGGACTCTTCATGATGCTAAAGTGGAAGATGGTGAACAATTATGAGGATCGGAGTGGACTGCAGAAGAGGAAACAATGAAATCGGACTTCCTGCGGCCTCCCTTCTAGTGAACCCCCCCTCCCATCTTTCTCCCAACCTTTCCTCCTAAGCACCCAGCAGCTTCTTGACAAGGTAGCCCGGCATGCTGTAGAGGAAGAGGCCCAGCATGATGAGCAGCAGCAGGGCCAGCACAATCTTGATGATCAACCACTTGTAACGGTTGCACACCAGGTAGCGGATGGCTTTCAGCGGGCTCAGGAACCACAGGAAGGTGGTGTCTGGGCGACTGCATGGGACAGATGAAGGTTTGATGGGAGGGAAATGAGGAAATGGTGGTGGAGGCATGCCGGTGGAGAGACGGGGGAAATTAATGGAGGGTAAAGAGGTAAGAGTGGATGGGGAATAGAAAGCGATGGAGCATGGGAGGGAAAAGAGGAAACAATGAGAAATCTGGTATTAGTGCTTTGAAAATCATGTTGCAGTCGTGAGTCTTATTAGTCTCTACAGCATGCTCACATTTCACATTTCTATAAAGTTTTACAGATGCAAACATCATAGTCGAAGCTTTGCATTATGCAGACAATATGTGTAGGTGAAGATGAGTAAACGAATGAGTGAATGAATGAATGGATAACTAACCAGGAGCTCCTTGCAGCCGATTTTATTAATGCTAGTCTGAGTGGACACATTTTTAAAAGTAGATCTCTTTTAGGGATTTAAATAACATTAATTTTGTAGACTGTTACACTCCAGGTTTTGCATTATATTTATTTATGTACAATTTTACACGTTACAATAGTGACAACATCAACAAGTTGTACTTTCAGGAGAACTATCATCCAGAATAACCACATAAGGGAATTATGTCAAATTCAAGGCCTGTGGGCCAAGTCTGGCTTTCATTAACATTTTATCCGGCCCCAATGGTAATACTTTAACTGTGAAATAATTTTAGGTTTCTCTTTTCGTCACTGTATTTAGTACATTCTTCATATGACAGCTGGCCAACTTTCAAGACGAGAAAATGAAGTCTGAATTTTTCAACAATCTTCAATTTTGGTTTGAAAAGAGCAAGAGAGAATCAACTTTAGTTATGTTTTGCTAAATTTACTTATTTTAAAGTCAAACAATTTGATTTTAGTGAGGGTTTTTTTAACCTAATTTGCTGAATTGTGATAAAATATATCTCTAAAATATAATCAATCAAAAGGTTTTTGGTAGATTTAGGAATAAGAAATGAATGCTAATGATGTCTCTTCGTAAATGTATATTTTTTCTTTATTCATTAGTTTGTATATGTTCTAAATGTTACTGTACATAAAACATAATATGGAAAAGGTTATTTGTATATAAGAATAAATTGTTTTATTAAAAAAAATAATAAATAAATACGACTTAAATTGGCCCTTGGCTTGGACCAGGTTTTGAATTCTGGCCTCAATCTGTAAGTGACAACACTGGTGTAATGCAAAAATGACAATGGTGTAAAAGCTTATAACTACACTTGCATGACCTGCTTTGACACTTGGGTCTAGGTCCCATTTAGACTAGTCTCTAGCTTCTTTTTGGTCTGTTTTAAACTTTTTATCTCCAAACTGAGATTATTCAAACAAGGATCATTGTTCATAAGAATTCAAACGATTGATTTTAAACAGGATTTGCTTCAAATGTCAGTTCGTCTTTCAGTCACACAGCAGATGTATCATGGTACTTGGTGGCACAAAACACAGAGACAAGACACAACAAAAAAACATGGTGAAGGTGAGAACAGTTCTACTTTTAAGGCAGCGGGAAATGGGTAGAAACAGGTACAGAACAAGAGAAAAGAAGTTCTAAAAAAGATAGCTGAATCCATCAGAGACAGAGAGGAGGGGACAGAGGCTACCGGCGCGTCAGGCCCCCAGCATCTTCTTGACAAGGTAGCCGGGGATTGAGTAGAGGAAGAGGCCCAGCATGAGCAGCAGCAGTATCAGGCCCAGCGCCTTCAGGATCAGCCAACGGTAGTTACGCCAGATGAAGTAACCAATGGACTTCAGAGGGCCCAGAAACCACATTAGACTGGTGTCCGGACGACTTTGCAGAAGAAAGCAGAAAGAGAGGGAGGACAGAGGAGTGCCAAGGAGGCAGATACAGGGGGAAAGGTTGAGTCACATGCACAAAAAAAGGGAAGGTATGAGGGGAGGAAAGAGACAGGGACACAGTTGAAGAGATGGTGGGAGGAGAAACAAGTGTCTAACAGTGGCCACTTGACAGTGCAAAAAACAGCACTGATCTTTGTAAAATCCTGCCGACATTTAAAGAAATGTGTTGCGATACGCTGCTTTTTGCACAGCAAGAATGATAAAAAAAAAGGAAATGAAAAATTGGTTTGTATTAGTCTTTTTAGCTCCACAAAAGCATTTAAACTTTTTAACAGCGAAACCAAAGTGTGTGTTTCTACAGTTTTAAGGAGAATTATGTGTGTAAATATCTTACTTTGGTTTCTCCAGTGGATCTGGCTCATTTCTTCCCAACCCCACAGGACTTTTCTCTGCTTCCTCTCCCGTCACCAGGTGGAGCTCAGCTTCAACCTTACCCTGCGATCACAATCGGGTTCTCTTTAAACAAGTTTTTTTTTCGAACACAGAGAATGGATTGAATCATTGTGACCCCTTTTATCCAATATTAACATTTTCATAGATTTTTGTATCTGATTTTTTTTACACATATTTTCTTCCAAAAATATCCTGCACAAAACCGGGATCAATTCACAGAAAAGCTAGATTACTTCATGTGCAATATTGTGTTCTGTTCTTGGTTTGCTTTCTTGTTTGTACTGCTGTTTTCACTGATGCTTTTTTAGGATCAAAGGGTCAACCATCTTACCGTGAGCTCCATCTCATCATTCTCATCGCGAGCCACAAAAGGCCACCATCCTTTGACCCGTTTCTGTTTGAAGATGGAAATGGTGGGAAGCTCCTGCTCATTTCGGATCATGTTTAGGGAACACTGCTTGGCGGTCTTGGCGCCACGAGGGAACCTGTTCAGGTCAAGCTCTATCGCACCTGGAAATGGTGACACGAAGAGCCGTCAGACATCGAGACTCTCTGTAGAAAGGTTTTACAATATAACACGGATGGCAAAAAATAATTTTAATAATTTGATAGTGCTATATCTATGGAAGATTGGAAACAACAACAAAATTAGCTTTCTGCCCACAAGGCTTATCACTGTTGGCTTTTAGAGCTAAAGGCTAACACAAAATTTATTCTGTGGTTCACAAGATATTTTGCCAACCAACACACAGACACAGGTAAGTTCCTCACCCAGGAAGTCGTCAGCAGAGAAGTGGTCTGCATCCCAGACCTGCAGCGTGAGACGTGGTGGGATCTTGTATTCAGTCTCATCCCAGGAGAACATGGATTCTTTTTTCGAAATAACGATCTTCTCCTCTGCCACGAGGTAATCAAAAGGGAAGACGAATCGCCAGTTGAAGTTGCCCTCACCAGTCAAGGAGTGATAATGCACATCTGTGTCCTGTTTGTCTTCCTGTTGTCCTTTAAGCCACCTAGAAAAATGGTCAGAGATAATAAAGAAGCAAGTTCATAATACATAGTTATAAAGACATTGGTTTTGCGGTTAGATTTTGCCAGTCATGCACAAAAACACACAGAAACTTGCAGTGCTTTGCCATTTACTTAATATCAGTTTGGTGATATAAACAAAAGTGGTCAAATTAAAATAACCACTCAGGTTATAACCATAACATGCAATGGGACTTTGATGTATTTTTTAATTTTGTTATATGTACTGTTATGTAGTGTAAAAAAAAATTTTTTTTAAGCGAATAATACTTTCAAGTTAAGTATTAGTGCACTGGGATCATTCTTAGCTGTTTAATTAACAGTAGAGTGACTTCATGAGTCAAGGGGTAATAGGAGAGGAGCTGCACTCTCAGTTCTCAAATGCAAAACCATGACTAAAGTTGTCCGATTGACATGTTCTGACTAAAAAAAGTGCAATGATTAGGTAACTGAGATGCTTAAAACAGGCTAGAATAAAGGTTAAATAGAACGTGCCTCATTTTATGTGTCCTACAGCAACTAAGCATCATTAGTATTTCACTGGTTCCATCTATAAAACATTCCCAATTCTATTCTTGTTACAATGAAACAGTTTAGCCAGCTATTGAAATGTAATCTTAACGTCTAAATTACTTTAACACATTGTTTGAGCTTGTTTAAGGATGGCACCCTGTTTGTTAGAGTAAAGCTAAGCTGTTACACATCTGTGGAAAAGAAATTTCAAGGGATAGTTTGTTTCTCTTGAAGTGAAGCTGGGACAAGCAGCTAGAAGCAATCAGTATCCTACCTGTAGTAGACAGCTCACTAGGCTACTCTTAAGGTTTATTCATAAGTGACTATAATGACATACAGGTTCTGAGTTAACCTTTATGTTATTTTCTATGTTGCACATTTATGTTATCAGCTGATAATACGAAAACAAAGTTAGATCACTCTGATTTAAGGCGACAACCCCTCCTGTCAGCAAATGCTTTACTCTCTATTTAGGAGATCAACTATCTTTGATTCTGCAAGCTGAGATTGCTCTGACCACTGTCTGCGGCAGGTAAGATATGGACTGCACATACATTCTCCACAGAACCTGACTTCAAAACAACCAAACTATTCCTTTAAGAGTTGCAGGCATTGGAAGGCAGCAAAATTCCTCTTTTATCAATGCATTAAATTGGAAGATAAATCAAATCTAGGCTGCTTTATGGCAATGCAGTTCAAAGCAGTAAAGCGCTGTCAGACAAGCATGCACTCAAATTCCAAGCACTTTATTAAAAACAGCTTTAATTCTCCATTGCAATGTGTGAAAAGTTATTGTTCACATGAAATATAAAGAAAGAGAAAAAAAGATCTACGGCTTCAATTGTTGGTGCCACATGAACTGGTCTAAATTAACATCTAGTGAGCAGCAGTTCTTCAGACTGAAACAACTAGGTGTTTAGAAAGGTTGGCAGAAAATTGATTGGAGCAAATAGAAAAGACTGTAAAAGTGTACAAAAATGTGACAATTTAAAGCTGGAAAAAGGTTTTGGCGCTGTTTTTGTTGTACGTAATGAGGTCAGGATCAGAAAGTGAAGATGGCAGTAAGAATCTGAACATGCACAGCATAGATCAAGGATTAATTACGTTGCACACATTGGGATCCGTGTAATCATTTACTCGTTAACTCATTACCAAAGTCCCTTTGGATGCTGATGCTGTACAGAGTTTACCACCTTTTCTCATAATACATGCTAATAGGATAATGCTAATAAAACTGCAGATTTGCTTCATGCAGATGAGAATGGATTCAAAGGATTTTAGCATTCCCACCCCCCCAATTCTGAATGTATTAATTCATAAAGAAATGCAATCCAGGGTTAGTATTGTGCTCCAAATAAAGTGCTTGGTGAGTATACAGAACAGTATGCTTTCATGCAAGATTTATTTTTATTTGCAAATCGGAAGTGCAATCAATGTCGAATTGCAACTGCAGTACAAGACCAAACCACAATGGTGTTTTATTTTTATTTTTGTTTTGAGAAAACATAAGCAAACACAAAATCCAATGTTAATGCAATTCTGACTTTAATTTATAATTGCAGCAAATTTAAATAAGGGAAACATAATACACAGTCTTTATTATTATTAAGTGTTGTAACATATGTTGGTGCATTAGCGTTTGAAAGAATATTTTGAGATGAATGTAATAATTTTATTTATCGGAGAGCAAAGTGAAATAATAATCATAAACATTATATTAAAGTACACACCAAATTCATTTTGTTTCGTTATGGAAATAAAGAAAAAAAATACAAGTCAGAGATTCCTAATAACTAATGTTCTTTAAGGATCTATTTTTGGACCCTTGTTTTTCATTTAGATAAATAATTTCTTCAAGATCTGTGGTTATCTTCTCTAATTTAATTGCTGATGATAGATATACTGTTTTGCACATAATTTTTTTTTATTTGTAAATAAATATTTTCTGATATTTGGTTTTATATTAACAAACCCTCTCTAGATGTATATGAAATAAAATATTTTGTATTATTTTTTTTAAATAAAAGGTTAAAAGTCTTTTAGACAAAAAAAAAATCTTTTTCCTCAAATCGACATGGAAAAACTACAAATTAACCTTCATTCATTCAAAATAAGCAAGTGTAACACAGTTTGGGCTTTTACTTGTCAGACATATACAATAAAAATGTTATAAAACTTCTTGAGAATGATAAATGTCTACAATATCAGAGCCTCTTTTAATAAATATAAATATTGAAAATTAACTAAGTTTAAGTTTGATCCCCCAGTTGGAATACATTATCAGTGCCAGAAGTTACATTTCTACCTGACACAATAAAGTCTAACATCTTTTTGATACAGCAGGCAGTTCTTTGGTTTTGCTGTGTTTACATTAAATATGTGATGCTGAGTATGGGCAAATTGTTATCTTTGTTATTAAAAAGAAAGAAAATTTTGGATTTGTGGTCAGATATCATCTATTATGTAGTTTGGTCCTTACTGCACTAATTTCTCACTTGGAATTTATTTTTTATTGTGCTGAAAAAAGTGGTTGCAACAAGCAAGGTTGCACAAAAAGTTAAATCAGGAAGGGGGTCACAAAGGATTGCTTCAAGAGGAGGAAAGCAAGGATTCTCTACGAGCCATGCAATGGAATCGTGTTGTTTACCCCCTGACATAGATGTCAGACATCTTCTCCCCTGTCATGAAAGCATCGTCCTCTAGAATTACGTCATCAGTGTTCCAAATAATAACACGGAGCTCAAAGCTAGACACCAGCAGAGTTTTGACCGGAGAGGAGAGAAAGGACAACAAGACAGGGAGCAGGGAGACACAGCACACAAACAGACGTGGCACACAAACACGCACACAGAAAAAAATGGGAACAGAACAACAACAACAACAACAAAAGAATGGTTAACAGCAAAAAGGAAAAAAAAATTCCACATACAGCTCACACCCACGAGATGAGGCTAAAGGCTGCCTTATCTCATTGTACCTACCCCCTGACAAATATGTCACTGGACTTTTCTCCAGTGAAGTAATCATCGTCTTCCAGAATTACTTCGTCTGTATTCCAAATAATCACCCTGAGCTCATATCTAGTAAGGGGAGGAGGAACACAGTTCACTAAAGCTTATATAAATCTAAACTTAGCTGGTCAAACTGACTTACCATAACTTAAGCTGCGGACAAAATTATATATTCTGGTTTACAAGCAAAAAATCTCCTTTTGACTTAGTTCTTATCAAGATAATTTATCAGAATAAGAAATCATGATATTCAATGTTCCATTTATTTTACTTTCTCCATCAGGACGTACCTCTTCGGTTTCCGTGGTGATATGTCGATTGCAGGTCCAGGAGCAGGCATGCCCATGGGAAACATGTCCACCCACATCTCAATGCGGCCCTTGGATGGCAAAATAAATTGTTTGTGATGCTTAATCTGATTGGTTTTCTGATTCTAGACATGGGGACTGCTTCTTTCTACCTGTTCGATTCCAGGTTTGTCGGGGTTCAGCAGTGGTCTGGTCTCTACGTGTTCAAGAACGAGCTTGCAGCCAACTCTGGGGATCTCCTCCCAGTGGTTCAGCACTATCAAGGCTAAATGTTCCTCAGTCTGCTTCTTCAGTCCTGGGTGATTGATATCAGCACAAAATAAGAAAATGTTTGGAAAAAAGAAAACAAAAAGATTGTAAAGACAACTGATCACTGCTATAAAATTGTACTTAATTGCCAGAAAAATGCAGCCATACCATTTTCATCCTCTATTTCTGTTGGTCCTGTAAAGATCCGATTTGCCACCTTGACTTTTCCTCCCGGCCCGTAATGAGGTCCATCAATCTTTCCGTCTTTGCAGAGCTTAGCCAATATCTGACTGGGTTTCATGGGGTCCCTCCAAACATTGTATCCATGTCTAATATCAACAGATGACAGAAATATGGATGAATGAAACCTTTGAGAGGTCCCCAGGGTTATGATTTGTGGTGCTGTTATTTTACTTTGATTAATTTAATTGCAACATAAAGACATACAGACTAAATTAATAATTCACGACAGATAAGACACACTGCTGCTCACACGGAGTAGTTGGATGAAATGCCGCATGTGGCCCTGAATTTGCTGTAAAACCGATTCTCCAAGTCGATCTTCGTCTCTCCGATCAGGTCGTCGGTTCCGACCAAATCCCAATCGTACACAGACACTGTTAACATGGACTCCATGGGGAACGTGGCCTCAATGTCAAATGATCTGACAAGCAGAGAATAAACAGAACTCTGGCATAAGGATACTACAAAGACCAGTATATTAGCTGATAGTGTGCAAAACTAGACCTTTGTAAACTCTCGAATTAGTTAAATTATATTTGACAACCATGATCACACATCACTGGATCCCAGGCTTAGTTATACATAAATGCATGTGTTAATTCAACTTATGCTGTTTTTAAGGTGGACTCTAACAAAAAAAGTCCGCTACAAATTTGCTTATGATTTTACTTATTCAAGAGTTCAAACTTTCATAGGTATGCCCACGTTTACCTGTGTATACACAGTTTTTCTACTGTCCTGACCCCACACCGAACAACTAATGAATGTGTAGCATGTTTAATAGCATGAACGTATTTATAAAGTTCAGGTTTCTGTGTACTTACTTGCCAAATACAGGATTGAGCTGCTTGGAGATGTAATTCTCTTTGTCTTTGATCTCTGACTTGCCCAGCTTAATGACAACGTACGGATCAGCCTTCCCATTGATATCAGCAGGATGGAGGTCTGTGGCCTGAGAAGAAGAGTCCAAATGGAAGGATTTTCGGTATTTAATCATTTTCCACCACTGAAAAAAAATTAGCATTTGGAACTATCACCCACCCGGACCACATAAACTCGAACAAGGACATTGATGGGATCGTTATGAGGAATGCTCTGAAACATTCCCATATTAGGATCAAACCCCGCCTCTCTTGTGATCTCCTGAGATAGAGGTAGCTTGTACATACACAAGGAACCCTGGATTACAGGAAAAAAATATGTTTAGGAGCAGAACAATAACCCGAGTATGTTGTGGCAGAAATATTTCCACATCTCTACCTTAAATCTGCCTACAATCCTATCATCATCCAGCGCGTGTTCATCATCATCTCCAGCCTTTCCTCTGTACAAGTTAAACGTATGAAGCCAGTCCTCAAAGTTGCCGTACTCATTCTCCAGCTCTTTATTGTACACCTTTAAAAGAAAGTCGGGATAAATAAAGTACACTTCAAGATAAAAACAACTTTTATCAGACTCAAAACTCACCATTAACTCATCTACTTTTTGTCTGACTGGTCGTTTCTCTGAGCCGTCTGCAGTCTGACCCTTCTTCTTGTCCTTGGAGCTCTTCTTCTCTTTACTTTTTTCCTTCATCTTAGAGCCTCTCAGAAGAAGGTCATCAGATCTGTTATCTGTTCAGAAAGACAGACAAAGCAGAGCTGGAGTCATGAAGAGGGTTGCACACAGTCCTACACAACATAAAAGCTGAAAGATCTTTTTACAAAGAGAGTAAGTTTCCCGGAATCTGATGTACTTAGATGTTCTGAATTTTTTAATGCTTAATAAGAGCGTGTAAAAATATTAAATACCCACTGATAAAACTTTATTATAGTAAAAGAAGCTACCTGCTGCTTCAGCCGCGATCTCAAGGTCCTCTCTTTCCTCTGCTTCTGCCTGAGCTGCCTCCTGAGCTCTGAGGGTCTGACAGAACAAGAACATTTAAAAAGTGAAAACAATTATTTTTAAATCACACACACACACACACACACACACACACACACACACACACACACACACACACACACACACACACACACA
>JAVKLF010000060.1:6026899-6046441 GCA_034783495.1 Millerichthys robustus | reverse complement strand
GATGAAACGTTTCTACCACGAAAACCCTGTCCAGAGGACCTATTCAATTTTTTCTTTTTCTATTACACCTTAAAGTATACTTGGAAACCTGACAACTTTTTATTATGACAGCAGCCTTTCCCAGCTGGACAATGCACTCTAAAATATTAAGTAAATGTTGTGGCTTATAGGTAAGTTGTGTGTAGCCAATAGCTACAAACAGATTAAAGAAAACAAATTAATTTATTTCATTATGCTTCAGTAATAAAATAAAATGTTACTGGATGGAACTCAAAGAAACACAAAGCTTGTACAATTGAAATCTTATTTTATTATATTACATCAAAAACATGAGACTGCACTGACATTATTTGATGTTAGTGTCATTTATCTGGACAGACAGCTCACTTATCCTATAGCACCAATAATTGGGCTATGAAAGGCAGAAGTCTGCTTTGAGATAAAAACGGTGGTGATTTTTTGTGCGCTTTGACAGAAATCTTGGAGCAAACCTGAATCAAAGAGCACTTACAAATAACTTGCATTTCAAGCTGTATATTGATCCTTTTGCTACAAGTTAGTATATTCTGTTTCACTGTAGAAAAATTATTTATAGATACCTATTACTTGTTTCAATAGGAAAATATGAGTGTTCGAGATGTTTTAACCTAAAAAAAGTGTTTGCAACTACTCTTTGATCCATGTCATAATAAAATGTGCTGTAGGGGAAAATTTAAGTATTATTTCTACTTTCTGGCAATCTGCAGACGGTCGTTCACATTCTCCCAGTTGATTATATTCCAGATAGCTTTCACGTAGTCAGGACGCACATTTTTGTACTGAAGATAGTAGGCATGTTCCCATACATCAATGCCAAGGAGGGGGATCAAACCTAAATGTTAAAAAAGTGAAAATGTAAACAATAGTACACTAGTAAATGAATCGTGGCCTATTTATATTAAAGCCGTTTTAATCTGACCTGTCGTTCCCTGCAGGGGATCCTGATTAGCACACGCAGCAATGCGAAGCCTTCCGCTCTCTTTTTCGTAACCCAGCCACCCCCAGCCTGAGCCCTGCACTGCTACTGTAGCGGCGGACATCTTTTCCTTCATCTTCTGGAAGGAACCGAAGTCCCGTTTTATGGCCTCCATTAGCTCTCCTAAAAAACAGACAGGAACAGATGTTACTTCAATGCAACAGCCATCAAAATGGATCAGAAACCACTCAGCAAAATTCACCTGCAGTAAAACAAATGTGCTTCAGTCTATATTTGAGAAGACTTACCTTGTGGTTCACCGCCACCATTGGGAGACAGGTTTGTCCAGAAAATGGTGTGATTAATGTGGCCTCCTCCATTAAACTTCAAAGCAGGCTGGAGGGAAACTTGAGCAGTTACATCTCCTGAAATATTCATTTTTATTAGTGGATCAAAAAATGTCCAACTTTTAAACAAAATACTGACTATTGAAAAATCAGTTATGAGATGCAGGTATTTGAAATAATAAATTGAAAACTTGAACATTAATGCTTAGAGACTTCGTCTCCAACTGCAAATGAAATAAGTCCACTATTTTGTGTACCCTTTGCAAGAGCCTCCTGATATTTCTCCTCTGTGACATTGAGATTGTTGACATATGTGGCATGATGCTTGCTGTGGTGCAGTTGCATTATCTCTGCACATATATGAGGCTCCAGGGCTCCATAATCATATGTCAGATCAGGGAGGGTGTGCTTCTGCCTTGATGCAACTATCTGATTTATGCTTTGGTTGAGGCTAGCTGCGCACCTAAAAACAAAAAAACAAGAAACAGTATAAACTATTATGTATTTAGATGTACACCTAAACAAACATTCGAAAATTGTTGGTTCACAGCTCAGCTGACACTCTGTGCATACAGTAAGGAAGCTTGGACATTGTCGTTTTGTTTTTTGTATAGATTACACAATATTCAGTTTAAATAAACACTCAGACCTATTACAAAAATGTATGTAACAATGCAAACCCGTTTGGTGCGCCATAAACTAATGTCGTTGAGATGCTAAACTAAGTTAGCAGACTAGCTAGCTAGCTAGCTGCTAGCTAATAATACAGCTCAAGTTCAACTACGCCAAGCAAATTAGCTTTCTTCATTCTATGTGCACGTAGAACAATTTTATATTTTCTCCCTATGAGACTGACACCCGCCTTACCTGCGTATTTGACCAACTCTGCAAAGCATGTTCCTAATAATTTTCAACGAGAGGGCTGAACCGAGAGGACACGCTGATAAATAACCGTCCTTGGTAGTGTTTCAAGTCGACAGGTGGGACTGTACCATTAGTAGGCCTATCAAATGATGGGGGTGCGCAGTGAAATGAGCAGAGTTTAAATTAGAAGAACTTAAACATTTGAAAGTATGGAAATACAGAAAACAATGCTTATATAAAAGTAAATTTCATTTATAATATTTTTATTAACACTAGTTATTTCCCCATTTCAAATGATTTCTGTTCGATTTTCAAGAGCCAAAATAGAAAATGCAAAGCATCACGTGACCGTATACATGAGACGTAAGTTGATGCTTATAAATCAGACACGGTGTTTAAAATTTGACAATTTTATATAAAGTAACATGTTTTTTGAAACAGATCGAAATATGGAATGAAATACACCAGAACAAATTCGTTAAAAAAGCAGAGTCACGTGGACATTTCTTTCACCATTTTTCCGGCGACGCAGACAATCGTCTATTTAATTGTTATGAATCACTCTGGAGGCACATTAATTTGTTTTCCATGATGGACATACTGTCAAAAAAAGTCAAGGAAGTTTAACAAAATGCATTTTCTAAAGGGAACAAATAATGTTTGAATTAAATAAGTCATTTTTATACTTTTAGGTACTTAGTGGTAAAACAAGAAAATAGTACTGAAGCGGCTTCAGTACTATTTTCTTCAGTGAAGCCATTTACAAGATTGTCATTAAAAACATGAATAACTAATGTAATGTAATCAACCAGCGAATATTAATAGATTGGCTTTAAATATTTTAAGCTACATTTATTGAGTTGCAACCATTAAATGTAATTTAATTTAAAAAAAACTAATAACGTGCAATTCCCGCGCTCCAGACGCACTTTAGGTTCAGAAAATAATCATCGTAGTGAGAGGTCTTTCTACATCACTCGATCTCTGATATCACTCCGCAGCAACTGGAGCGCAGCGCAGTTCGTCCATAGCGATTCTGCTGCGCCCTAGGCGAAGGAAGATGTTAACGACAAAGCTGAGGCTTGACCGCAACTAGTAAAAACACGGCGAATTTTAACGCATTTGTAGTACTTATTCTTACAAAGAGTTTCGAAGACGAGAGTTCCGTGAAACATCGAAAGCAACGGGCCTGGTGAGTGTTTTCAAAGCACAAGGCCTGGTAACTGCAGCTAAGAGCCCGCTAGTTTTCAGGAAAGGAGCGTAAGGGAGGGAGTCATTTCCTTCACCGCCATTTTGTGATAACAAGGAGCCGAAACAGCCAAGAATTAAATGCCGCGTATAAAGCATACATTATGTTTAAGCGTAATACGTTTAGTTGCTAAATTCGGTTTTTCTTTGCAAGGAGATACTAATTAGTTTTGATAGTCAGTAGTTAACCTTGGTTAGCTTCTTCACTTTCTCTTCGCTGTCCACAGCTACTGTGCTGCCACACTGTTGGCTACAGCGCTTTTAATGTTAACTTTGATTTTATTTACCAGTAAGTCAATTCTCTTCCCATATCTATTTATCTTATGTTTTTTTTTGTCTTAAGGCGCCATATATATAACCATTTGGTTTCCCTGTCATTCATGACAAATAGCCTTGACGTTTCAGCTGAAAAGATGATGGCTGTTTCTTCAGCCTCCGACATCACGCAGCGATTACTGATCATTTTCTCATTTATTTTATTTCTAGAGTTCACAATGACCAACGAGGAACCTCTACCCAAGAAGGTTAGTGTCTCTTTCAGTTAAACAATTTTAAATATGGTTGGGTAACTCCGTTTATGTCTTCAAACAGTAAAGGGATTCAGATTGACCACTGTTTTTTTTTCCTCTCACAGGTTCGCCTTAGTGAATCAGACTTGAAGAATTTAAACAGAGACGAATTGTGTGCAAAGTAAGTATCCACGTCTCAAATATTGTGAAATAGTTTGTTTTTTAAAGCTGAAATGTTAAATAGACTTTGCCGTTTTTCAGGTGGAAGCAGCATGAAACATATGTCCAGGTCCTAGAGGCAAAATATGCAGAGCTGTGTTGTAAGTACATTTTCATAAATGTGATCCAGTACCACATCCATTGTAATTTTCTTTTGCCAGTATCTCAGACAGCATTTATCACTAAGTCTAGCAAGCTCTATAACAATGATTGGCTGTCTGTGTAGAGAACAGTAATTTCATGGCTTGTTTGTTTATTTTCTTCTTCTCGTCCCAATCTTAGCTAATGATGTTCCAGGACTGAAGGAGTCGGAGGAGAAGCTCAAGCAGCAGCAGCAAGAGTCTGCGCGCAGGGAGAACATCCTGGTCATGCGACTTGCTACCAAGGAGCAAGAAATGCAAGAGTGTACAGTATGTATCTGTTTACCATCTTTCTTATTTGTGCATGATTTTGCTAAATTCAGTGTTGATGGTAATTTGCCTGGTTGCTTTGAACTCACCGTATTGATTGATTTTTCTTTTTTTTTCTCTGCGGCTTTATGCTCTTTAAACTGTAACATTTTGGTTATACCTTTCAGTAGATCATTTCATAAAAGCCAGATGTAAGATGTGATTGATTGGGGTCAATTGTTCTGCATTTATTTCAAGTTATATCAAATTGAACTGAACGTGCCTTTTTTGTAAGTTCCTTGTATACAATGATATTTCTGTAACATTATCTGCTCTAAAATAATTTGGTTTGAGTGTAGTTCATCTGTAGTGCAGCCAGCCTTGTCACTGTGTGGCTACTACAGTCAAATGTGTCTTATCTATGCAAATTCACACCATTTTCTTGTGTGTGCTAATAAATGCTGGTTCTACATGCACAAAATGTTTTTTTTTAACGTTTAGCTTTCATTTTAGATTAGGCTTCCTGATGGCAAAGTACTTCAGGAAATTGGCCTATGACTTGACATGAAGTTGCATAAAAGCAAGCAACAGGTTTTGCTAAATACTGTGTGATTAGGAGAATATTTTATTTTCTGTCAACAAAGTATCAATACAAGCTACTTTGTGTTTTGCTTCATTCAAACCGTGCAAGTAGTTGTGTCAGAGGGGAGCCTGTGCTCATTTTAGTGGAACATTCAGTGGCTTTATGGCTCCACGTGCCATTTTTAAATGGCAGCGCTCAACACACGAGAGGGCTATTTAAAAGGATATAAAACTTAGAGTTTAGCTCTTTGATTAGAAACTAAAAATATGTATAATAAAAAATAACTTCTGAATGTCATGCTAATTGTTTTTGCATGTTATGAAAATGTTTCTAAAGTTACATAAGGTTACCAGCTAAAATTGTGCAGGTAAGTTTAGTTTAGAATATTTTTATCACCTAGAACAACAATTTACCTTTTAAAATGATCTGAATGTTAGTCTTTAGACAGCTCAAATTAATCTTTTATATAGTTAAAAAGTCATTTTTTAAGTGACCAGATCAAGTGATTTTACTAAAATAAAAGCACCATACCTTTCTCTAACTCGTACTTTGTTGCATCCTGCAGACCCAGATTCAGTACCTCAAGCAAGTCCAGCAGCCGAGTGTGGCCCAACTGCGGTCGTCCATGGTGGATCCAGCCATCAACTTGTTTTTCCTCAAAATGAAGGCTGAACTGGAACAGACTAAAGACAAACTGGAGCAGGCCCAAAATGAACTGAGTGCCTGGAAATTTACACCTGATAGGTAAAGACAATCAAAAATAACTCCCCCCTTCAAAAAGGCAAGACTTCCTCACGCCCCCCCTCCACCCTCACTCTCACTGCAGGCATGCAGGAACAATGGTGGGGGGGGAAAGGCTGACAAAATGCTGTACTCATCACGAGACTCAGACTTTACAGAAAGCCAGTCACTGCAAAAACAAAAGTGTTTTTGTTCTCTTGTACTGTGCCAGCTACATATCACATAACCTAAAAAAAAAGAAAAGACAATATGGTCAGGTGACACTTGTGTTTGAGCTTTCTCCCTTCATATCCCCTCACCGTCCAAGGGCCTGAAGGAGTCTGGACTGTTCTGAAGAGGTGGTCACTCACTTTCCGCCATGGATGTGCCCTCCCTGCCCCCCTCAGCTCATACCAGACAGTTCACATATAAAATAAAGAGATAATGGGGGAGGTTGTGCCAGGCAGGGACCATCCCTAGCCTAAAACAGCAGTTGAACATTTTATAGCCATCTCTTGCTTTATAAAGGCATTTAACAATGGATCACATCACACAAATAACCTGCTAGTTTCCCTGAGAAGTGTAAAGACTTTTGGGACAGTCTAGATACATTTCAATCACATGAGGAAAATTTCTAAGACATAAAAGTAAGACTTTTTTGGGAAGATACGCTAGAAATGACATTGACTGTGAGCGGAGCCAGAGCCTTGGTCCCCAAACGGACTGTGGTTCAGGCATGAAGGTCCAGTCGCTCGTGTCTTTGAACATGGGCCCACACACGGTAGAGTGTATTTACATGTTTTGTTTTGTGAATTGTTTCCTTTTATTGCCATTTAATTTGATCTCTCGTTCCTTTGATACAAACACTTACTGCAGTGTGTAAAGCAATAAGCATGATTGGCCCCTATTTATCACTCTTTTGAAAATGTTTGCACACATTTTGGTGACAAATTTAACCTCATAGATGGGGTCAAACACACTGCCGTAGGTGTACAGAGTCCTGTTATCAAACTGTCAGTGCAAATGTCTTTAAGAAGTCATGTTTGGAGACAATGAGGGTGTATTTCATGTATTCTGTGTATTTTTGTGATTGACCAATCTCTCCCACAGTCTGACTGCTTTGGAAATTAGGCTTTTCTTTCCTGTGTGACACAGATGTTTTTCTATTGTTAAATTAATCCGTTGTTCATTCAATTTAGTTTTCCAACACCAGATATATATTTACATCTCACCTAAGTGAGACAGAAATGGGGATGTGTGCCCTAAATGCACATCTCTGAAAAACACTTTTACTTTAGGAAATATGTAGTAATTACATTAATTATAGTAATTACATAATTAATTATTAGTCAAATATTCTTGGTCATCCTTTTAATTGACTAGTATGTTTTTAAAAATGTAGTTGCTGCTTTGTTTATTAGTTTATTAGTCCTTAGGGCATGTGAATCAAAGGTTTGGCAATTATGGTTTTAAATTATCTAATTTCTGTAGCTGCTAATGTAAATTTAAAGGTGGACCGGTGTTGTACTGATTGTTGAGCTACTAGCTTCTGGGGCTATCTGAATATGATGTTAACTTAATCTTTGTGTTTTAATGAGGTATTTTTAAAACCAGAGTATCGTCCAACACTTCACATTTTCTGTTTGCTACTTCGATATTTAGACTGAAAGTTTTCTTTTAGTGTCTCATCAGAATACTATACTCTGTGGCGTTATCCCACTAAGGTAATTTATACAGATAGGTATTTAAAGTTTTATTTGGTGCACTCAAAACCTCTGCTTGTTTTTTTCGCAATGTTCTTCCATGAGCATAATGGTAAGTTGAAGTAACATGGTGCAGGTGTTTGTTCTGTAGAAATCTGTCAAGAATGTTTAATTTTGGAACACGTTGTGCACAGTAATGCGTCAGTTTGTAAAACTTGTCATTTTTATTAACGTAAACAGATCATTCAGGCATATTTATTTATTTGTAACAGACAGGTCTTTGTCAAATTGTTTCTGTTCATCTTTACAATGCCTGAAAATCTGACAGGTAAATTGAAAGTTTATTTTGATTAGTCATTTAAAGAGTTTGTGTTAATTTAAAAGAGGGTCGGGCAGCAGGAACTGGTCATTAATTTCACTTGAATTTTTCTTCTAGTTCACAGTGTGATGTGAGACTTGTTTCCCTTACAGCCAAACGGGGAAGAAGCTGATGGCCAAATGTCGCATGCTGATTCAGGAGAACCAGGAGTTAGGTCGACAGCTATCACAGGGACGCATCGCCCAGCTGGAAGCTGAGCTGGCCCTGCAGAAGAAGTACAGCGAGGAACTCAAGAGCAGTCAAGATGGTAAGTATATTGGATCTGTGTATCTTGGATATTTTTGTATTAGAAATGGGTTTTTAACTCTTTCTATTATTGTTCCTGGATTCTTTCCCCAGAGCTTAATGACTTTATTATTCAGCTAGACGAGGAGGTAGAGGGGATGCAGAGCACCATCCTGGTCCTGCAGCAGCAGTTAAAGGAGTCTCGTCAGCTTCTTTCTCAGGGTGCTTTGGCTGTAGCAGGACCCAGTAGGACTTCCCCTGCTGCTTCCAGCTCCTCTGCTGAACCATTTGCTCAGCCAGAGCAGGCCAGTGCTCCCTCTGAACCAATCAGCAAAGACTACGGGAGAGTCTCCAATGGTCCAAGCAATGGCAACTCATCCCAGAGGAGTGAGACCACCACACCCACACTGTACCGAGAGGTCAGCAGTGCTGAGGAAGACTTTCCAATGTCCCCTATTGTCTCTAGCCCCAGTGAAGCTGAGACCAAACTCTCCAACCACTCAGAGGAGGTGCCAGGGAGTCAGATTGCTTCAGGGAGAGTTGGAGCACCTGGTGGGGGGTTTGGGAGCCGGCTGATTGTTGGGTACGAGAGCGTGGACTCTCCGACAGGCAGCGAGACATCATTGACTCAGCACTCAAATGACACAGACTCCACCACCGATCCCCACGAGGACAAGGCTGCCCTGGTCACCAAGGGCACCAGGACTGCAGGTTCACGTCATGCTCAGAACGGCCTGGACTCGAACACAAGTGATGGTGCAGCTTTGTAATGTACTTTAACATGTACTGTTTGTTTTTTTTCAAGTACACAAGGCATAGTCTGTAATACAACACCCCTGTCCTCCTGCCTATTGTGATGCCTTTGTCACATTTGTGTTGCTTAATGAGGATATAAACAGTAAGGGTTCATGCTAAATTTGAATTGTGTGGATTTAAAACTAGTACATTTCACTCTGTTTATTTGAGTACAACCATGCTGTTTGTTTGAGCTCCTCACACTGAAATCAGTCATCTGGTGTTGTAATCCAAGTCTAGTCAGTAATATCACTAAATTACGGTAGCTTCACAATATTCGGTGAGGTCGTTTTTAGGTGTTGGCCTGTGGATTTTTTTTCTCTCTTTTAGTACAGTTTTTATTTTCCATTGGCATAAATTCTGTTTAAAAAGTTCTGTTGAAATGTGGGTAGTTCATATGTGATGTTCATATTATACTGACTTCAGCCCTTTTCATGTACTGACCAAATACAAATAAAAACATTTTTAATATTATAGAGTAAAACCCATTATTAAAGGCATCAATCATTTTAGTATAAAGTCCTTCTACCCCAAACAAACAAACTTAACTCTTTAAAAATATTTATTGTTACTCACTACAGATATTTATTTTAGGGCAGTTAGAATTTATACTAATCTAAAACCAGAAAGGTAAGAATGAATCAAATATGAAATAAGAGCTAGAAAACTATAAAAAGTGCGATTTTTGGCTGTTTGGAGGAACGTATAGTAAATATGTTTTGATTCGGAATATTATAGATCCGTTTTTATGAACTAAATGGAAAATATTCACAAATAGGTGAGTCGTTGGAGTTCATCCTCCCAAACACATAGGGGCGCTGTTGTTCCCAACAGGTATATATGGACGTTAAAACTGTCAACAGACCAGAACTGTCTGAACAGACAAGGAACAAGGCTGAACAGAAACTCCAGCTTCAATCTACGTCTTTCAATATGAACAACGATTCTGTTGTTATCGTTTCTGCCGCACGGACCCCAATAGGTAAAACTAAATACTCTTAAAGTACCATTCTCATTCATTAAAAGGTGATTTTATGCACTACATATCGGTTTTTGTTATATTCTAGCGTGCAACCTCTAAAATTATCCGTACAAGAAAGAAATCATTTTCTTAGTTTAATATTTTTTGTTAACAATCAGACAAATATCCCAAACTCATGATTTATATGTCGTTTATTAATTAAAGTGGTTATTTTTTTTAGTTTAACACGCAGAGTTCGTAATGAGATCTGATTGGTTAATTTCTTGGTGCGGAGTAATCTCCGGTCACGGATTGGTTGGTAGTTATAATGCCACAGAGCGAGCCTGCCACTATTGGCTACTTAAAATATGACGCGCGTGTGTCTGATCTTGTTTCCTTCAATGGGTGATTTAATGGACTAATTTTGCACAAACGGATGACCACCTTTTCAGTCAAATCAGTTATTTTACAGCGTTTTTTCTTTATATATTGACAGAAAGACTGCATTCAAATATTAACCAAATAAAATGTTAACAGCTGTTACGCCTTAGTAAAATCAAAGCGGAAACTTCGTTTTAACTGCCCTTCAAGGAACTTAAAAGCCTTTTAGCTAAGTTAATTTTTCACTTATATGTCTTAATTTGAGTTTCAGAGCCTAAGACTTTGCTGGTAAACATAAATTTTCAAAAAAAAAATTGATTTTACCAGATGGACATTGTTGCTTGGGTCATTTGTTGCTAAATTAAAAGATACATTATGTGGCGACATGATGTTACATTTTAGGCCATGGAGAAAATCTTATCTGCACTAAAACAAACACAGTAACCGTTTCAAAGAACATTCTGTCTGTGTTCAATACAGTAGGTGGGCTGTGGAAACCTTTAGAAGCCTGTTTATTGTGAAAAGAGAATTTGCAGATAAAATTTCATTTTATTTGAACACAGGTTGCTTGAATGGTGCTTTGTCCACGGTGTCCCTACGTGACCTTTGCTCAACTGTCATCAAAGATGTCCTGAAGCGGGCCGCTGTGAAGCCAGAAGAGGTCTCAGAGGTTATCATTGGACATGTCCTAACTGCGGGTAAAAGATTAGAAAATATCTTAGGAGGATCATGTGTCACACAAACAGCATAATTCAACTTTCACTTCATGAAGATTCTGCAATTTTCTTTTTCTAGGTCAAGGGCAAAACGCAGCCCGACAGGCCAGCGTCGAGGCAGGTATTCCCTACCTCGTCCCTGCGTGGAGCTGCCAGATGGTGTGTGGTTCTGGGCTGAAATCGGTGTGTCTGGGAGCTCAGTCTATCCAGGCTGGAGAGGCCACCGTGGTCGTGGCAGGAGGCATGGAGAGCATGAGCAGGGTTAGTAGGACAAAAAAAAGAAAGAACATGAGATGAAAGCTCTTAATTGTGTTTTCTCTGTCTTACTCAGGCTCCTCACACTCTGCACATGAGAGCCGGGGTGAAAATGGGTGATGCCCCACTGCAGGACTCCATGGTTGCTGACGGCCTGACGGATGCCTTCCATGGTTACCACATGGGGATCACAGGTATGTGTATGTAACTCAATTACTGTAATGCTGTGCATGGTAGAGTATTCATCAATGTTTCTTTTTTTTTTCCAATAAATCTGTCAGCTGAAAATGTTGCAAAACAGTGGGGCATCAGTCGAGAGAAGCAGGACCAGTTTGCTGTCAAATCTCAGAACAAAACAGAGGCCGCACAGAAAGCAGGACATTTCGACCAGGAGATCGTCCCCATCGTGGTGCCATCCAGAAAAGGTCAGGATTTTCTTAGTTCTTTTTATTATGTAGTTTGCCTCTTGTCAGTGATGTCAAAATGTTTTTTCCTTTCCTTCAGGTCCAGTTGAGGTGAAGGTGGATGAGTTCCCTCGACATGGAAGCAACATTGAGAGCATGTCCAAACTCAAACCATGTTTCATCAAGGATGGCAGTGGCACCGTCACCGCGGGAAATGCTTCAGGTCAGAGTAGTTTAGATATCACTTTATTAGGTGCATCAGAACACAGAGTCTGTAAGAAAAAAAAAAGTGAAGTTGTTTTATTTTTGTTTACAGGTATAAACGACGGAGCTGCAGCTACTGTTCTAATGAGCCAATCAGAGGCTGCGAGGCGGGGAGTAAAGCCCATGGCTAAAATTGTATCGTGGGCTCAAGCAGGCCTTGACCCTTCTGTCATGGGAACCGGGCCAATACCAGCTATCAGGAAAGCGGTGAGGGGTCAAATGCAACATGTCAGAGTCCTAATGCTTTAAAAATAAAAAAAAAGATTTCCTAGTCCTACTTTGTATATTTTGACTTTCTTTAAGGTTGAGAAAGCAGGCTGGAACCTGGACCAGGTTGATTTATTTGAGATCAATGAAGCATTTGCTGCTCAGTCAGTTGCTGTGATCAAAGAGCTCGGACTAAATGAAGACAAGGTAACGCTAAAGATTTATCTCAAGTGTTTTGGAGCCAGTGCTCAACCTTTTGCCTCATGAATTGCAGTAACAAGTTTGAATTTTGTTGCATTATGTTTTTATTTTGTGTATCTCTGTAATCAGTCTAGAATGTGTTTGTAGGTGAATGTGAGCGGTGGGGCCATTTCTCTGGGTCATCCCATTGGTATGTCAGGCTGCAGAGTGCTGGTAACGCTGCTGCATGCTCTGCAGAGGACTGGAGGACGCAGAGGAGTGGCATCCCTCTGCATCGGAGGAGGGATGGGCATCGCCATGTGTGTGGAGAGGATTTGAGATGAACAGCTCAGATTATATTTGATTTCTTTTAATGAAGGGATTATGAAATCTGTTTACAGTGAATCAAAGGTGCACGTCACCTTCTAGCTGCTGTGCAAAGGTAAAAATGCATTTGAATTCCTTTTTGTAAAAGCTCACCACGGACTTGGAACTCCTCAGACTTCGGAGATAAAACCAAGTCAGGTCTTAAAATATCTTGCTACTGAAAACCATCTTAATGTTGTGTACACTTGTAGCTTTTACATATGCAATTACTGCAAGTTTTGTTAATATGTGGTCAACTGGCATTAGCTGTTGGGAAGAAAACCTTTGTATTTTTAATTTAGCTTTTAGTAAATTTAGTAAACTAATACAGCTGCATATACCAAACACTAAACTGTAGGAGGCAATTTAGTGGTGATTGTTTAAAAATGTTCAGTAGATACATTAACTTTAACATTCCATAACTGTTGTATAGAATACATGAAACTTCTTCTGAAGGTGTATAGATAAACTTAAACCTCAAGTGCCATAATTTACATGTTTGTCTTTAACCTTGTGCTTCCTGAAGACTAGCGTGTCACTTTGTCCCTGTAACCCAATCAACATCCATCTAATTATATGGGTTTAAGAAATAAACAGCCATTTCCAACCACTGAAGCTTTATTGTGTCCAAAAACAAAACAATTACAGATTCTTTAGAAGCATAAGCTCCGAAAGTGATGAGGAGTGGGAAAAGAACGAAGAGGCAAAGTGCACGGCCTACAGTAAACAGCCATGAAAAGCTTGTTAACCTATAAATACATATATTGAACCTAACTGGACCATCAGCCTTTTAGTTCTCTAGAGATCCTGACTCCACTGCATCTCTGTACGAATGCCCGCCTTCTTTCGGCTCTGGGAACAGTTTGATGAGGTCATCAATGCGAAGGATGGTGATGGCAGCCTCCGTAGCAAACTTGAGGCTTTTAGTCTTGACCATAGTGGGTTCGTACACACCAGCCTGCCGGTTGTCTCTGGGTTTGCCGTTCACCAAGTCCAGACCAATCCTACAGGACAAAAAGGTTAAGTAGGAATTTCAAAGCTCTGAAGAGTTGAAACTTCAAGTTTTTCCAGTAAAGTACAGATTTTTTCCACACAATTCTTAAAAAAGAAAAGGTATTCTGACCCCTTTATGCTTAATGTGGCCTATAATGAGGCTACTACTCAAAGTACCTAGATAGAGTAGTGCTAGCCATTTGTTTGCAAATAATGCTGTACCCACAAGACCTGCAGGGGTCAGGAACCTTATGTACAGATGTATGTGTAGATCATCCATCATGCAATGGCATAATTGGAATTTTAGCAAACCCTGCACTAAGTACAGTCAAATTTACCTCAAGATTGTGGAATCATTTATTTGTGACTCATTGACTATAATATCATCATGAGCTGTGTTTTTGTGGAACTTATTTCTTTTTGTAAGTGTCTCTTTATTTTGCTACAGACCTCTTTTGTGTCTGAAATAAAAATTGATGGACTTAGGAATTTCAGTATAGATAAATGTTCTTATCCATCACCTGGTGTTTTCATGGTGTTTAACTCACCATTTGAGGTTTTTGCGTTCAGGGTTGACTTGCGCCTCGTTGTGGAAGGCTCTGAGTTTGGCCACCAAGTCAGTGGAGTCCTGAGCTGCGTTCACAGCAAGTGTCTTGGGGATGACGAGAAGAGACCGTGCAAATTCTGCAATAGCCAGCTGCTCTCTGGAACCCTGAGGGAAAAAATACATGCAAAACATTAGCGTTAGCAGGCCTTTTCAGCCCAACAGGTGAAAGCTTAAAATGATCTCAGTCTAAACTCACCATGCTGGTGGCATAATTTTCCAGGTAAATTGACAGAGCTGCCTCCACAGCGCCACCTCCAGGCACTACAGACTTTGACTCGAGGACCCTCTTGACGACACATAGAGCGTCGTGTAGCGAACGCTCCATCTCATCGCACATAAAGTCGTTAGCTCCGCGCAGAATAATGGAGGCTGACGTGCGAGCTTTGGTACTGAGGGGACGAAAAGTTAAAAACAAAACCGCTTAGCTAAAATGTCAGACATACAAAGTTCCCAAGTTCTAGACAAACATCTTGGGTATCAAGTTTGAAACCTTCATGTTCAGTATGAAATATTACTGTAAATTAAAGATGGTTAAAGATACATAACTTCTTTTCAGAAGTCATAAGAAAACATCTGTACATACATAGAACTTAACAAAAACTGTTCTTACTTCTTGATAAGAATAAGTTCATCATCGCAGACGCGTTCCTGCACAACCTCCTCTGCCTGGCCGAGCATTGTGGCTTCAAATGTTTCCTCTCCTTCCAGATTAGACAGCGAGGAGCAGACGGTGGCTGCAGGTACAAAACATTTACAGATATTTATTAAAAGTGGTGACTGAAGGTACCCAAGACATGAAAACATGCAGACTCATGAAGTTCATGCAACCAGCTTTTTGCTTTTTTTACCTCCCGTTGCCTTGGCGATACGTTTGAGGTCTCTCTTGAGAACCCGTCTCACTGCCATCGCGCCAATATCCACAAAATACTTGAGACACATGTCATCGATGCCACCGGTGGTCAAAACAACATTTGCTCCTGATGCTAAAATCTTCTGGATCCTCTCCTTGGTGATATCAGACTCCCTGAAACAACCAAACAAACATTTTTATTTACCCTGAAAATTAAAAGGTCAAATACATTCAAAGCCCACCCAGGGCTTTATAAAATGTACCAGGCATGGTTCAGTTTTAAAGGGATAAATAAAATGCTTAATATTGGGGTTTTATTATTTACAATGTGCAATTGGGAATGACATTCTATACAAACTGTACCCAGCTCACAGTAATGTTCCTACAGCACATAGAGAAGCTGCTGCTTTGATTTGTGGCTGTTTGTCATCTCCCATGTGCATCATTGTATGAATTATTGACCCAACACCACAGCAAATGTAAATTGGAGGATTCCTAAAAAGGCATGTCAGAGAAGCAAAAAAAGAAAAACAACCTATAACCTACCTCTGTCTGATCTGGTCGAGCTTCTCTGGATCGTTGATAATGACCTGGACTCCCAGCTTCATTTTGGTTTTCTGCAGGCTGAAGTCTAGGCACGCTATCTTGGCATTTACGACTCGCTTCACCATTCCTGCAAGCATAATATATCTTTGATAACAGAAATATAAACAAAGACGTTCCCCTTCCTTTTTTTATAACTGTATGGCCAAAAGAAGTGTCACAATTTACACATCACTGTAACTCAATTCTTTTCAGTGCCAGTTTACTGTCTCCCACGCGTATCGCTGTACACATCATCAACAAAGACGTGGCAGCAAATTAAATGGGAGTTTAGTGCCAAATTGCTCCACCATTTTTAAACTGTACCTTGTGAACCAACTGTGCAGTTCAGTGCATATCCATTGACCAAGAAACTTTCTTTTTGGCTGCGGCCGTGGGCTTTCAACACATTCACCGAGTTGATGGGATACTTGGCCACTCCTTTGCTGTCGGTAAACTTCACAGCCAGGGCAGCATCCACCACCATGTTAGCAAAAAAGTCTGCATCACTGACAGCTCAAAGTTAAGGTGCTGAATACAAGAAAGTTACTTTCTGCTGAAGAAATATTAATAATAATAAAAAAATAAACACTGATATTGATCTAAACACAGACACATTCAGGATACACTCCAATAATTTTGGAGGACATGGAGGTCTTGGCTGCATTGATTAAACATTCTCTGCCCAGGTCATCTGTACCGATGGTCAGGTTCTCATTAATGTAGCGCACTGCTTCTCTAGAAAACAAAACAAAAAACATAAGCCCATTAAATTTCAAAATGGTCTTTTATGGAACTTCAACAAAGAACTTTCTTTTGCAGACTCTTCTTACTTGCAGGCCAGACGGTATCCGCTGATGACTGAAGTAGGGTGAATCTTCTGCTTCACCAACTCATCTGCACTCTTTAAAAACTCTGCAGCAAGAATTACCTAAAAAAAAAAAACAGTAAACAAAGTCTAACATGGAAAAAGGAAAAGTACTTTATTTTACATATGTCAAGATTAAGCTTTAAATTCTTCTCTATGAGAATATTTCTTTGAAAAAGCAAAAGTGAACCCATCTGGAGAGTGAGTGATCGTTTCTGTTTACTGTCAAAACGATGAACATACTGACCTGACAAACATTTTTTTGGCAAAAATTATATTACAAATCCCCAACTTCATAGATGATTTTGAGGCGTTATATTTCTTACATTATATGCACATAAATCCAGTAATAAAAAGCTGCTTCATTTTGATTTCTTATAATTTGTTTTTATTTGGTGATGACATGGGTTTGTTGTCCTCTGTGGGCAGATGGGACTCACCACAGACGTGGTCCCGTCTCCAACCTCCTTGTCCTGCAGGTCAGCCAGTTCACACAGGACCTTGGCAGCCGGATGCTCTACTTCCAGCAGCTTCAGGATGGTCGCCCCGTCGTTGGTGATGGTCACATCCTGTTTCAAAGACAATAACGAGACTACTGAGAAAACCTGAGTGTGCAACTATGATTTGATTTTATTAGACAGTCAAACAAAAGCCTGGCAAAAACTCCTTTTAGTGACACGAACCCCTATATCGTCCACCAGCATCTTGTCCAGGCCAACAGGTCCGAGGGAGCTCTTAACGATGTTGGCGATGGATGCTGCAGCCATGACTGTTAAAACAAAATAATGCTGTAATGTTCTCTACACTTTTCTTAACACCTTCACATAGTTGTCTTATTGAGCAAAACGTTTCACATGTTCTGTCACTTCATTAAGCGGGCCACACAATCAGCTAGCCACACCTTCAGATCATGACAGTTTTTTCTACCCCAATAGCATAGCCCTCCATTCATTCAGACTAAATGGAAGGTACTAAAATGGGGATTTGTATTAACAAAGAAAGCTCCCGTATTTTGACTGTAGAGTATAATACACGTCAGCGAACGTTTAAGAAAGAGGTAGCGATGCCTTGCAGAGTACAATAAAGTTAGCTAACATTTAGCATGAGCCGCACGTGTTCGAGTACATAAATCCATATTTTTGCCGCTTCAAATCTATCAACAAAGACTGAAACGAACGGGCAGCGTTGGGCTGAACAACTCACCATTTTGAGTGCGAACGGATTCGCCAGTTGTTCTCTGACCGAGCACATTTAACGGACCATCTAGAAGCGACATTTTGGACCACCGCACAACGGAGAAGAAAGGGAAGCAAGCGCTGCGGTGCACTATGGGTAAACGAGTACAGCGCAGAAGGTTCGAGAAGAAAATTAGTTTTAAAAGTCATCATTCACATAATATTATAACAGTCATATACATATTGGACCTGAAAATAATTTTTATTAAAGATTTAGATAATAACAATTACTTTAAAAAACTGAAAAGGAAAGAGTTTCGTAGTTAGTTATTAAAAACTCAATATCCCAGCATGCCTCATGTATACGCACCGCCCCCTATTTCTTTTTCTTGGTTCTGTTTTTCTTTTGCGCCCCCTGTTGTCAACTTGAATAATGCATAAACGTATTTGCTGCATCTTCCAACATGTATTGTACATATGTCCTTTAGATATTTTTTAAGATTTTATTTTTTTGTAAAATACATTTTATTAGTCAGTTTTTTAAGACAAATATTTTATGTTTCTTTGTCAAATAAGGTATTTTGTCATGTAGGAATCTAATAGACTTATCATCATCAAGTCTATTAAGTCTTATCATTCACACTATTGTGTACTATAATACACATTGCTGAAAAAAGGCAGTGATGCTTCACAATTCACAATAAAGTTGACTTGAACAAAAAAAAAATATACAAACATGTCTAAGTGTTAAAATGCCTCCAACTGCATAACATATAGACATCTTTTTCAGTACAAACCTGTTTTATTTCGTTTTTTCACTTTATTTTTCCAACATTTTTCAACATCTCATTGGTACAATGGAAAGGTTTTGCTTTCAGACACTGGGTTTAAAGCCGTTCCCTTCTTGGACTCACATGTGCACTGCTGAACACTTGACTTGATTTTCTTTAGTTAGCCTCCATCAAACTTCTGATTAACCTTTATATTTAAACATGAAATGAGGAAACAAATAAGCCTGAAATAATTTGCTGTGCTAATATTAAATGTGGTTCAGGTCCTCTTTTCTTCACCCTGTTTAGAATCACTCAGACAGCTTTCTTTGGTCCCGAGATATGTCCATTACAAACACAAAGCAACCAAACATGCAAGAACATTTAGTTGTAATTCAGTGTCACTGATTCAAAATGTCCGAATTTGTTGGCATGTTATTACACAGAAAACCACAAGAACAGCAAGAGAAGATTAATCTGATTTTATTTCCTCCAGTAAAACATTTCATTGAACAACAACTATGCAGTTACAAAAATACAGAACACTTAACTTAAACGTCAAAGCATTATAAAGCATATCTATAGTGTACAAGAATAACTCCTCTAAAATGTACATCTTTACAAAGTGTTTACAAATAAGATGCAAAAACAAAGAAGTGCAAAAAAAAAGAGTAAAAAATGAAAGAATCCCCACCAATAAAACAAAACAAAACGTACAAAAAACTCCAAACATACTTCATATTTCTCTGTTGGTTTACTGACGTTGTGCTTTTCTTGGGTGTTTTTGTGAGTCCTTGTTTAAGATTTAAGCAGTGTGTGACAGAAAAATCAACAAATTCCCAATAATATTCACAGTATTTTGTTTAAATTTTCACCTAAAGTGTAAAATGTTGATCTTTTAATAAACACGAATAAATTTGTGGCTTGCAGAAATGTTGACAGGTGGATTTTGTTAACTTGGTGTTTTTAAGTGTAAATGCTGGGGGAGACAAAAATATCAGCAACCTAAATGGCATTTTCCTTGAGT
>JAVKLF010000060.1:6016155-6026799 GCA_034783495.1 Millerichthys robustus | reverse complement strand
TTGTTTAGTAAATGCTCCTAAAGGGGACAAACTAGGCTGAGCAACAGATCTGAAGTTTGGAGGTTTTGAGCTGTGAAACTTAAAATAATGTAAGAGCAATTAAAACGTCAGGCCCTTTCAGACTAAATAAATAGTGAGATGTTTTACGAGGTGTTCTGAGGAAAGGTTAGTATCATACTTGCTATAGATAAATCTTTGAACAACTTAAGTTAGGTGAAATAAAGCTCAATTCTAATATAGATGAATTTTTGAGTTTTGAATTATTTAAGCCTCATCGGTCTAGTCACTTAAACTCAATTTCACCAAACTGGGATTGTTCAGAGAGTCATCTACAACAGGTAAGATATTAATGGTTCCTAACCTATATGCAGCACTCCAGTTCAAACAATCTGAACTGTGAATAAAATTAAAACAAGGGTTTCTAGTCTGAACTGTGGTTTTATCAACATAAGAGTCAAATACTGTAACTGAATCTGTGCAACTACATTTATTTAAAAGAACCCGTTAACTCAATGTGGCTCAAACATTTTGAGAGTTTTAAAATCCTTTCAATTAAAAAAGTCCCATCAGTCAAACTGAAAACCAACCAAATCTCTGGAAATTTGATGCACATCACTGACCATAAACAGTAACTTATAATGTTTCGAAGCTTTTAAACAGAAAGTTTGTCTTACTCCCCTACAAATGGGGGTGAAATCAAAGAACTGTTTAAATAGGTAGGTTATATTTGTGTGATATTAATTTTTGCTGTTGCGGTGTAGATGTGGGACGTTCAAGGTGAAGCCGCCCTGTCCTTTATGCTGATACTTTACAGTTCTTATGCAAAGCTACTAGAGCTCAGACACTGAAACTTCTCCCTCAGAGACTGGACGATGTTGGGTTGGTTCTGCGGCGGCTCGCTCCACAGGTACTTTTCCAGGTGCTCGTGGTCCAGAGAGGAGCGGGCCGGGGTACACGGCAGACTCCGAGACTGGACTGGAGCTCGATTCTGAGTGGAAGGGGTAGCTGAGCTGCCGTTCCTTTTCAGCTCGGCTTCGCTTTCGTCCTCTGAGCGGATCTCTACGTAGTCGTCGTCGTCTTCCTCGTTGTCCTTAAAGTTGGCCATGTAGTTCTGGGTGGGGCTGAGGATGCTCTGAGCCGAAGCTCGGTTCAGGACCACGACCTGTTGGCCGTCGTGTAAAGTCAGGTCTGACTGTCCCAGGGAGCTCCGCTCCGGGAGACTGCTCTGTCGACCGGCTCGACCCAGACCGGGGCCGCGGAGCCTGTCAGGGTTTCGATCTGCAGTGGGTTCTTTACATCTGAGCCCAGACTGGTGGTGGTTCTCCTGCTGGGGGCTGCTTAAAGAGCCGGCTGACTGACACCGACCTGACGGGGAAGACTTTGAGGAGGGGGCATTAAAGGAAGGATGTCTCTTAATGGTACTGTAAATGTGCTCTTCCTCCTCGTTCAGCGCTGAAATGCACGAGCTCCACCTCTGCGACGCTGGAGCAGAGGGGGAGGGAGGGGTAGTCTTCAAGGAGGGGATGGAGCAGGTGTGGGCGCGTCTGTGCTGAGAGCTGGAGGTGGTTTGAGCCTCACTGGACGAGGACATGAAGCTCACCAGTTCTCCATTGCTGTAGGTGGACAGAAGCCAGTCCTCCTCCAGGGAGGTCTCTGGCATCGATGCAGAGGTCGGGAGACCTGGGTGGGTGTGGTGTTGGGGGGCCGGGGTCTGTCCAGCAGAACCGAGGGAGTCTTTAAACATCACCTGGTCGTAGAGCTGAGAGTATTCAGCTATTCTGGCACCTAAGGAGTTAAAGCACAAGATGTTTGTTAAAACCTTTTAGTCTGACAAAAAAAACGTACAGAACTGTTATTTTAGTCCAAACAAAAATTGAAAATAAACATTTGTAATGAAAAAAAGGACGTCAGTTTTTCCACAATACCTATAGCTGGACCTCCTTGTTTCTTCTCCTCTAAGATGGCGGCGAGGTCTTTCTGTTTCCTCTCCGCTCTGCTCCGACTGCAGGAGTCTCCGGGGTCCATGCTCCTCATGCGCAGCAGCTGGTTGGCCTTCTTGATTTTCTGGCTGTACTGCCGTGCCATCAAGAACACACGGCTCTTGGTTTTGTCCATCAGCTCCAGGGGGAAGTCCACAGACTCACCCAGCAGGAGGGAGGAGGATGCCAGGGGGGAGTCCAGTCCTGCCAGCTCCCCTGGAAACAAACTGTGGAGATCTTTGAGGGAGCTGTCGCTCTGGGAGACGTTCCTTTGAGGAAGCTCCACCAGATCGTCGTCTTCTAGTCGGAAGCTGCCGCTGCTGAGTCGGGTCAGTCTGTTTTGGATGCTCTTCACCTTACCCGGGTGGGGCTCTGGGGTGACGGGAAGGGGGCGGGATGCAGGAGAAGGGCTGTGGTGTTCTTCAGTGGCACTTTCACTTTGAAGGTCAGGAAGGTTGATAACTGGGATGGTGAATGATGGCGTAGACGTGATGGGTGGAGGTTTGGGCTGATGATTTGGGGGGCTATTGGTTTTAGAACTAACCATATGAGAACTCTTTGTAGGGCTGTTTCTGACAGATGAGACCTTCTTAGGCGACTCTTTAGCACTCACAGGAAAGGCAGCAGGAAGTCGATCAGCTTTCTTCTCATTGTTCTTGATGTAGTTCTCAAAGTCGGTCCAAATCTCATCGCTGCTCTCTGACATTTTATCTATTTTCTGATGAGAAGTTTCAGCAACGGAGGAGGAATAGGTGTAATGTGGCTCAGAGGACTGTGGGACACAACAAACAGCCTCTGGTCCTTCATCATTTTGAACACTGAAGCTCTCCTCTGAAATAAAGCCTCTGTAACTGTTAGAAAGGTCTTGTTCTGAGCTCAGGGCATTGTCCCTCTCTCGTTTTTGTTCCGTTTTGTTTGTACCTTTCAGCTCGGCTGATGGTGGCTCCACAAAACAGATCGTGTCATAAATATTTTCCTCTTCTAGCTGAAGCTCATAGTTTCCACATGGCTTCACCTCCTGCGCAGAGGAACGGTTGCTCTCAGATGAACTGTCTGGGTCACATTCTCTTCGTGCTGCGATAGCCTGGAAACCCAGAGCGTTTGAAGATGTCGCTTTCTGCATCGGGTTTTCGTCAGGATCTCTCCTGATAAAACCCATGCTCCTCAGGTCCTCATAGCTGATATTATCATAAACATTTTCAAGATCGTCAAAGGTCAGCTGCTCAGCTGAGGAGGATCCAGATATGTCATTGCTAGAGGATTCTGTATGAATCACTTCTAAATTGCCGTGGCCAGCCTGATCGTGATCAGGGATCCCTTGAGCCTCAGTAGCCTTCTCTCCTGCGCTGCTCGCCCTCCGCAGGACTCTGCTGCCATCAGGCGGAGGGTCCACCTGCACCGTGGGCACCTGCTCGACGTGCCAGCTGCAGGGTCGCGCTGTTCTGGGCGAAGAGGTGGCTTCTGCCCTCTCAGAGGCCACCTCTGGCTCTGGGGCACTCGGTTCTGTAGGAACAAACATCTGGTAGATGTCCTCGTCCTCGTCGTCAGGTTGCATGGTCCTCTGGCGGGTGGGGAACATGGCCCTGCGAGCCCGGTGGTCTGCCCAAATGTTCTGCACTGAATGGTCAGTTTCTGTGACTATCACATTGTGAATGGGAGAGTCTGGAGGGTCCTCGGTCACACGAGGTGTCCTGAGGAGCGGCGGGTGGTGGCTTCCTTCCCTTACTAAGGATTCTCTGGCTCTCTGAGATAAAAGACAGCAGAAGTAATGAGCTGTGCAATCCAACAAATACAGACAAAGAAATTGAAGGACATGACCTAATGATAACAGCACAGTGGGGAAGTTATCTACCTGCAAGTCTGAAGGGCTCATGTTGAAAGCTTTCCATTGTTCAATGCTGTCAACAGACGCTTGAGGATTCAGCCTCTTCCTGCTGCTTTTGCCAGGAACTCGTAGCCTCTTTCCACTTCCCTGTACAAAGAAAGTTAAAATTCTCAATTCCTCTCAAGATGTGTTAATCGCATGCATGAAATTCAACATTGTAAACCAAACAGAAAACAAAATGCGTAGTTTTGTCTTGTTTTGACGTCAAACTCACCAAACCACTGTCATCTTCATCATCAGCGTCCTGTTGATGCAATTCATCCCCTTCCTCCCTATCGCTGTGGTCATAGTGATCTCCAGGATCCAGGGACTCTTGCGATTGGTTGATTAGACTCCGGCTGCGGCCTATGGTGCCCAGAGCCAGCTGGGACATGGGAGAGAGGAGGCTGGCACCTAAACTGCTCCTCTGGGGAGGCAAAGAAACCGCAGCAAGTTTTAGGACAAATACAAGCTGTGAATATGTGATCCTGTTAAAACTGATCATCACTTACTTTTTCACCATCGGTGTTGGCAGCATTCTGCCTTGCATTTTTCAGTAATTTGGACAGTGGCTCTGCAAACACGGAAAAACAAACATCTTTAATTTACTTGATCATCTAGTGTTTAACAAACACCAAATTGAAACTGAAATTAGCATTGTGTAATACGAATTATATTTAAATTGGAAATCTGTATTTGTGTTCTTGCCAATGTCTTATGTCAATTCACTGTTTAAAAAAATACAAGAACAAACAAGAAATTGAGTAAATCCTGGGTTTTTTTTTTTTAACCTTTTCTGCGTCCTCTACGAGGAGTGGGGCCTTCCTTGGTTTGAGGAGAGTCTTTTTTGTGGCTGTCAGGGCTGTAGTGAAAACCAGGATGATCTGTGGGATGGGGTGGGGGTAAAGAGTACAATCACACAAAAAATCAGCATTTAAAAACATACATTTGGTGGAAAATATTAAAAACAATCAATAGTAAGTAAATACGTAAGTGGCACTTACGTATTGCATCCATTTCCAAAATGGCTTGTTTGGCCTGAAATTAATCAACATGAGTGCAAAGTTTTTATCACTAGGTGGCGCCACATTATAGTCTTGGCAAAATCTTGGCTTTAATACTCCACAAGAAATGAGTGATGGTCAGAAACATTCTGAGCCACAATTTACACGTCTTGACGTTGTTGGTAGCTCAGTCAAAAAGAGGCATTTCTTTAGTTCTAAGCTGATTAATAAAATACAGAACCACTCAGCTTTATCTAGTCTTAAAGTTGCCTTTCAACAGAAACTTATTTACTTATAAATGCAATGACATTTTACCAACAGTGTACTCTAACACACGTTTTATGTCTACATTTTATGCCATTAGGTATGTACTTTTGATTTTTACTTATTGTTTCAATACCTTGTCAATGTAAACCAGCTGTACAGCATTAACTGTCTTTTGCATTCCATGATGCTAATATAGTTCAGTGACTTTGAACAGATAAAATAAATCCTCAGCTTACTCATGAATACAGCCAAAGGCTGAGGAGGAGACACAGGAGAGATTGGAACAGAATATAGATTAAAATCAAAAGCTGAGCTGAGCCCTCACTGAAGAACTGCATTTTTACATCCACCTTTTGTGCCAGAACTTTAAGCTGAACTCAGCTTATTTTGAGAAATAACAGAGTAGTCATTTTGGTCAATCCTTGAAAAAAATATAATGTGTGTTAAGAACGACTCTCAGCTACAACCACAAAACTAGAGATGAAAATGAAATTCTGATGAGTTCCTCTTACCTTGGCAGGAATTTTAGCAGGATGGTTTTCCAGTATGAGTCTTTTGAGGTGTAAGATCCACATGCGCTTGTCCTGCTGAGATTTGGCCTAAGTGGTGTCAGAGCACAAAACATGGCTAAGAGGATTATATCACACATGCACTTTAAATCAAGCAAAACAATTACTTTAAAATATGGCCTTTGTATATCACACACTAAACTTTTTTTGCTTTTTGCTTTTCCAGGGCTCACCCAAAACACATGGTTAGGTAACAACAATGAGCGCCTTTAGCCATTAAACACCCAACATGTCTGAGCAGCTCAGTGAGATGAGCCCAAATTCTGCACAAAACAATGGGACACCTGAAAATCATCATCACACTTTCGGATTCTTGCACAATGCTGCTGGTAGCTACAAAACATTCCCAAACATGTAATTACAATCAAAACGTGCTCGGCTTCTACTACCACACAACAGGGGTGCTATACCTGGACTGTATGCTGCAGCTTGGGGTTCTTGTAATGAAATACACTGAAACTGAGGGGCTCTTTAGGAATAACTTCCACCAGCATCAGGTTGCAGCACTGCAAGACACAGACAGAAGCTGCATGAGAAGCAGAAACATTTGATCAGTAATGAGTGTCTCTTCAGGGCCTCTGGTTGTCTGACCAGGATGTGCGCCTTGTACGTGTAGGTCTCGTCTCGCTTTTTGGTAATCAGCAGCAGCTTGTCAAACAGGAAGAGGGTTCTTTCGTTTTTGGCTCTCTGCAGACGAAATGTTCCCTCAAGAACTAGCTCCCCGTAGCCGATCAGATCGGGGCCCTTCCAGTTGGTCAGGAGGCTCTGGATTTCCTGCAGGAAAGACGAGGTTACAGAGTCACAGGGAGTTGGGTTGTTTTTGTTTATTCTGACACAAAACAGGAAAAGCAATTATGGAACTCCGATGACTGTCAGTTTTGAGCTGCAGGACATGAATTTTAGAATGGATTGAAGTATTTTTTTAAACCACCACCACCACCAAAAAAAAATAAAAAATTCTGAGTTTTAAACGTGGATCACCAAACCTTAAAAAAATGAAGTTTTAACTTTTCTAGTCAAATCTTAGGAATATGCGTGACTGCACTCAGTCAGGGGTGTAACAGGACACTTATCTCATGAGGCACAACAAGATTTTAGGAAAAAAAGCTTTTGCCACAATTTCCTGTCTTTTTGGACTATAATAAGTGGGTCAAACTCATTGTTACAAGGGGCCAGATTTAAAAACCTATGTGGAAAATATTAAACATTTCTAAATTTATTTTAATTAAGTCAGACAGACTCTTGGTGTGGCAGCTCTTTTGAATCATATGCCCAGTTTTTATGAGATAGACTTTTTACAGGCAGAGAAAACGTAATTATACGATTAAAAGTAATAGGAAAATATTGAAGATAAACCCAAGAAATCTTTTCTCTTGTGCAAATACTTTGTTCAACTCTAAGATGAAATGTTTTCACGCATCCCTGTGTTCTGACCATTCCGTCTCCCAAGCAGATAAAAAAACAAAACTTTCCTTTTATGTCTCCTCCTTACGCAAGCCCATCATTAGCCCGCTGGAAAATGCAGCGCCTTGCGTAAGATGTTCAGGAGAACAGGGTCCTGGCTCATTCAAACACTACAGAGTTCACATCACTGTTCTGAAGAACAATCAAAGAATTGGCTCCTCTAAAGGCTTTAACCACCAGTGTCTGTTTTAGCTGGAGAAAGACTTAGAAAGAGTCTGAGCGAGTGCTTGTGGTACCTGCAGCCTGACAGAGTGCTCGTGTTTCCTCTTCATGTCATTGATGTGCCAGGCCACTCTCTGCATGGTTTCGATTGCTTCCTGCACGACCTCGTAGATCTCCGTGTCCTTCTCCATATGATTGGCTATCTCCTGCAACCAACGAGTTCTGAGTTAGCATTTGCACTCGCATAAAAGCGTTCATCCAAGCGCTGTTTATGTGTGTTCTACGCTCACAATAATGCAAGAAGCATGAACATCTACAGGAAAATGCACACTGAGCACCATATGTCTGAACATTTGGCTCCACCACCAGAGCTGATGCAGAAGCAGAGTCAAACAAATGTGTGCATTCGCAACAATATAGATAAAATCATTAGTTTGTGCTTGCAAGTGTGTGCATGCTTTTACAAAGGTTGTTTTTTTTTTTGTACGTCATTTTGTGTATTTGAAAAGACAGCTGGCAGACAGACTTACGTGCAACAGGAGGTGGTACTTAAGGATCCGCTGCACTGGCTTGAGCAGGTAGGAGCCCAGGGGTAAGGAGTGTCTCAGAGATTCTTGGCGCTCACGGAAAAACTTGGCCAACGCCTTGTTCCTCATGCATTCAGTGAGCACAGCCACTGACCTGTGGAGACAAAACACGGCAAAGAAGATGTCAGACTGACTGTAAATCGTAGGTTGAAAGCTAGGTGAAGATGGGGCTGTTCAATGAAGGATCAGACAAGAGTTAAGCATTTTAGCTGATTGGATAGAAATGGCTTAAAATGGCCTAAAAAATGTGGCCATTAGCATCTGATTAAAATCATGTATGGTACAAGTTTGTAAATATATCCTGAAATCTTCAAAATAACAAATAACCCTAATTAACCAATTTACTTATAGGCATCACTTTTAAAAACATCACAAAACCAAGATGCTTCAAGGCAACAGTGTTAACCAACTTCTCCACTGTGCAACCCTTGGTTTATTTCACTGATCGTAAATACAATTATTGATCCCAGTTTCAGCCTTGGATGTCCGTTTAACTGCGAGACACAAGCTTGAGGCTCAGTAATAGCCAAGCCAATATAAACTCAAATTTGCAACTTTAGAAGAGCAGCACTTTACAGCCTTGTAAGATTTATTGCTCAGTGGAGCTCGTTAGCTTGGCAACCTACTGAAAGAATAAAGAGCGTTTTCAGTAGCTACCCAGGCTACCGTGTATGTGTGTGTGCACAGTGGAAAAAGACAGAAAAGGACAGTTGGAAACTTGTTCTTCCGCCTTGTGTGCATGCGTGTGTGTCTGTGTGTGCACATGTGCATATCTGCATGTCTAAATTCCAGTTGGGCTCCACACAGGCCCCGCATTGTTCTGAAGGAAACCTGACCTTCGAGGTCTGTATGACCACTGTACGTCTGCAGCCTCAGAGAGTCCATGTGCAAGTGTGTCCTTGTGTGTGTGTCATGTGTGACCTCGACGGGGGTCACCAGCTGTGTGGATATGGGACAAGGTCTGTCACAAACAGCTGACAACAGCCCACAAACTTAGTCAGCATTCAATTAGTCCTCATTAGGTTCCAGGTTTTGTCCTCCTGCATGCTGTTCTTCACTAACACTGAGAAGGGAAATTCACAGCCTGAGGAGAAGGTGTGTTGGATAGGTGCAGTTCAGCATAACCTCACGTTTCAACCCGATTCTTATCACCCACGGCGAACACACTGACACAAATATACCCCCCACATTATTCCAGCCAGGTGTCCCAAGGCACTGCAGCGCTCACACAAAGCAGAATAAAACATTAACAGAATTTGGTATGATAAGGTGACAACTCTAATACCCCGTCTGTCAGCAGGTAAGCTGTCACAGTGGAAGAATGGAAAAGAAAAAAATAAAGGAGCAGGAAGGGCAATGGAGAGACCCTGAGGCACAACTGATCTTAGACAGTTCGACTCCTGCTGAGGAGGTCTCTATGGAGCAACGTCAGCTTGTCAGGGAGGAGTAACAGGCAATTCATTGAACCGTACACACAATGGAGCTATGTGAGACGCTGGGAAGACCGCATGTGGAGGTGAGATCAGAGCATGATAACAGTACAGTGGCTTTCTGAACAGATCCAGAACTCACACAAAAAACAGTTGGTTTCTTACCGTGGGTAGTTGGTGCAGTACTGGGTATAAATGTGGAAATCTTCGCTCTATAAAACACAGCAGGAACAAGTTAGCTAAAAGGAGGTATGCAGCTGAAACAAGATTATCTTAACTGAAATAAAACACATTGTTGTGTAGTACGGTTGATGTTCACTTCTTCTGCTACAACTGATAAAAATAATATAATTCATTTTTCAGAATCAAACTAAATCTCTAACTAAAGATTAACATTCCTTGAAATAATGCATATCACCCACCAGCCTGTATGCTGAAGTTTTAAACAAAGAAGCTGCAGCAAATTTTAGCTGTAATATTCACGGACTCACTTTCTGAGGATTTCATTACAAAACATTTCCATTGGATCATGTGATATATTGCTGACAGACAAATAGGCAAAAACAGACAAATATTCCAACAGTTAATGCCAAAGTTCTGAACAAAAGGTGTAATTCAGAGTAGGTTAGGTTGGGAATCAGCTACTACCACACCATATTTTAGCTCAATATCCTCAATAGTGATTAAGTTGTTCTGTTTTTTTTTATCTTGTATTATAGAGGACCAAATGAATCCAACATGTTCTTGTGCTTTTGGTCTCTGAGGTTATGTTGAGGTACAAGTTGCACTTTGAAGTTCAAGATTTATCCATTTAATTTTTGTCCTGTATCTCGGTGGTTTCACTGTACCTTCACTGGCTCATGGCAGCTCTAATTACTGGCTGGTTATTTTATGTTTACAGCCTACATGCTCTGAACCCACAGACAAGGCATCCACTCTCCTCTGCTCACGGATCCTAACTGAAACTCATCCTCGTAGCTTATGATTAGCTGAACTTGTCTATAATTCCTAGTTTATCCCAACAGCTCAGAGCGGTCGGATTAAATAGCCCCTCATTCCCAGTCGCCGCCCCTTTAACTGACACATTTTCCCACCTTGCATTCCTCTCTGAACATCAAAGACATCAAACGGGCAGCATGACTTCTCGAAGCTGGAATGAACCTCTTTGGTATCATCTTTACATCACAGAATTTCTCATTTCTATTTCTGCAACACATTCTTCAACTTTAATTTTCACTGATCAAATGGAAAATTTCCCTAAGTCTTCCCTTCTTTCAGTTCACGCTCCTACAGAAGCTTAACAATAAAATTTAAGCTG
>JAVKLF010000060.1:5986454-6014181 GCA_034783495.1 Millerichthys robustus | reverse complement strand
ACACACACACACACACACACACACACACACACACACACACACACACACACACACACACACACACACACACACTCCCAATGCACACTTCTAATATTCCTATGCACCAAAGCACAAGACCACAAAGTACATAAATGGCTATATGGAGAAAAAAAAATCTGCAAAGTATGCATGTATACAGAAGCTGGCATGCAAGCACACACTCTCTGAACCTAAACGGGACCCCTGCAGATCTTGAAATAACTCACATCTATAAAACACTTTCTTTTTAAAAACATATACAAGCCATGTAAAATCCTATAATCATCTCATGTGAGAGTTCTGATCGTCATGTTGCTGCTATTCATGTGGAAAATTAAATAATATATTCTCTACATGCAAATTATATAGAGCGATCTCTACTTGCTGGAGCTCAGGCCATTAATCAGAACGGAACGAAACAAAAAAGTTCAATATGGATCACAGCCCACGCATCAATTTAATAACAGAGTAATAACACACCAGGTTTTGCTGATGCGATTATTTCTGAACTGACCAGAATGAGCCAGCCAGTAGGCACAGAGACACCGTTAATCACAAGGCGTACAAGAAAAGTCTTGTGTGCACTCTGCACTGTAATCAACATGTAGCAACGCATTTCTTTTTCTCTTTGCAGCACAGAAAAGACGGTTGAACAGAAGAGAACATGAGGATAACTAGCCAATTATTTAAGAGACTTACAGCTACGCTTCAAAAGCTCTTCTTCTTGGCTCCTTAAAAAAGCAATGTGTGTACATTGTCAGAAAGCAAAGAAGAGCTTTTGCTTTTTTTTTGTCACGTATCTTAGTAACTGTTGTTACTGAACTAATATTCAGGATAAAAAATGAACTCTAGAAGTTCACTTGTGAAAGCACAGTAACCGAAGTAGACCAACGGATTGGCCAGCTAATTAATGAAGCCAACTTTTTGCAAATTTTTTAGAGTACTTGGATTTGGATGTCGCCGATATACAAAGTTAGCTAAAAGACGGTAGCTCAGTGTTCTTCAACTTGATCCACTAGCAAAAATCATGTGTTACAACTCTAAATTGTTCCTAGGTGAGCGTTTGAATGGATGTCCATCTTATTTGCCTCTGTGGGCCTGTGATGGACTGCTGTTCTGTCCAGGATGTACCCCGCCTTTCTCTTGATGACCACTGGACATAGGGCCCAGACCCCTGCAACCCTGAACAAGAACTGTCAGGTAAGGAGAATGGATGGCTGGAGATTTAAACCTTAAACACTGTAAACTAACTGTAAAATATTTGACAACTTATGTTGATAAGGTCCAGTAAGTGATGAGTCGGATTATCTAGAACTAAAGTATTACCAAAACCCTTTTTAATGGGTCAAACATTTTACTTTGAGAGCTTTTGTAACATTTATCAGCTGCTCACGAGACATCAACATGCTTGTTTGTTATGGATCCCAGTCAATTGTGCAGAAGCTGCAGTAAAAGAAGTTTGTTTCAATTACAGCTACTGTATTTTGGGAGTTTATGACACAAGATGTGACTTTTTGTGGCCAGACAGCTGCTCTGCGGTATTGAGGGGTAATTGCAGTGTGGTAGGGAGGGAATGTAATGGGTTTAGGAGGAAGTGCTGGAATGCTTCACACCATAATGGGACATGATCGTGCAATCTTTTTTGTGGGATTTAAACAAATGAAGACGGAGTATAAAATAACAGCTGAACCACACAAACAAAAGGAGCAGTGGTTTTGCAAACAAAGCTGCTGAAGGCAGTATTGCCCTATTGTCTCCTTCTTGTAAAAAGGTTACTGTACTTTGGAAAGCAGTTAAAATTCTTTAAAGATGTGACATTCTTCAATCAAAGAGATTGCTACCAACTTTCATAAGAATAACCCAGAAATGTATCATCTTTACCTTGGATACGAAGCACTCTGCTATAGCCACAGGGTCTGCTTTGCACTTTTCAAGATCATGAAGGAGGTCTCTGAAACAAACATCACAAAAATCTGTAAACTGACAAATTGTGAACAAATACGATAACATCTGATTTCAAGTTTAAGGTCTGCTTTCTCTTCTTTCCTGGTTGAATAAATCAGAAAGTTCCACAGCTGCCGTGGAGTTTAGGAGTAAGAGTCACTCTGAGAACAAAAAGGAAACTTCCATGAATTCATATAGCCAGCTCCCATGTGTATGCGTGTTTAAGAGCACACTGTGGAGATTTGGAGAACGGCTGCTGCTGCAGTTATTGTTTCGTGGCTAAAACGTGAGGTCTCTGTGACCACTTTAAACTGCTTTTATGCTTCCTTTTATTGGCTGGTTTGTCTGGGTGCAGCTGCAGAGAAATGAATAGGTGGGAGAAAATGTTTGTCTCCAGATGACCATAAATGATGCTCAACTAGCCACATCGTCTGGATATAGAAGTCAGAAGCACACAGTTTGAAGAGGTACTGGATGAGGACCTGACGGCCACGGGAAAGCCCTTACCAGAAATAAACATGTGGTTCAGTCCGGTTTAACCATTAGCTGGACATTGTTAGAGTCTGGGTGTGTTTTTAAGCAACTGTTGTTTTCACATTCTGAGTCCAATCGTAACCAGGTTTCATATCGCTTTTCTATACAATGTGGCAAAATGCTCTTGAAGTAAACGGTACCCAATTAGTTTAGTTTTACTTTACCTTGACTTACAAAGTTTAATCACGTGTTATTTCTGAGTGAGATCACGTTTAAAGGCTTTAAATGGAAAGCTGTACAGAAAAGCAAAGCAACTACTTACTGAGACATCAGGAAAGAACAGATTTGCAATTGAGTCAGTAAAAAAATGCAACTTTGCTTCATGAAAACATATTTTAGTTTACAGCTCTGGGTATGTTGTACCTGTTAAAGTGGTAGATGTCACGAATATTGCCAAAAAGTGAACCTTTATCCTCGGAGCTCAAGGCCAGTCGAGACTGGTTACTTATGCACTCTAAGTAGTCCTGCAAAGACAAAAACGGAGATCAGTCAGTTAGAAGTACAGCAGACATCTTGAATCATTTACTGCATTGGCGACATTACTTCAGTGAGTTTAAACTTTCCTTACCACAGTTTTACACTGTGTTGAACAGACAACGATAAAGGACAATGTGACAAAAGTCCTAACAAAGTGAGTCTTTGTAAGAAACCTGAGAAGTGAGTCATCTACAGATTTCCTCCAGCACTTCAACACAGATGGTTGTAGCAGCTTTTAAACTTGCTTTTACCCCTCACCATCTTCATCTAAAATGGCCAACATTTCAAAGTAGAATTTGAGTTATCCCCTAATCAAAGAATAAAGAAAGACGAAAATTCAAAGAAAGCAATTAAAAGTCTTTCATTAGTCCCTTCTTTACTTTAAAGCCTGATTCCATTGTTGCCGTTTTGGGTTTTGTTAGTTCTTTAATAGTTTAAATGTTTGGAAACAATTTTTACAAACTGAAACATAAGTACAGTCAGGTGGATTAAAGCCATAGTCTTATCACTGTCTTAATCACATCTGTTACTGATGTGTGCCGATAAGAAGAGAATAATAATTAAAGAAAACCTCAGGTATCTGTCTGCCCTGCAAAACACAAAGCAAAAGTGAAAGGTGGTAAGAGACAGAAATGTAGATCAGCAGAAGAGATTGTAATAGATTATATTGTGTCTGCAGGTAGCATTTAGAGCAGGAGTGTGCAATCCTGGTCCTCGAGGGTCACTACCCTGCATGCTTTACTTGTTTCCCTGCTCTAACACACCTAATTCAGTGGGTGAATGATCTCTTCAAGTTCTGTAGAAGCTTGGTAATCACTCATTCAATCAAATCAGGGGTGTTGGAGCAGAGAAACAAATAAAACATGCGCAACAGCTGCCCTTGACGACCAGGACTGCCCACTTTTGATTTAGAGAAACGTTCTTGTTTTACTGCAACACAAACTGAACAGTTGGCTGAACAGCATAAAAATTTGACACTTCACGAACCAAATCAACAAACTGATTCCCTGGAAAATAACAACCCTCCTGTGCAAATTATACTAATCTTTGTATAGCAATACTGGCAAAGATGGCACAAATATATTCAGGCTTAAAGGGATCACACATACCATCTGCCTTTGTGCCGTCTTTTATTAAATGTCTCCTGCTTGTCTGTCTCAATCAGAGCTCTGATGGTATCTGTTCCTGCAGGCAAATAAAAGTTGCCAACCTGACCAAAAATGCAATTAAAGTACACACGCACAAATAATGGGCCATGCTCGCATACGGGATTATTTCTCACAAGAAAATGTTCTAACGGCACCTCAGTAACAGGTTTCAAACCAGCCTGAAACTGGGCAGTACCACAGAGCACCAGGCTGTCCTCAACATGCACAAACACACCCAGTATTCATTTCATCACCTTTAAACACTTAAGCCACAAAAATAAAAAAAACTATTCCTTATTGACTCCCTTCAGTTTGCTTACTTTATTTTCAGTCTGCTGGTTTAGTTTCTCTATTAATTATTCATCCATTATCGTCCATGCAAGCAGAATAACATTTACCTGTTTTAACGAGTTTTTTTATTACTAAGACCTTCTACACCAAAAATGTGTTATTTTTAGCGGAAATTAGCAACTTCGCTGGTGTGTTCATTGACCAGAAAAAATAAATAACACCTCTGGATGTCGAATTGACCACTCAAGTCAGTCAAACCTAAAGCTGCCAAATTCTGGTCATCAGTAAATGAATTGGTGCATTTCCACTTAAAATAATTGCAAAAACCAGAGTTTTGGTTTCTCCCAACTGGACAGCGGTTAAAGAGACAAAACGTCCAGACTCAAGGGTTTGAGTTTCAGAAGGAAACAATGAAAATCCTGCCTACAGGCAGGCTGCTGGTTATGTTCTGGGTCACATCTGGAGGTCATGTTTAGCGTTTGTTGACCATTGGCTGTATTATGTAAGGTGATGCTTTATTAGGTACAGGGTCAAAGATCTGACCTGGCCTGACCTGTTCACTCATCACACTCAGCCTCAGTGAACTCAACACTGAGATCAGCTCATGCGCACACCTGTAGGCTCACTCAGACATAACTTGTACAAACCTGAAGCTTTCATATGTTAACCATTAACCTCAAGCAGTCTTTCCCCGAAACATAACCGTAACACTACGCTGCAGTAGGAAGCAATTACTCCAGATAATGCAAAGTGCTAACAAGCAAATCTCCTTTCTTGAGCGTTTCCAAAAGTCAGCTGATGCTTGTAGATTATTTCTAAACTTGGGATCAGCTTCATTTGGTCCATTTATGCAGTCCAGTTACAAAAGTAGAAAAAGGAGAGTGGAAAGGAAGATCGATGTTCTCTTTTAATGCTTTTAATGCTCATTACACACAGACACAACAAAACGAAACGTAGAAAAGGCCTGAGGAGTGTACACCAGGTTAAGAAAACACGTGCAAAATAGAAAATAAATAAATAAATTATCCATCTAAACCTTAAAGTGCAGCAGCTAAAAAAACATGCAAAGTAAGCAACACAACAACAGTGCTGCTGACAGATGGTGCACAGGTGAACTCAGGGACGTCTGGGTAAATGTTTGGGTTAAGGCTGTTGCACCTTTTTTCCCTGCAGGAAGCGGATCAGGCAGGGATGCAGCGCAACTCGCACAGAACCGTTCTGATAATAAATGGGTCGATGGTGTGCATGGAAAAGCTCTGTTCAGTGATACAATCACTGACATCTGTCGCTGCTGTACTCACTGGAACGTCATTAGAAGAGAAGTAAAGAAAGCCTAAAGGCATGTCTTTTAAAAATCGGGTTCTGCTATGTAAGAGTGGCTGCCCAAACGCTGGGTGGTCTGATTCGCTAATGGCTTTAGGTGGTTTGCAGAGCAAAAGGTTACTTAGTGCAGCGCCTAAGCTCGCACCAATGTTTTTCTAACCTACATTAGACATTGTTGTCCCTGAGCTAAAACCCTTTTCAGATTTCTTCTCTACAGCATTTCCTTGCCTGTGTCCTAAAGGAGAGGTGGGCTATCGATCAAAAAGGGCAACACAAAACCAAAAATGCTTGCCTCTTCTTCTCGCCATTTTATATTTGAGGATATTAATTTTTTATGTGCTACTTTTTGATTTCCTGTTTTTAAATACAAACATTTGTTCGTTATCTGTGAACCCAGGGTGGAGAATGGAAACAAGGCAGAACAAGGAGGGCAAAGGTTCACCAAAGCATCTGTTCCTGCTAAATGTTTTGTCACTTCTAACCACAGCCCATATCAATCAAACTGCACAATGCAGTTAGAACCATTAATATGTGCCTCACATATGCATTTCAGCTTTTTAAATTTCACTGGGTAAAGACGGAAAAGTTGAATAGAGAATCAAAGGGACAGGAGAAAGAAAGGAGAGACAGCTTTGATGCAAACCACTACACCCAGCCTTCAACAAAGCCACTCAAAGCACAGACCAGAGGCAATGTGTGTTCTTGCAGTTCAAAGCCAACATCACAGAATGAGCACATTTGCTAGAGTGTGCATATAGCAAATGTGTGCCTGTGAATGCAGGACAAAGACGCTGGTGTCATGTAACTCGACCAAACCCCAGCCTCAGGTGAATTTATAGACTCCCAGCAGGTAACTAGCAACGCATGTCATATAAAAATATATACAAAATCAAAAGGATGCATTTTTATCCAAAGGTTAGGCGTTAATGCTTAAAAAAACAAACAATAACTGACAAAAAAGGTCAAGACTGACACACTTTTAATGATGATCCAACAAGAAGAAAGATAACAGCAAATTTGTTTTTTTTTAAATTTGACAGGGAAAATGAGCTCTTTGTAAGGAGAAACTATATACTCCAATTTCAATTACCTCATAACCTTATTGTATTGAAACAGTGGCGCTCATTCTTGGCATTGTGTCGTTTTTAAGAGCAAATGATGGCCTTTAAGTTAAACTGTAGCAGTGTGAGGAGTGCACCAGTTGTGAAACATTTGCCCTTTATCTAAATATCACGCTATTCAGTTCTTTTAATTTTCCAGTTACCATTTTAAAATGAAATATTGTACATGATATTACACCGTATGTAACTTAGAATTGTAATAAGCTTAATTAGATCACCCTGTGCACAGGGATGAGAGGTTTCAACAACTTCTTTACCCTTCAGAGTTTGGGACAGTGTGCTTGCTGGTGCATATTAATCAACTGGAGGTGCAAAGAAAGACGTTTGGATCTGCTTGACATCTTTACAATCAATACTGGAGCACTGATCTTTTAAATAACATAGAACTACACTGTTACAGCTACACAAACTCTTGATTTCTTATACATATTATTTACAATCATATGGATTTTAGCTCCATACCTCTACAATGCTGCGCAGGTCCTGAACGTAGGTTCTCTCTGTATCCATTATCTCCTGCACAACCCGGTCCACATAAGTCCTGGGACCCTGCACAGGGCCCGTCCTCTCTCCTCCTTCTGGGCTTTGCCCAGTCTCTGATTGTTCTGTTGCAGCCAGTTTGTTGCTACCTTTGCCTCCTCCATCATTCCTGTCATCTTTCTCCTCGCATCCCAGCTGCCTTGCGGGGACCAGCTCCAGCCGAATTGCCCCTGAGTCGCGGTCCAAGGTGATTGGGTTACAGTGAGGGGCTGCGATGAGGGTGGATCGGCTGCCCAGCGAGCAGTGACTGTCCCGGGAGGAGGCCGAGGAGGAAGTGGAGCTGTAGCTGATGGGTCTGTCCACGCTGTCAGGAGAGGAGTCCATGCTGATGGCTGAACAGTAGCGTGAGGCGGCGTGACGGAAGGCCGGGTTGCGAAGGCAGCGGGCTTGAAAGTCGACGGAGCTCAGGACCGATCCGGAGTCCGGGACTTCAGGAAGAGGAGGTAACACATCAGGCAGATAGCTATAATCGTCTAAAAACAACAAAAGAGAAGAAAAGCCTCTCATTAACACATTTTATTTGCGTGTTCAAATTTAGGATTCCACTGAGATTTGGACTTGCAGATGTTTTTTGAAAGATCATCTGTGAACCACAAATGCCAAAATCCAGAGGAAAACTGTAAAAGACAATCAGAACCTGGCAGAATTATTAATAAAGTCTGGCTCCTTAAGACAATAATATGAGAAATGACTTAAAACATTTTCACAGCACTGTATATTGCTTTTTCCATCATAGTTAATGTTTAGTAAGTATGCAAAGCTCATGCTGTCACAAAATCTTGGATTGCACACCAATAACCACATAGGACACATAAGACCCTTTCGAACTAGTAAACATTTCAGACCACAAACTCCCTCTAAAAATTGTTTGTGACGTCAATGATTAGGTGAGATACATGATTACCTTATGGTCCACTTTTGTAGGTTTTAGATTTCTGTGTGGCATTCTTTTTCAAACCATGCACTTAAAACTAGACTGCATAAAACAGTCAACTTTCTGTTTTTTACTAATCTGTATAGCAACATGCCCACACCAGTTTAACTCCACGGGTTGTCGTATCATCTTCATTTTTGGTTGACTGCAACACAAAGGATGAATTTGCCTGTTTAATTTTTGAAATTGTTTTTTTTTTGTATTTAATCTGTTTCTCTTTAGTCTTTATTTTATCATAAACCTATATATGTTTATGCTGTAAAAAAATGTGAAAAATATGACAGAAAATGTTTTGTTGTTATTATCAGGTCAATTTTCCCCAAGAAAAGCTTAAAATTAGTCACTGATAACTTTGTGATCCTTACTACCTCAGACTGTATGATAAGAATATTATCTACAACACAAAAAAATTAAATGGCATAGCAATGAAGAACAGTCATAGGAAAATAAGATGTTAAAATTCAAATTAAAGGCAATAAGCATGAAGGTTAAAAAGGTTCCCTGTAACAGCAAACACAATACCACTTTCAGATTCTTACAGTCCCCCATCTGTTTAACATCCCAATTCCTAACATTCTTGTTGACCACAGTTTGACCACATGCCATTTGAGGGCTCCTCATAGATTTGTCCTCAGTTTCACCCAAAGTGTGTTTTCCCTCACAAAAAGCAGATACAGGAAACATATCTGACAAGAAACCTTTAAATTAAATGTTCTAATAATTTGTGTTAATTTTTTTAATGAAGAGAGCGCTCATACAGTAGTTGAGTGAAAGTTCTATTTCTACAGAAAACAAACATGTTTTTGTGCCGCTAGTGGAGTGTCATTTGCATTCAGACGGTCTCAAACAGGCTCACAACCTGGTCTGTGTGCAGAAGTCCATTAAGATATCATTACCAACCTCCAAGGCCTCACAGTCAGTCCAGCTGTAGTGAAACCAAACTTTCACCAGCCTTCCAAGTCCCCTTAAACATTTTCAAAGGTTCATTTCACACAAAGGCTTTGATAGGAAGAAGAGTAAGCAAACAAGAAAGACAACGCAGTAGAGAGCCTCATACCATCACAGTAGGAGTTTAACACTCGTCTTTCCCATCGAAGCTAGGCGCAAAAGTGTATTAGCAGCTGCCATGTTGTGGCAATGCTGATATCCAGGTCTCCAGCACCAGCCCATACTCAACTTTCTTACATCAAAGCATCACAGATCTGAAGTTCAGATTCAAAAACATGAAACCCAAAACTGAGAACACTGTCAAAGAACTGCAGACCAACTCTCTCTGCTTTCAAACAGGTGATAAAAGGGTAACAGTTTAGATTTTAGCAGCTAGTACGACATCATCTACAATTAAGAAACTGAGCCTGAGTGTCACTCCTACATCCCAATTGTGCTGCCACCTGGGGCGCACAAGAACAAACAGAATTTCCCTTTACTGGAAGCATTTTTTGGAAATGATTCACTGCATGTTTGTGTATACCCACCCAAACGTTTGCAGTCCCAGGCCTGACCCAAATTTTCATAAAGACTAGAAAGAAGAAGGAATCTGCTGAGTAAATCTAATAGCACACAAATAAACTAACAAAACATAGCTTCTCAACAAGCCATACTCTGCTTTTACACACACAATACACAAAAGGTATTACATTACAAACCATGACATTAATAGGTAACTGCCCATTATCTTTGCTCTTTGACAAATCTTCCTTATCACAATGTTACCAGTCTATATGCATGTTTCACACAAAATGCATTATGTTTATCATTCAGAAGATAAGACTAACAAAGTAAATTACTTAATGGTCTTATCACTGATGACTGCAGCCAGATATGGGCGGGCAGAGAGCACAAATGTGCAACCAGCACACACAGCAACATACAAGGAGAGCAAACATGAATCCCAAACATCACAGAAAGGTTAACCCATCTTGTGTTTGCCCGGCCTCTCCTTCCCACCTCCACAGCTTCATATTTGGGGAACACCCTGTCCGTTTCCTGGGTGAACTGGCTCTTTTCTTTTTCTCCCTTACATCAACAACCTCCTTCTTAAGACCCACATACACAAACTAAAAGTAAAGAAGATCCAGCTTTAGTTACCTGCTGTCCAGATTATGTTCAACCTGATCCCGGTAAATGATCTTTAATTATGGTCCTAAGCATGCAGGCTTGGACTGTTCCTCCTTTGTGCATGTCTGTGTGTCAGTTCTCTCTGTATGTGCACGTGAAAGATTAGGGTTTCTTGCCAGACGAGGATGAGAGCGTGGATATAAGCGAGTGTCCGAGCAACCTGGCCTAAATGTCTGGCTTGCGTTAAACCTCAGACAAACAAAGGATTTCATTAGTTCAGCATCAGGCCTGGCAGAAAGAAAAACGTTTTGATAGCCAGAGGGAGCAAAAACTGAATCAAGCATTTTAACTGGGATTATTTACAAAAAGATCATGATCCTTTTAGAGATGCAGCAAGTCTAATCATCAGTAAATAACTTGTTTCAACACTGGGATGTTCAGTTCTTCTGGAGATTTTGATCATTAAGTTCATTAAGTTCATTAAGCGACCAATCTCTGTTGAATATGAACAAATCTTTCCTTGATGTACCTGGAAAAGAACCTCTCCGGGTTTCTTAACTCACGTTCCATGGCTAAAAAAGCTCAACAAGGTTTCATACTAAAAGGGGACTATCAAGAGCATTCTGAGCAGCTGAATCACTGACTGGTATGGAAACTGTACCATGCAGGGACCACAAAACCCTACAGAGAATAGTAAGAACAGCTGTTCACCTGGCCTTATTTAAAATAGGTCAAACAAAAAACTAATTAATAATTATCGATGGACTGATATAAAACACTTCTATTGCGTTGCTTTTTTCAGTCATATCGCCCAGCCCTACACTGTGATAAAACTAAATAAAAAATTGCACCTTTATTTGCCAACTTTCATATGCCATGTTCACAAGGCTGCCACTAGAAACACACAAAGACATACAGTGAACTGACATGAAACTGCTTAAAAAAAGGAACTCTACGATTCTACTCCACTGATGCAAATCAGCCAGACAAGTCTCTCTACCAGTCCTGCCAGGTTTAATGGTTCATGCTAAATTTAACCAGTTCACTTCAGTCATACTCTTTAGATTCACCTGAGGAGCTCTTTGTTGTTGAGTGGTCAGCAAACAGCAGTGCTCTCTCTTACCAGCCCTCAGCTTCACAAGTAGCTCTGAGCGTGCTCTGTAATAGATATTTGAACATCTCATACACTGTTGAGCTTTTGTCAAAACATTACGTTATATGCTGATACCACAGAACGACTGCAATACTATTCCCCGTACTTATTTAAAGTCAAGTGGTTTCCCTAATTGCTGGGTTTGAGCAGGAGAAACAAACTGACAATACGCAGCAACAAATTCAACATGTGACTTCCAGGGAGTATCTCTCAGCAATAAAACAATCATCCTGTAAAAGGCAACAACCTAGGAAAATGTCAGCTTGGTTTTGTGGCATCAAAAGGCTTACATAAAAGTGGTACTGGTACAAAAATAAGTCACGAGTTTTCAGAACCCACTATTTCAGATCTTACTTGAGAAAGCACATGAAAAGCAAAACAAAAAACCAACATGGAAACTCTACTTAGAGAGCCCCCAACCGAGATCAAAATAGGAACTTTCTTCCTTTGGGACAAGGAAACAGCCCCACTATCGTGCAACCCAAACTTCTCTTCCAAGAGTTTAGTCAATCCATTTGCTGTTAAGTTATAGAAAATTTGACATATAAGATTAAATAAATAGCCACGTTTGAATTACTTTCTTTTACACGAATTATACACTCTGTTAAAAAAAAGAAATACTTCTGAGACATAAACTGAGCAAATGCATTTTGGGCTAATTAAAAAAAACAAGTTCTGTGAAGTAGTGACATGCAGGAGGGACGCATGTTCCGTCTTTTCTTCTAAATTTACAAAAATTTCAATAGCTATAACCAGAATGAAACTCTTCACAAACAGTGGTTCCAAAAACAAAGGAAATCTGGGGCTGCATAAAAATCAACATGTATACAGTGTAGATATACTAAATTAACAGTTCCTACTATAGAGACAAAAACCTTCTTTACTGTATTTACATTAGAGGAAATAAAGATAGCAGAAGTCTATGAAGGAAGTTCTCATTTTAAGTTCCTCTAACATGAAAGACAGCGTGACATCGCAGCCTTTTCCATATTTTTCACAAACAAAACTAACTATATACCAGATGAATAGGTTAAGATTGAAATATTCTTTTTTAAATGTTCTCTTTCCATGACTTTCTTCTCTTCTCAACTTTTCTTGCATCCTCGTGTTCACCAACTCCTTTTATCATCATCATGTACAATATTTGCAATCCTCTTGTTTTTGTTCAACTTGTTCCTTCATGTGTTTTTTCTTTTTCTCCATAATTTACGTTACACACATAGAACACCTATGAAGTAACCACAAAGTCTCTGCAGAGTTCACAGCTTGTTTCCACTGGGCATTCCTTTGTGCTTGACTTATACACTGTACACGAACAATGATTTTACAGGAACAATGTCAGCTTTTGGTAATAAATATCTTTCAAAAACAGCAAAGCGGTGGCTCAAAATCAAACATATTTCCATGAAAATGGAAGGAAGCTAAAAAGTTCTACTGGAATAGGGAAAAAAGGAGGAAAAGACCAGGACGACGATGAAAGAGAAGAGTGGGCGCTTCAAGCAGGACTTGACCACACACCTCCCACAGCTCATATGTCCTGAAGTTATTTGCATGTGTGTGTTCTTGTTTATACTGCAGCAGGCCTACCAGGTTACAGCTGAATGTGGGGCCACACTGCCCATGCTGCTTACTGCCAACCGCAAACCCAAGAGCTCAGTTGAAAATGTAGCTGAAGACAGAGGTGTTTTGATTTAAACATTTCAGAAACATAAGTGGGAGAGTTCTGTGACTTGCTGTGATTTGGTCTTTACAAGTGACTTGAAGCTTGAGGAACAGTGACAGAGTGAGGAAGGAGGAGTAGACATCCAAGAGGAATGACAGTAGGCAGAAAAGATGAGAAGCATAGGCAAAAGGTCAAACCCACTCCCTTATTTTTTCTTTGTTTCATTTCCCACCCGCTCTATCTTTTGTTGTGTGTTAACGTTTAAACTTTCTATTTCAAGCTAATCTGCTCAATCTTGCCAGCAAACTTTCAATTTATATAAAGCCAAAATACAAATAGCCCTATTTGCCACCTTAAATCTTCGGTGTCTCTGCTTCCCGTCTTTTGCAAACTCCGCCTTCATTCCTGATAGAGATATAAGCTTGATCTCAAATGACGCTAAAGACCATAGAGTGTCGCTCTGGATTTCACACTGCGGCCCAACAAATTGTGAAGCGCAGAAGAAGAAGAAAGACGGGGGCAGAGGTTGGAGACAGATAGAGGTGAGGGTTAGGATCGGAGACCCACAGGGCGGGGTTTCCTATGAGCTCAATCACCAGACCAACAATGGAGCTGCACAGGATGGGGAATGTGTTCAAATTCAGATGTTTTGAAAGATGGCTGGTGGAAAACAAGAAGAGGAAGAAGAGGAAAAACACCTTTCTAAGGATTTTCTGTAAACATTAAAAGTCTCAACGCACCTCTTGGCTGTAAAAGACTCAGGTTAAAACTTGAGGAATCTTTAAAAGCTTTCACAACCTCATAAAGCTTCAGTAAAACAGGCACACAAGCAGCTGGTGTGCTGATTAACAATGATTTTATCGACATAATAAATATCACGCACAGTTGACACCTCTTCTCTGCATTTATGAAAGTTAAAGCCTCTAGAGGTTTCTTTTTGTTATCAACATTGTGGACATTAGTTAGGAATGTGCCTGTATAGCTGACAACTCGTGTGTAGCTGTGGGAAAAGCATCCATCTGCAAGCCAACCCTATTTTCAGACACAGAGTCAAGCACTCACCCATGGGACACCCAATGTAACCCTCAATGTGCACACCCTTGCCCTCCATTTGAGTGTGGCATGCTAGTCTCATTCCATGACATGATTGGCTTTCAGACAGAAAGAAAAAAAAAATCACTGTCCAAGTCACCACTTTATGCAAAAGATCACCACCCAACTGCACCCGCAGCAGCACACCGGTAGAAACTCAGGTGAAACTGGAGATATTTTTTTTTTCAACTTTTGCCTCTAAAGAAGCCTGTCCACCCATCCTCCACCCATCCTCCACCCATCCAGCCACCGTGGGGTTGCAGTTCTTTGCACTTATGAGAGGTTAATGCCCTCCCCTCCCAGTAGACAAGCATGGTGGGAGGAGGAGGAGGAGAACGTAGGAATCCATTGTCTACGGAATCTCTAAACCAAAGAGTTTGCACTAAAAAAAGTAATTATTCCCCCTCCTCTCTTTTTCACTCCGTCCCCATTTGTAGCCCACCGCCAGCTGCTGCCCTCTGAGGCTCTAATTTGGGTCACAGCCCTCCGAATGCCATCATTCACTCGTTCAAACAAACACCCAGGCAGAAGAAAATAACACGTTCAATAAAGGGCATTAAAAACCATTTGTGTTAACTTGTGTAGTTTACTTTCAGAGCATGCACGCATCTTCGGTAACCAAAACTTCAAAAAACAAAAAGTGAGAGGCAAAGGAAGAATTTGATATCACCAGTCGAACAGCTGAGACCACGTGCAGCATCATCACAGCATCAGGAGGAATTTCAGAGCGCGAAAGCAAACGAGCAGCACTTTGACACCAGGGGTGAGAAAGCAGGCACGGCACTGTTCATACACCAGCAGACACTGACGCTTCACACAGTACTGTCAGCAGAGAACAAACATCACACACACCACACAGAACGTGAAGACAAACAATCCAACCATCAGAACACTAGCATGTACCTCTCGTGTTCAGAAGCTGCTGTCTGATATTCTGTAGTTGCCACTTAAAAGACTAAAATTGATTTTTTTTTTCTGGTCAAGTCAGATGTTTTCATAATTATGGCCTTAACTGTCCCAAGATTTGCTGACACCTTGAAACAGCATAATTCAGTCCCACAGACATTACCTCACCTTTCGGGGAAACTTGTAATCTATACTCAATATTTCAAAAAAGAAAGTAAAACGTAAGTATTTTCTGCTCACCGGTAGGCATGGTAGCTTTGCTCTCAAAAGAAATGTAAGCAGAGGTTTAGAAAGTGATAAAAAGAAAGTTCAAAAAGAGAACCAGAACGGTCACATATCCAGTGTTCCAAATTGTATTCATGGCTTAGACAGAAACCCAATATTCCTTAGATGTCCCAGTCGTTTTGAATCTTCTTTTTGCAGAGAACCTGTGTGCAGTTCAGCTCCAGGACTTCACACTCTGAGGCTGTGTTTCCTCCTGGAACACACTCCTCCTCAGGCTCTTCTCTTTAGCTCTCTTCAGCTTGGCAAAGATCTCCTCTGTCTGGTTCTCTTTCTGAATGTGCCTCTCCCTCCCTCGCGCCTGCATCCACCGTGTGCATGTATGTGTCTGGATGTGTGTATGTGTGTGTCAAAGTGAATGGCCTCTGCTCTCTCATGCTCCCCTCCCTGCTGGGTATTCCCCTCCCCCCCACGATTCCTCCTCCCACTTCTCTTGCTGCAAATTACAAGGAGCAAGGAGTTCCATTAAGTGCCTCTACTCCTCTTTAATCTTTTCTGTCCTTGTTGACTTTTTTTTTTTACTCCACTGCAAAACAAACAAACAATTATTTGGTTTTGTTCCCTAGCACTCTTTTTTTTTGGCAGGGCACGCAACATTTTTTGTTTGTGTGCGCGTCCTTTGCACGCGCAGCAGGCAGATGAACTGTTGCTGCTGGAGTCCAACTCCAGAGATCACACACACCGACACACACTTTACAAGGAGAGGGGGTTATATGGCTGATCAATAGACCTCGAGCCGGCTCAAACAAAAGTTCCTCATCCACTGCGAGAAACCGCACAGCTCATTATGTCACCGATTAGAGGAAGGCTGGACAGAAAAGGCAGAAAATAAGCCTGAAGTGAGAGAATGTTAGAATTAAATTAAACTGGAAAAATTGGTATTTATTGATTTTTTTAAGAAAAAAAAAACTTTATCTTGCAGCCAAGCTGTGAAACACTGTACTGAGATTTGCTTCCATTTACCAAAATTTACCAATCTTCTTTGCATTTCTTAAACATTTATTTGTGTTAGGTTTAATTCTAAAAAGTTAGAAAATAAAAATCACAGAGAAGCAGCGATTTGAAGAGTTTCAGAGTTTGGACAATTATTCAAACAAAACAAAAGCAGATGATTGGAATTTTTGTGGGAGCTGAAGCTTAAATCAAAAGTTAAAGCCTGCCTTTGCTGTTTATATAGGCACGTGCCCTTTTAACTTTTTTTGTAAGCTTCCGAACTAAGTGGCTTCATATGATTATACCCAAGTTGATCAAGATGCAGTCTTAAAAAATCATTGGAATGAGTCTTTGATGCATACAGCCAAACATCAGCGAAATCTAAATAAAAGAGTCTAAATTAAACAAACTGATTTGGATGAGGAGGATTTATGCTAGAACTGGAATTATGAAAAATAAAACAACATGTAATGAGCCCAGTTTGTTTGCTTTTCATTCACACATAAAAAGTGTTTAAAAAGAGTATTTGTTTGGGATGTTCGGGATTCTAAACCAGAAAAAGTTACAAACCTTAAGTACTAAATAAAGCGGGTAAATACTGTTGGAAACAAATACACTTAGAATCACACTAACATGTCTACTTGCTGCTGTTCATGAGAAAACAAGCGAGGACATTGAAAAAAAAAACAACAACAAAATAACAGCAGAAATAGAGATTAAAAGAAATGCATTCTTCTTTTTTTTATCTCCTAACCCGTGAGGTGTACACAACTTTAAATAACACCGCTAAATCAGGACAGAACATTTATCCCATCAGGAAAAAAAAAACACACGGGACAATAAAACCTCAGTTTTCTGAACTAAAGTCAACGTCTTTACAACTTGTTGCTCTTATTTAAAGACAAGGGACTGGTCACAGCAGCATGGGGTTCTACAACAGCCCCCTTCAGAAGAGATCTCCTGGACGGCCATCACAAATACACACAAACAGAGCAGATCCCAGGAAACACGACCTCTCTCTTTCATGGTCTGAGTGTCCGTTGACCCACGAAGGCCCTAAACCTCCATTCTGAATCTAAACTGTTCACCTGCCACTCCTTACCCCTCCCCCTGCAACACACACACACACACACACACACACACACACGATCCTCTATAATGAGCATCTCCAGCTTAGCAAACATGCAGAGAACTTCTAAACTCCTCAGTTCAGTCGAGCAAGACCTGTTGATGACATAAACATACAGCAGCAGCACCTCTTATCTGATGCCCTCTGTGTGCCCCCACAAACACAACTCCAGCCCCTACATCACGAGACGAGAGAAATACCTGGTTTACTCTGGGCATCTGTATGGGCAGTCAAGGGTAAAATGAAAAAGGGGTCAAAAGGGCAGTGATAAATATTACAGGTAAAGAATATCGGACCGAAATTCTTTTAAATGGTCATTGGAAAACAAGAAGCACCAGAAACACACTGTTCAGTTCAAATATAGGAGATCACGCTAGGTTTCTGCACTTAGAAGCTAAAATCAGGAAATGTCTTGTTAAATAAACTGAAGCCATAGTTTTTTACAAGTTTTACATGACTAGTCACGTAGCTGTCAAAGTCACAACGGATGTCATTTTGAGGCGACTAGTCGAGCCTGACAATGCATGTAAGTGGCATCAGCAGGATGTTTTAATTTGGATTTAAAGCATTTAAAAAAAACACAATCTTTTAGGAATTACAGTTTTATTCTTCAAAGAGGAAAGACTGAAGAGGAGTAAAGCGTTAATAAACACTCTTCTCAACTTTTACTGGTGCTTTCCAACAACATTGTGAAGTATCTTAATAAAATACAGCCTCTTGCTAGTATTATTGTCAAAAAGAAAAACTGTCCACATCCACTTGGAGAACATCAAGCCCCAAAAGAGGTGGAGAACTAATTAAATGGTCATTACTGGCTGGTGGTGTGTATGTGAGTGTGTGTTTTGCATGAGTGTGTGAAATCTGGTTCAATCTCTGGCTCAGACAGTCTGACAGCTTCTTCATTTTCTCAGCTGTCCACAGTATAAAGTGTTTCTGTGGTAACAAGAAAGAGGGAACGGGCAATATTAAAAGAAATTGATTCAGAGTGGGAGGGAGACTGTGACTAATGACATGAGTTTGTGGGTGGAGGGGTCATTCATATATGGTTTCCCCCTCCTTCTGTGACGCCGTCATCCTTTGTCATCCCAGAGATGGATCATCTGCAGAAACACACACTACTTCTTTATCTCCAGATTCTTTTAAGTGTCACCAACACTCAAAGCTTTTCTTCTTACTGCCCAAATCTGCATTTACAGACAGTGGTGTCCTCCCCCTCCCTCTTCGAGGCAGCCTTAATGCTTACTAATGCTTCTTAACCCTTCCTTATACTTTAGTCAGTCTCTGTTTTCTACCAAGTAAGAAAAAACACAAGCCATGACTTCTGAAACAACACAAGTTTTTTCCAAATTATGGTACGGTAAGTCACAAAGTATAGATTTGTGTTTTAAATAAAAATATACATAAATATTATGGTCAGTTATAATTGTCGAGGTTGGATATGAAGGAAATAAACAGCAGTATAAAAAGCAGCATGTTGTTCTTGTGAACTTTCTACCACCTTCACTCCTGACAAAAATGCTGAGTCACCTGGATGTCAATGAATGTAATATTGGGGTATTTGCTCCAGATGTTGCATTTGAAACTTTTAAACACCATTTTTTTAAGTATTGATACTGTTGAATAAATATCATTCACAGGCTAAATCTCCAAAATATTTAAATGTATACCATTTAGTTTGTGTTTTACTAACTTTTTAGATGAAATCAAAGATAAAACAAGACTTCAATCCAGGCTGACCACTTGAGGTTAAACAACAGTGATTTTGTCTATCCCATACTTCACAGCAAACACTTAGGAGGTACAATTGTGCAGTTTTATGTCAAGTTGATTTGCTGTTGTAGTTACTGTAACAATGTATCATCAGCTACTGTTTGTCACATAATGGCAAGTATGTCTTCAAAAATAGAACAGAAAAGGAATGAGTTTTTTCCAAAGAGTTTCTAAGGCAAGAATAACAAACCGTCAGGTATATCAGATTATATTTCACCACCCAGCAACAAGATCAGGCCAGCCTACTCAGCACGAGTCTGTGAACATTGAAGAGATTTATGGGGGGAAAAAAACAAAAACAAAAGGCAAATTAAATACTCACAATACCAGGGTCATTTTAACTGAGCAGTAAGTAAATTCTACCGTTTTGATGACATTTGTTAAACTAATAATGCTTGTATTTTTTTCTATCCATTTGTTTTAGGACATGTCCAGAAATTTGTAACTCACCGGCCAACAACAAAATATTAGTTTATAATGACAGCAGCACTAGTTAAAAGTGTTTGTAAGAGGAGAAATCTCAAAGAGTCGGTCAGAGAAGCTGGAGAGAGAGTCCAGAAAAACACAGAGCTTCTTCCTCAGTCCAGCAGACTAAACAACAACAGAAATAACTGCGACAGTGACATCCACAACTAATGAAGTGTGGCACTGTGAACATCGTACAACTCAAGAAAAGTATTTATGATAAGAGATAATGTCAGCATACAATACTTTGTTAAGAGAGAAAGAAAGCTGAAAGAATGATAGAAACTAACCATCAGCAGAAGCAGAGTGTTAGTCTAGTTTAGCCTTAAAATAGTTCCCGATAACAAAATTGTCTGAGTTGAACATAAACATATGTATATGTATGTGTTAAAAGAAAAATGTATTTTCGTACAATTTGGATCCAAGCAGTGCACCATAAAGGTGAGAGTATGCAGTCACTGTGTGCAGGGCAAATGTGGCGGATATTCAGAGGAAACTGTGTTTAGCCTCAGATTAAGATGCAGGATGGGGGTCCCACTCCAGGGGAAAAAAAGAGCAGACTGTGGGGGAATTTTCCCTTCATTAAGGTCATGCATGACACAAGAATATTTTATTGAAATATACAGTTTTAACAAAATATGACAATACTCTAAAGTCCATGTAAAAACTGAATAATAGCTTCATTTTTCAAATATGCCTCACCCGTGACAATATTTTGGAATCAAATATTAATCAAACTCAAGGCTAAATATGCAGTCTGAACACTATCTGGGCTGATTTAGAAAGGATATTTAAGTTTAAATCAATAAATAAAATGTTTGATTATTTCAACCACTCTAAAGAGGCAAAGTAAAAAACATACATGTATAAACCTGCTCCTGTGTTTGTGAAGCTTTATTTGGCCAATATATTGAGAAGAAAATCACAAACAATTAAATAAACAGCCAACACGTAGTAAAAAAACCCAGCAATGTTTAAAAGAAAGTGAGTCTCTCATATTGTCCCTAAATCTGTGTCCCTCAGAAGCTCAGTGTTCCAGTTAGGAGTCTTTAAATGAGGACACACCACACAGGAGAACACACACGCGTATGTGCGCAGACACACCAAACACTGCAGGCAATATCGTGGTCTGACTGCACAAAAATAGCTCTAAGAAATGACTTTGTTTCAGGTATTGTGTAACTAATATGATCTGGGTTTGATCTACTTTAGTAAACACAGGTCACAGGAAGAGAAGCTGAAGGTGCTATGACTTTAAGTCTCTGAGATTATGAACAATTAATCAAACTGCCAATAAATCAGGATAAAGTTAACCCTTATAACAATCTAAAATGAGCATTATTTCAGATAAAGACAATATTGCTGTTGTAATGTCTTAAACTCTTCACAAAAACACACCAAGTGGAAAGTAGTCTGCATCTTCAGGGCTGAATCAAAAACTACACCAGGTTGTCATGCTGTTTGATTAGTCAAGAAGGTAAAGGTGCTATTAGAAATGAGCTAAATTGAGGCTGTAGTTTGTGTAATTGATGGTCAGATATCTGCAATTATACTCAAGACCCAGCATTTTCTGAGGTTAAAACAAGAAGACAAAAACATAAATCAATATTAAAAAAAAGTCTGAGCATGTGTGTATGAGATAGTACACTGAATGTCATTTAGTTGTTACAGTCAGTTGCACACAAAGACAACACGTCACTCACCTCAGAGAGAGAGACTATTCCCCCTTTCAGCCTTTCCTCAGTCGCTTGTGTCCCAGAATCCTCTCACAGGTTAGATCCATGTTCGAATGTCTGAAAAGTTTTACCAATTGCTCAGTGACTCCGAGACGTAGTTCTCACTGATGTCAGGATACCACGATTCGGGGCCCACACCTCTACAGTATGAGGTCAGCTCAAAGTGAACGAGAACCACTGAGGGAAAGCAACAAGGGGAACAGATGGAAGCGCAACACAACGGAACTGACTGCCCACCAGGAGGGGAGGGGGAGCAACAGGGAGCGAAGAGCTCACACATCCAAGCAGCCAACTTCCTGACCAATTACTGCTGCAAGACCAGTCTCTCTCCCCCTCTCCAAACGGGCAGCGTCTCTCTCTCCTCGCTCACTTTGCTGTGAGGAATCGCTGAAAACACTGGAAAAACGCCAGCACTGCAGGCAACGCGAGTGACACTGGAAAGAGCAAAAGGAGCTGTCACTGAAACTGTGATGTGTCTAAACGCTGAATAACGGATAGGCAACGGCGATTAATCGTTAATGTGAAATAATGTTGACTAACAGGAAAATGAGTGGGATGGGTGAGAAAGAAATTGACAGCTCATGCAAAGGACAGGAAAAAAAAACTACTGTGGCACAAGGATGAGTCTGACCCCCAAAACACACCAACAAGTGGGTCACACTGCAAGCGCAAACTATTGGGTATTTTTTTCAGTCTTTAACCATCAAAACAAAACTACAACAATTCTAAGCTGCAGGATATTGATGTTCGGGGGAAAAGGGAAATGATCAAAAACAACAAAAAGTTGTTTTCATGTTTGTGAAGCTCAAGTTGAATTTGCTGTGATCCAGTCTGAATGTCCAGTCTGAGTGTATAACTCATTTGACCATTGTTTTGCATCCTAAAGAGCAGGATGAAGGAAAGTCCCCTCTCCTGGAGCCAGTGGCTGTTGTTCCTGCCTCCTAGCAGCAAGGTTTCCTGAGATTCTTGATAAAGCAGCTTCCTGGCCCTGTCAGCACACACACTTTCTCACTTCCACCTTTTCAGCCTGTTAGACGGTTTTCAAGGAAAAACAAAACTGGGGTGATTTTGATAAGCAAATAAGTAAAAACAGTTTCCTCTAATGACCCATTTCTTTTACAAAATGAAGAAACAAAAAACACACATTGGAGCAAAACAATAGTCGGCAAAGATTTAGGACTGATACAAGAGAGACTGGGTTCTCAACTGAAAAAATTGTAAGACTGCGCAGACATTTTTTAACAGAGAATGACTCACTGATCTTTAAAACATTAAAAATAATGACTAATAATAACAGCCACAGATTTTAAAATGTAATGGCTGGTATGTCACTATACCAAATACAACAAATTGCTGAGGTTAAACAAAACATTAAATGTTTTTTGCAAGTTGCACCCCCCCAAAAGAAAAACATAATAAAACAACAAAAAAAAAAAACCATAATAAAAAACAGGAAGGACCTACCCTTCCATTTCCCGCCTATCTTCAGTGGCTTGTTTACAAATGACCAAACAGGAAGTGACGTAAACTAGCAGGTGAATCATACTCATGTGACAGCTTTGTCAATGTAGCGTCACCTAATATTTGGCTTCTATCTCATCAGAGGAAATGGTAATGAGTAAAGCTTTGACTACCTTTGTCCCGAATCTTTGCCATTGTGTGACCTCATTATTGTTAATGCTTCGTTTTGTGGAGACAGAGACGCTAACATGCTAAAAAGTCAGGCTGTATTTTCAGAAATCATGGTTTCAAAGTGAGAACAAATGTGCAAGAGATTTTATAACTAAAATACAGCTCTGAGGAGGACTGTATTTACTCCACCTACACCTCCTTCTCTCAGGCTGACAGATGAGAAGGCTGAGAAAGAAATGAATAAATTAGCCAAACGTTCAAGCTGAAATTTCACCTCTGTATTATTTTACTAATGACTCACAATGTCAGATAAAATGCTGCTAAACGTTATGAGCAAATGACGAGGAGACTTGTGGTCCCATATAAAAGCATCTAAATACCACTGAGAAAAATAATGGATAGATCTTGCACATATAAAGAAATACTGTATATTTCTATATTTCTAACACTTATATTGAATTATGACATACTGTGTTCATGTATTTATTTCTATATTTAAACTACCCATGTACTACTACTAATATTAATCACTGAGTCAGTTAGTTAAAAAAATAAATAAAATCAAGCTTAACTTAGCATAGGTAGCTTAGCTTAGGGCTGATGGCTTGTAGCTTGTCAGATGAATCCTACTCTAAAAATAAAAGTATAGAGCAATGGAACTGGTGACTAACTAGAGTTAAAAAGAAGTCCTTTCGTTGATCTCAACTCCCTTATTTTATAGTACTACAGAAATTGAGGACATACTGTAGTCCACAGCATTACAGGTAAGGAGTCTGAAACTCGCCTGGGACCTTTCTGTGTGGAGCTTGCATGTCCTGCCCATGCAGGAATGTCAGGATAAACGGCAACTCTAAATGGTAAATGAACTGTAATATCATAGCGTCTTTCTATCCAACCAGGAAACTCAAAGCACTTTACGCTACAATCTGTGCCCTCGTTTATCTATTCACACAGCACTCTACTATGTCTCTCTACAAATCTAATCTAGATAAAGTAGTCTATGCAGACTAATCAGTGGTTAAACCACATTCAGACACTGATGGGACACATAGAGGTAGTAGGGGTTCAGTGTCTTGCCCAAGGACACTTCAACATGGGACTGAACAGAGGTGGAATTGAACCGCCAACTCTCTGATTGGAAGATGACTCATCTCACCCACAGCCGCCCCAAATATGATTTATACAGTTACAAATGTGCTGCATAAAAGAAACTGTGCAAAATCAATTTGCTTTCAACTAGGGAAACGTTTCAATTTCTAATGTGGTTTTTCAACACAACAGATACTAATATCCCTAAAGAAAATTATTGGGAGCATATGTTTGAAATTAAGATTTGAAGAAAGACGAAGCAACAACTCAGCCATTTTGTCTGAAGTAGGAGCCAAAACACATTAATGCTCTGTTTTAGATAAGGCAGAGGAAAGAAAAAGTTGTCTGCATTTCACCAAAGTTAACGAGGAACTGCTGAATCGAGTGCAGGCGCCACTTTGTGTATAGTGGTTTCTGTGCGTGTGGCTGTATGTGGGTTTGAGTGGGATAAAGAACTGGGAATGCATGTTGGCAGGTTCCAGTTGACCTGTGGAGGCTTTATTTTCTCCCATATTCATATTGGACTAATGCGCTGCCTTTCCCATGCCAATGAAAACCCTGGAAGCCGATCCCTCTCCTCTCTCAGGGAACCTAAGATGTCAGTGCGCACAAAAGGAGCCATGAAAGCCGTCCAACTCAAGCAGGGGCCATTATTTACAGTACCAAAAGAAAATTGCTCTTCTCCAACACTAATCCCCGTTCAAGACAGTCTATCTTCTTCTGATGTTTCCCCATTTTGGCCTTTTTCAGTCCCTTCCTCTAATTTTGTTGAAATCTTCTCTGCCTTCACTTTTCTTCCACCACGTCTCCCCCTCAGTCAACTCTATCCCATCACCATAATAAAGTTAATTGTAGGTTTTGTAACCAGTAAGCCCAAGATTAAGTGTAAAACCCTAAACAGAAGCTTTGCCAAACTTCCGTAAGCCATTCAAAACAGGTACACTGATATTGGCTGAACGGAGAAGTGTCTCTGGACACAGAAACGTTTTGCAATGACTCCACATTTGTTTTTTTAAGGTATTTAAAAAGAGAGCAGGCATTAAACTTAAAATAGACAAGATTGGGATAATTATAAACTTCCAAGTTATTTATTCTTTGAGAGCGTTTCCATGTTTTATATAACACAAGTGAATGAATTAGATTTGCTTTATCCCGTCAAAAGTATTGTAAATATTATGTTACCTAAATTTTACAACTATACTTAGTAATTTTGATACTTTAGCAAAATATAGTGGCTGCAAAGGAAATTAGTACTTAAAATGCAACAGGTAACATCTATTCAACTTATGGTAAAGTGCAACTAGTACATCTGTATACTGTCTAAAAAGTAATGGGTGCACAAATATATCCCGTTCATAAATTTGAAAAAATATATTACTTTTACCTATTTCAATGCACAAGAAATATCAGTCAAGTTATTGGTTTAGTATTACTGGTGGTGTTGTGATCAGAAAGAAATATCAGGTCACATGTTACTGTCATAACATCTAGTACCTAAGACTACAAGTTTGCCACACATTAACATCTTTGAAAGGACTATGACAAAGTTTTTACTTTAAGTTTGAGTACAGATGTTAGTGGCATGTCTAAACTAGGCCCAGATGTGGCCTAGAGGAAGATGGGCCCCATAAACACTGTAACCCCCACAGACACCCTGACACAGCACTTTCTGCACATAGAAGAAATGATGATAATATACAGCTACATTGACATTCTGAAATTGCTAATCTAAACAGATCTCAGAAAAGTTTGAAGAACCTCGTCACTTGAGGTTTCTGCATTTAACCAAAAGAAAAGAGGTTATATATTGATGAAAACTGACTTAACAAATGGGAGGATTACAAGTATTGTCATTAGTGCTGGAGGAAATAAGCCTGCACAGTTGGCTTTTTTGATGATATTTTTAACCATATTTCAGTCTTTAGATCTTCATCGATCAAACGGAGGTAAATAAAAGTGAGCCATTGTGACAGAGCTTTTATTCTTAACATCTATCCACAAGATTTTTCTGAGGTATAGGAATTTTTTAGCAATAAGGCCAACAGCTTTATTCACACTGCAGCTCATCTCTGAAAATTCAACAGATGAAAAAAAATGCATAATGTCATCAAGCTAATTTTTTCATTACTATATTCAGATATACATACACATTTCTTGATTATGATTATGTATACGACTTACAATGTTCATGTCCTTAGCATAATTTAGCAATGAAAAGACAATACTGATAAAAAATATTTAGGCACGACTACTGAATTGAACACTATGTTGTGATGAATAATGCTAATATGAAGTCAAACAAAAAAAGAGCATAAACTTAAACCGGAAAGTAACCCGTTTGTGCTGACAGAGGTGAAGCGGATATGTTCATACTGCATTAAACTACTCAACACGTGAAGAAATGAACCGAGGCCCAGACCAAAGAATAGATGTCGCTTTTACTTTTTCTCAGCTCTTCCACTGCAACGTTATCTTTAATCATCTCCAGCCCTCTTTTCTTTTATCTGCCTTTTTGCTTACAGCAGCAATCACCACCTGCATCATGTTACAGTGAAGTGTGCTGCTAATATAGGCCATCAGTGACTTAGATGACAACAATCAGCCACACGAGGCCTCAGCCCAAGCCTTCAACACACGCACACACACATCCCCGTGGAGCCGTAACAGAATTAAAAATCTAGGACGTCAGACATAAATGGGAGAGAGAAAATGGTTTGAAACTGAGACCATCAGAGGAAAAATATTTACGCAGCCATTTTAGTCATTTATTCAATGCTGAATAAAAATCATATACCTTGAATTGAACTATTTCTCCAAAGTGACACCATTCAAAGTTATCTAGAACAAAAAAGATTTTATTCAGAATTTTCTACAGACCACCACTTTAAAAAAGTCTGAACTTTCCTTTTAAATGAGCACAATGTGCAACAAGCTACTGATTAAGATACAAAAATGTACACATAAAGAAACAGCTAGCAAATGTGATATGAACACAAGAGATGAGTCACTGTAGGATGCTGGTTTATATGTGGCCTGGATACAAGAAAACCCAAGAAGAGACTTGGACGGAGGGGGGAGGAGGCTCCCATATTTTTAGAATTGGTCCCCATGCACACTTATCACCAGGGTGTGATTTAGAGAAGAGTCTCTAACTCAAGTTTACAGCTCACCATGAACTGTACAGTAGGTGCTTATCAAGGATGTCTTACTGGTAATGGATGGTAATGGGGAAAAAAAAAACAAACTCTAAGATGCCTGGAAAGCAAATATTGTGAAACGCCACTTGGATCAAAGTCAAACAAAAAGTTCAAGCTCTGGGAAATCTATACAAGAGTTTGAAAGTTTAGCAAACGCCACCTGTGGAGTGCTCGATACAGTAACTTCCTAAAGAACATTTCATCAAACAAGATTGCTCTCTCCCACACACACACACACACACACACACACACACACACACACACACACACACACACACACACACACACACAC
>JAVKLF010000060.1:5926598-5964442 GCA_034783495.1 Millerichthys robustus | reverse complement strand
AGATAGATAGATAGATAGATAGATAGATAGATAGATAGATAGATAGATAGATAGATAGATAGATAGATAGATCGATCTTTATTCTGTTTGCATGGATGTAATGTGACACCTTGTGGGCTGAGGCAGGCAGAGCAGATTAGAAGATAGAAGCTGCGTGTCAGAGTCTTTGTTCACCTTGTTGGTGCACAATCCTCTGTGCTGCTGACCCACCAGCTTGAAGAGGGTAAGACGCCAAAGAATTTTTAAACTTTTGTTTTTGCTGCTTGCACATTTTCATTTCTCTTTTGCACATTTACATCATCCATTCAACATTAAGAAAGGAATCTCAGCACAAGTTACGACTTGACTTGATCTCGATGTGTTTAATAACTAGTTAGGGCAGCTTGTCTTAAATTTAAGCCCCTTGTTTTGAAAGTTGCTGCTTTTAAGTTGCTGCTGCAGCTTTAGGTGAACATGAACATCCTGCAAGTCCTGGGCATCCTACAACTGGCTGTCCCTGCATTTACAGTGAGTCTTATTTTAAGCATTCTTCATTTGATACTAATTGCATGTCTGTGTCAGAAGTAAATTCTTTGCTACAGATGTGACATTCAAAATTGAGGCTTTTGTGCAATAATTTAGTAAACAGAAAAGTATTGTATTAAGTAATTAGTTTTTGTAGGTACTTAAATGCACAGGTCAATTTTCCATTCTTGTGAATTTAAAACATAATACTGTTGATCTTATCTGTTAGGTCACCGGTCTGGTGATGTATATATGACTGCATGAAACAGACTGAAGTAAAAATGTTGCATCACTTCACCCAGCATCCTTTTTTTCGAAGCTTTGTTCGTTTTTGTGCAGCAGCTGCAGTTGCTTTATTTAAATAATCTTTGTATTTTTTGGGGAAATGGCTTAAAACAAAACATATTTATAAAGCTACCACCATATTTATTAAGCTAGTAACTCGATAACGTACACACACATATATATTTAAACACAACAATATTACTTCTAAATTAATTTGAAATAAAGGATTTTACAGTGTTCACTGTTGCGCTATCAGAGATTGTTGTTCATATAGAGTACACTAGAAAAAACATCATGCAACATAGAAAAGGTAGGTTTGTGGCCAGTTTCATCTTTTATTTAAGAGTCTTTTCCTGCTCTGACTGGGTGTTATTGCTTTGCGGTGGCCATGATTGGACTGCGTGAGAGTACTGTGTGTACCACAGGCAAGAAAAACTGCTGCACTTGTAGTTTTCTTTTTCTTTTATTTCCTTTTTTCCTAGTTCACACAGCCAGTCCATGACTACTGGGGAGAGTTTGGGGCTTATGGTCCCTGCAGCCGGACCTGCGGCACTGGAGTGTCAATGAGAACCAGGAAGTGTATTACTTCAAGGTGAGGCAAAGGAATATCAGGATTATGAAAAATATTAATAACAATATCTCTTAAAATGTCTACTTATAGGTTATTAAAATGATCTTTTCTAACTCAACATAGCACAATACATTGTTCTAATTAAATTTTTGTAATATTTATTTCATATTTGCCACATTCTTTATGCATTTTATGTTTGGTTTTTTTTATTAATAACACACACTGGGTGACCAATGTTGTCTGTCCTGCAGGACAGATGGGGGACATAACTGTGTGGGATCCTCTAAGTCCTTTCATACGTGTAATACACATGTAAATATACCAATTCCTTTTGAAAAATCATCTGCACACAAATAAACTATACCTTGTACAGGACCCCATATTATCTGTCATGACAGGCTTGTCCAGTTGGATCGAGAAACTTTAGGGAAACGCAGTGTTCTGAGTTCGACAGAGTGGACTTTCAAGGAAAACATCACACATGGGTGCCTTATTACGGAGGTCAGTATATTGACATTACCCAACAAAAAAAATCTACCCTTGCATGGAAAAAAACTAATTACCGAAAACATTTGATCAGGTTATTGATTCACGTTTCTTCAATCCTCCAGCATCCAATCCATGTGAGCTGAACTGTGTACCAAGAGGAGAAAACTTCTTTTACCGACACAGGCCTGCAGTGGCTGATGGGACTCCTTGTTATGTGGGACGGACTGACATCTGTGTGGATGGCATCTGCAGGGTGAGACTCTAGGATGATAAAAATACATTTCAAAAGAAAAGAATAGACTTTTAAAATTACACCTAATGGTTATTTTTCATACTTAACCCTACCGAATGATACTGATGTATCTTTTTTTCCAGTTATTGGTCCATGAAGATTTTATGGGCTTAGATAACGAGACCTATTCTGTTCACGTCGCTGCTCCCGTTGCCCCTCATCCAAGAGAGACGCTCACATACATCTACAGGACTGGTGTTTATGGAGAGTGCTCTGCTACCTGTGACGGAGGGATGCAGTATCGTAGCGTGGAGTGTTTGGTTCAGGACCCATCGAGCCCCCAGGTGGTGGACGAGTCTTACTGCATCACTCAGCGCCTGCAGAGGCCACCGAGCCAGCAGGCCTGCAACATGCACCCATGTGCTGCTGCTGAGTACAGTGTCTCCAGCTACAGTGTGGTTTGTATCTTACAGAACCTTCCTAATTTAGGTGTTTTGCTGAATGAATTGCTGCTGCATTGGAACTGTGATGGAGATTGAAATCTATTGTGGGTAATTGTCAGTGCTCAGTAACCTGTGGGGAGGGGCAACAGACCAGAGAGGTGATCTGTGTGGGACCAAGAGGGGAACATCTGTCTGACCACGCCTGCACAGGACTGACAAAACCTCCTTCTGTTCGGGCCTGCCGCAGACCTGCCTGTCACACACACATTACCTGGCATGTGACAGAATATGGACTTGTAAGTGAGGAGAATAAAAGCCTTTCTGATGTCAATAAAGCCTTTCATCGCTGCTGTATTTCCATGCCATTACCCTGTCTTGTCAACACAGTGTACTAGAAGCTGTGGTGGTGGTGTGAGAGAGAGGAAAGTTGGCTGTTTTGATACAGATTTAAATCCTTATCCTGAGGATCGATGTGGATCAACCAGCAGACCCTTATCTGTGGAAACATGCAATTCACAGCCGTGTCACAGAGCACAAGGTGCGCCAAATATCAACTTGAGACAGACTTAGTTTAAGTTTTAATATTTGCTTTGTTTTTTTGGAGTAAAACAATATTTTTTTTCTGTAGATGTTCCAAGTGTCCAAGAACCAGGTGTGGATAGAAGCACCATGAGGGGATTTGTGCCTCATGATCCAACAGGTAGAGTGTAGAGAAAGTTAAGAGAATTTAGTATTTGGTAGATTATTTCTTTGTTGTAACAATGCTTCTTGGCAATAAATCTTAGACCATTGGAGAGCCTATCAAATTCCCTTTTAAATAGTATCACATTTGTAAGGAACATGCATTTGTGGGATGAGCAGTAGAGCTGAGTATGTGGGTTGTGCCCATGAAAAATTTGCCAAATCTTCTCTGCCAAACAGCTTTTTGTGCTGTTGCTATATCGACACTTGTTTTGAGCTTCTGGTACACCCAGGTGCTGCCAATCAGGTGCCTAGTAAGAGATTTATTGCCAAGAAATATTGTTACAACAAAGAAATAATATTAAGGTACGTAAAACACCTACAAAATGAAACAACAATAGTTACTATCTTGAAGGAACAATAAGTACACACTGTTGTGTGTTGCAGTTGCCTGCAGTTGCCATAGACACCATGCTTTTGGTCTTCTTTTGTCCTTCACTCACAAACAATTTATTATCTCATCTTTCTTCTTAAACATAATTAGACAAAAATAAAGTCGTAATAGATTTTTTTATTCATTGTTATCCCCATTGCCAAAAGGCCATGCTAGACAATAATGTTTTTGCCTACAGTGTGTCTGTGTGTATTTGTATTTGTCTTTTACCAAAAGAGCTTATGAAATGTGGGACAAAATGGAATATTTGCAGAAACTTATTCTTGGCTAAACATCTACAACTAATGAACTTTTGGAGTCAGCCCACTTCAATACTCGTAATAGCATCGTTTATTTTTGTTGAGTTATAAAGTATTTCATGTTTTACGACAGTATTCGAACAAGTTTAAAACATTCACAGAAATGGTGAGTTTAACTTGACTGATTAACATTTAGCTTCAAGGCCAGACCCATACAGCGAGCGTGACCTCTACCCTCCTGTGACGGGTCCTCACTGTGCACAATCATTATATGGCTGCTGTCCTGATGGCCATACCTCTGCAACCGGACCCAGGAACCAGGGCTGTTCATCAGATGATTGTGTTCGCAGCAGGTGAAATGTTCAAACTATCTCACATAAAGGAAACTTTTGAGCTCAATAAGATGTTTTCCCATTTTGTCTTTCCTTCTCAGGTATGGCTGTTGTCTAGATGGAGTGACACCGGCTGAAGGATTTGGAAGGACTGGATGTCCTGAGTACCAAATACCTGGAGTAAGAATCATTTTTGCCTTGTTGATTAAAGTTATAAAGCATGTTCAGATTAAAAGCTCTATCTACAAAGAGAAAGTCTGAGATAACGTTTCTATACTAGATACTAGATCTATACTAAGATTTTTATTTGTACTTTTGTGTATTTCAATTCAGAGACAGTTCACGAGTGTAGATCATGACACCAACACTGTTCACTCTTCCACTCCTGTTGCCCCTCATCCAAGAGAGACGCTCGCATACATCTACAGGACCGGTGTTTATGGAGAGTGCTCTGCTACCTGTGACGGAGGGATGCAGTATCGTAGCGTGGAGTGTTTGGTTCAGGACCCATCGAGCCCCCAGGTGGTGGACGAGTCTTACTGCATCACTCAGCGCCTGCAGAGGCCACCGAGCCAGCAGGCCTGCAACATGCACCCATGTGCTGCTGCTGAGTACAGTGTCTCCAGCTACAGTGTGGTTTGTATCTTACAGAACCTTCCTAATTTAGGTGTTTTGCTGAATGAATTGCTGCTGCATTGGAACTGTGATGGAGATTGAAATCTATTGTGGGTAATTGTCAGTGCTCAGTAACCTGTGGGGAGGGGCAACAGACCAGAGAGGTGATCTGTGTGGGACCAAGAGGGGAACATCTGTCTGACCACGCCTGCACAGGACTGACAAAACCTCCTTCTGTTCGGGCCTGCCGCAGACCTGCCTGTCACACACACATTACCTGGCATGTGACAGAATATGGACTTGTAAGCAAGTGGGGGGGAGTATTTTGGACTGCAAAGACACTTTAATAGTTGCATTATTTCTAGGTTAATATTAGAGTTTTGTCTTCACAGTGCACTAGAAGCTGTGGTGGTGGTGTGAGAGAGAGGAAAGTTGGCTGTCTTGATACAGATTTGAACCTCTTCCCCGAGGATCAATGTGGATCAGCCAGCAGACCAACTTCTGTAGAGTCCTGCAACTCGCAGTCTTGTCCAGGAGTGCAACGTGAGAAAAACATTAGCTGGAAACATCTGACGAATTTTATGTTTCTTTTTTGTTTGTCATTTCCTTATTTCTTTTTTTTTATCCCGTTTCCAGTGGTTCCAAGTGTTCAAAATCCCGGAACAACTAGAAGTATCATAAGATTTGTGCCTTATGTTCCAGAAAACTCTCTAGGTATGGAAAATCTATTCTATTTTTTGGCACGCAGCTGTAAGCAGAGTAAGTGTGGGATGAGTAAAGTGATGACAAAAAAAGACATTGGAAGAGCAGTATTTAAAAAAATACAGAAAATATTTTTTTAAAATCAAACTTCTACTTAAAGAAGAACCTAAGGTGTACTTCAACACTGAATGCACTAATTGTTAGTACTTTCCCTCAAAAACACAGTCTATGCTGTTTTTCAGCCTTGCTGTTGTTAAAGGCCTGATTTACTCTATGTACTAAAATAATACAAATAATCTAACATATATATTTTTAACTAAGTAAAAACTAGATTTGTACTCTACAGTAATAAGAAGGGTATTTTATTGGAGCTTGGCTTGATATTTACCAGATACACACAGTGATCATCAGCTCTACCCTCCTGTGACGGGTCCACCTTGTGCACAATCTTTTTACGGCTGCTGTCCTGATGGTTTTACCGCTGCATCTGGACCCAGAAACCAGGGCTGTTCTTTAGACAATTGTGCTCACAGAAGGTAACGTGATGCATGCATCCCATCAAACCATTAAATGGGACAAATATTTCTGATAACAAAAACCAAACAAACAAACATACAAAGGAATTGTTCCCAGGTACGGCTGTTGTTCAGATGGAGTCACAGCAGCTCAAGGAGTTGGAGGGACTGGATGTCCTGAGCGTCAGATAACTGAAGTAGGAAGCAAACCTTGATTGTCTACTCTATAACATCAAAATCTTTAAAGCGGCTATATTGTGCAGACGAAACACACACTTAAGTCTGTGCATCTTAGCTCTTTGTACATTTTTTTATGTGGGCCTGCAAAGACTTTTTACAGAAATAAATGTAGAAATGGTAGCGTTCTGTCTGTCATATATTCTAAAAAGTACAATTATGATTGTTTTTATTCTCAAAACAGCATCTCCCATCGCGACCTGTGGATTCACCGGCTGCCGACGCATGCTTCCTGCCTCGTGACAAGGGTGCTTGTGAAACATGGACAGTGCGGTTTAGTTATGACAACGGGAGTGGCAAATGCAAGGAGTTCTGGTATGGAGGCTGCCACGGCAATGCCAATAACTTTGTCTCCATGGAGGCATGCCAGAGGGAGTGTGGTGGTGTAGGGCGGGAGCCTGCATCTGTGAGGGTGATCCCAAGCAGGGGGTCACTTGGTAGCATTGCAAGAGCAATGGCTCACCGCTCTCGTCTTCAGCACTCAGGATAGCCGACACACCCTCAAATCACATAGTACTTGTACACAAATCTAAAGACAGATGGCTTGATCTTAGCAAACATTTCTAAAGTACGTACCTATCGTAATGGGTTTTCTTCAATAACAATTCCTCGAGGTGTAATAAGTGAAGATAAATGATAAATACAATGATGTAAATCATAGTCTTTGAACAAGTTTTTTTATTTCTGCCCAGAGATTCTTACCATCTTGTGATTTTTAAAAGTCTAATTTTAAAATTGTTTTGGAAGCTTTTTAAAGGTCTGACAAAGTTTTTTTAATGTCAGTTTTTTTTTTGTTTTTATTCGTTCTTGAACATTTTTTTTTCTACAAGAAATACGGCTAGACCTGACATAGTACACAGATACATCATCCTACATCTGGTGCACAAATTATTTGTCAAAACCTCAAAATAAATTGACCAAAAAGTGTATCCTCTATTACTCCATCTTTTCCTAATCTTGACAAATTTATTATTGATATTTTCTTATCCATCTGTGCTCTGGCCTAGTCAGACCATGTTAATAAAGTCTCATTAATCAGTACCTTGCAACTTCTGTTTTGTGATTTATTTATTTTTACTCTTGCAGTATTTTTAATTGTGAAGTTTGTGTGTTTTTTATCAATTTTTGAAAAATCTGTAGCCTACAAAAGTATTGTTTTCTGCAAAAGATTACTTTTTGTTTAATTTTTCATATGTTTTACCATAATTATATTTCAAAAACTAATATTGCATTTAACCTTCTCGAGCATAGAAAATGTAAACAGCATAATGCTTTTAAAATAAAAGAATCATTCATAAAGAAAAAAGACATAACTTGATTCTAAATAGTTTTTTATGGATTACATAAAACGAGCACCAACGTTACACTAAATACTAACTTTACTTTTTAATGTTTCTACTAAGGTGACTACTTGGAAAAACAGACAAAAACAGACTGAAAGTTTCGTCGACTTTTATTTTGAACTAAAATCTTTATTTTGAAAACGTTTACAACCGGAAACAGTTTGACTTCATTTCCCCTGAATATTTTTTCTAGAACCTCTGAATTGCACGGTAAATTGAGTCGCAAAAAGGCTGATTTTTTACCCCCTGTTTTGCATCTTTTGTTAGCCGAGAGGGTGAAGTGTGAGTACAGATATGGTAAGTGTGCTAGTTTTAAGTTTTAGAACGTAAGGATTATTAGTATTTTTCTCATTAACGGAAGTCAGTCTGTTGAGGCTAAGCTAACAAGCTAGCTGCGAGACTAACGTTTACTACCCTAGTAACTGTTTTCTGTTGTAAAGCACATTTAGTGTTTAGCGTTTCAAAAAAACATATTTAACCTCGCATCAAATATCTAGATTAAGAAACGTGTGGCGAAAGTTTACAATTCAAAACAAATTTATAGTCACGTTAGTCCAAACATTTTGTCATTTTTTTCGTCTGAATTGACTGGACAATCTGCAACGTGTTTCTTTGTGCAAGCTTATCAAAACATCCAAAGTTACTCATAATTTAATGTGAAACAGAGAAAACTGCACCCATTGTTACTTAAAATATTTGTATTTCACAGTCGCACACAATTTTGCTTGTCCAACCAACCAAGAGACCAGAGGGCCGCACTTACGCCGACTACGAGTCAGTGAATGAATGCATGGAAGGTAATGTCAGCATTGAATTTTTTTGTCACTGTTGTAACAGTTGAAAGTTATCATCAGTGCCATTAATTATCAAAATGCGCTGTCTTTTCCGTTTAGTTTTAATAGTACACATGATTTTTTACATTAAAGCTTTAAAGCGCATGAATGAGTAAATCGCCACTTATGTTTTCATCTAATGTTGGCAACTGTGATGCAAGACCCAAACCCCTTTCTATTGGCCACACACATTATAATTAGCTGTTTTTTTATTAGAGATGTAAGGCTTCTCTGCCCTTTATAAGAGTTGCAGAGTTTCCCAAAAAGGACAAAATAACTCCATCAGCTCTTTCTCTTATTTTATTTGCAGTGTGAGTAAAAAAAAAGTTTGAAATGTAACATCCATACAGCAGGTAGTAGCCAAAAAAATATGGGCTGTCTGATAATATTTACTAATTTTTACAAGTGTTCTTGTTTGTTCAACCAATCAGCATTCTATATCAACAATGTGGTGTGATGTTATTTTGACCAATTAAGTGATTCTTCCAGTAACTTCACCACAGATGGTTAGGCTGCCTTCAGGTCCAGACCTACTTTGAAAAGCAGATTTGTGATCTCAATGGCACACCTCTTTTTCAGGTGTTTGCAAAATGTATGAAGAGCATCTGAAGAGGATGAATCCAAACAGTCCATCTATTACATACGACATCAGTCAGTTGTTTGACTTCATTGACGACTTGGCAGATCTGAGCTGTCTTGTGTAAGTACAGATTTAAGATTAAAATCAGTTTTTAGGGTTTTGTTGCTTTTTTGTGATATGTTTTATTTTTATTTTTTATTCAGGTACAGAGCTGATACTCAAACATACCAACCGTACAACAAAGACTGGATTAAAGAAAAGATATACGTCCTGCTGCGGCGTCAGGCTCAACAAGCAGCAAAGTAAAGGCATCTTTGACATGTTGTCCTGCTACACAGTTGAAGGGTTAACATTTCTCTACAAAAACAGAGCCTAACAGATCTGTGTAAAAGGATAACATTGTCAGACTGAAAAGAGGGGTTTCATTTTTACTACATATACACACACACACACACACACATACACACATCATCTACACATGGGTAAAAAAGTAGGTTTGGAAAATGGGATGTGTTGAGAAATTTGGGGATTTATATTGAAGCTGCATTATGCTTGTCAGAATCTTTTCATTCTCATATACGGTTTCTAATATGTTACACTTTTATGAGATGGAAGAATTCATCGATCCAAGGAGAAACATGTCTGTGAAACATTTTACAATTTGGTTTAATGAAAAATAAACTTTTTTTTTGTCATTGGCTGTGTTGTGGATTTTGATTGCAGCAAATTTACTGTAGAACTAGAGCAAAGTGGAGATGTATGCTAACATCCAGAAGGTAAAAACTCTCCATATAACATTGTTTTTGCTAAATACCTGCTTTTAGATTAGAGTTTTTTTTGGTAAAGTTTATTTTATGTCATATCTGATGATAACTCCTGTTTGTAGTCTTTGAGTTAAAATAAAATGTTTTCTTTTCTGACTGACGTCTCCTCTTGAGTCTACAATTGTTTTAGTAAAATATATTTTTAACAGGATTGTTTCATTAGAAAAATCAAGGCGAAAATATGAGCAAACGTACATTTAGTTCTTGTGGCTCAAAATTAACATGTGATTCCATACCTTTACCCCGACGTAAATTGTAAATGTTTTTTAAGTTTGTTTACTTTCGGTAAAGCCTAATATAATTTACGAAATGTAACAATGCAACGGCGTCTGCATTGTATGCTACTGTCTCTTTAAATGTGGCGGGCTGCCCTGTTGTTGCCGAGCTGGAAACCCCGTACTGACTCTGAAGGGACCCAAGATGGCTGAAAACTCAAGGGGGGCACTTAGCAATTATCAGAGCTACACGTCTGGAATGAATGGCAAATAGCAGTGTAATGTAAAGCGCAGCCTTGAAGATAATATTCAATTCCAGTTTGTTGGTTTGCACAGTTCTTCGTATACCTGAATATGAGTAGGGAGAGAAAAGGTCTCCCCGCGGCCCAGAGCCAGAACATGGCGGAATACTTGGGGAAGAAATACGAGCTAACTAGCGTTAGCTGTCGTCATAATTGAAAAAGAAAATAGCAACCCTCTGCTCGATTTGAAACTGTGTTTTCTGTCTGCAAGTATGAAATAGTGTTGTCGGTGCCGAACTGTGGTGAGTTTGTTTCCAAAGGTGGTGGTTTTCGGATTTAAAGCTAATGTATCCGGCTAGCGTTACCTGCAAGCGTACAAACTGTACAAACAAGAGGGCATTGTGTTTTCTAATCAAGCGATCCTAACAGCGGAACTTACTTGGAATACACCTTTTTCTGCTATATGCTAGGACTTGGTAATGCCTTTCAACTATTTTGTCAATTTTCAGTGTCGTTCTGTTAATTAGACTGTCGTTACCTTGCAGTGAGTGGATTTAGTGTCGTTTCTTCGTGGCGCTCTGCCTTTATTTTATCCCTTGTGAGATTAGTTTAGGGGCAGCTTGGCAAATCTAAACAAATATATCAATAGCTGTAAAGTGCAGAATCTACCGAGGGAATCTCACTGGACACTGCTCTAGTTTTTTTTTCCTTTTCCCACTTTGATGTTGCTTCCGGATCACTCTCAGAAGTTGTCAAAACTCCATTGACGCGGTAAACAGGTGGCGAAAGTAAATTGAAGTTGTGGCGTTACTAGGTGAGGCAGACGTCCTGTAAAACCCAAGAAGTCCGGTGAAGGGGATACAGGTAACAATCGCCTGTCAGGATGACGGACACCCGTCGACGAGTCAAAGTCTATACCCTCAATGAGGACAGACAGTGGGATGATCGTGGGACCGGACACGTCTCCTCTGGTTACGTGGAGCGTTTGAGAGGGACTTCTCTCCTGGTGCGAGCAGAAAGTGATGGTGAGTAAACGAATAAAAGCCATACAAATAGCTGTTTACATGTAGTAAGTGACTTAATTACATTTACTGAATGAAAGTAGCGGTGCTTTTTGTCGTGCTTAATAACATTGTTATTGTAACCAATTTTTATGGATTATCTCTGTTTTAACTTGACAGGTTCATTACTGTTGGAGTCCAAAATCAACCCGAACACAGCCTACCAGAAACAACAGGTCAGTACATGACATTGTGTACGCTACTCGAGTAAAAGTGTTCATTTACAGTGTGTCTGAATTGTTTTTGTTTTTCTTTACTGGAAAGGATACGCTGATAGTATGGTCAGAGGCTGAAAATTATGATCTGGCACTCAGCTTCCAAGAGAAGGCTGGATGTGATGAAATCTGGGAGAAAATTTGCCAGGTAACTTTTTTGTGTATGTTTGTGTTTGTCTGTACCATTCAGTTGATTCTTATCCTAAAACTGGTTCTGCTCACGGTACTTTTTTGTCTCCAATATTACTTTCTACCTTGTGGATGCTTAGGATAGGGGACAGAATTGAAGATTAGACATTTATTTACTTTTAATTTACTGAATTCCTTTGTTCTGATTGTTTTTTTTTATAAGTGGACCAAATTGGACTGGACCGAAATTGGAATGTTGTGTTTGAAACATATTTTTTGTTTCATTACTAAGGTCCAGGGAAAAGACCCGTCAGTGGACATAACACAAGATGTGGTGGATGAGTCTGAGGAGGAACGATTTGATGAAATGTCATCACCAGGTTTGGAGTTGCCACCATGTGAATTAAACCGCTTGGAGGACCTTGCTGAGCTTGTGGCGTCCTCATTGCCATCACCATTACGACGTGAGAAACTGGCACTGGCTGTGGAGAATGAAGGCTACATCCGCAAGCTTCTGGAACTGTTTCGTGTGTGTGAGGATTTGGAGAACAGAGAGGGACTGCACCATTTGTATGAAATAATCAAAGGCATCTTCCTTCTAAATCGCACCGCACTCTTTGAGGTTATGTTTTCTGACGAGTGCATTATGGACGTCATTGGCTGTCTGGAATTTGATCCAGCACTGCCACAGCCACGACGGCATCGAGAGTTTCTTACCAAGACAGCTCGATTTAAGGAAGTGATTCCCATTTCTGATCCTGAACTACGTCAGAAAATACACCAAACATATCGTGTGCAGTATATTCAGGATATGGTGCTGCCCACACCCTCTGTTTTTGAGGAAAACATGCTGTCCACCCTGCACTCCTTCATCTTCTTCAACAAGGTGGAGATTGTGGGCATGCTACAGGTGAGAGGCAGTGTTTTGAGGCATGTTTTTTTCAAATATTATCAACATTTGCTTTGGCTTATTTTGCTTTACCTAGAGTAAGATTAATGTACACTTTTTTATGATCATGTGGCTTTTGTGTTTTTGTACTGTGTCATGTGTCAACTCAGCAGTGTTTATGTATGGCTGTCTCCATAGAGATGGAGAAGTGTTGTGTAAATCAGTTTGGGTGCACTAGAGGAAAGCCGAAACGAGTACACTGTTGACTGATTCGCTGTCCTGTGTTTTTGAAGTCCCGCAATACTAACACAAACTATTTCTCCCTCTCTTTTAAAGATAAGATCTAAATATTAATAAACAAGTTTTTTTTATTCTATTAAATGCATTGGACACATTTTGTGATGTTTGTTTTCAACATCAATTCATTTTAAACAGCAGGTTTTCTTGTTAGGAACTTTCTTGTTTTTTTTAAGCAAAACTAGTTATAGAATTTTTACCTATCAATTTCATAGAATATCCTAATCCTTGATTATATACGTTGCTTTTAGTAATCAGTGCTTTTCTTATGCTGTCAGGATGATGAGAAGTTCCTGACAGACCTCTTTGCACAGCTAACAGACGAGGCTACAGATGATGACAAAAGACAAGAACTGGTATGTGAGAATTTATTCAAAAATAATTTACAAATTCTGAATTCCAAATGCTCAATTTCATTAATTCGGTTGCTTGTTTTGTGTGCTGTTTTTCGACTTTTAGGTTAACTTTCTAAAGGAGTTTTGTGCATTTTCACAAACATTACAACCTCAAAACAGAGACGCCTTCTTCAAAACATTGTCAAACATGGGCATTCTTCCTGCACTGGAAGTCATACTGGTGAGTATTGTTAGAATATTAACATCAAATATTGGCTTTTTGTGTTACTAACGTGGGTAAAGATGCTTACCTTTTTGTATAAGTTGTTCTCTAGTCTGAGAAAAAAATGAAAATGAAAATATTGGACAGTTATATTTTGGCAAACATTTCTCAAGGTACATGAATACCTCTAGGATGGGGAAAACAACTCCTGTTCAGTTTTTGGGGTTTTTAAATTTAAATATGTTGTGACTGAAATGAGAGTTATGCTATTGATTTCTCCTTTTCTTTTAAGAAATGGCATTGTGGAAGTTTTCCTTTTTCAGTTTCAGTTTTTACTTGCTGACATGATGGATCTTCTTTTAGAGACCATGTCTCATTTAGCTGGATTCTCCTCAGATGCTTTTCAGCAGCTGTGGTTTTTATTTATTTATTTTTATTTGTGGCTGGAATGTGCTATGAAATTCATGATTCTGGAGCTTTTCTGTGTGTAATTTGCATGTTCTCTTTGTACATGTGTGAGTTTTCCCATGCATGTATTTTTCTAAATAAATGTTTGTTTGGGTAATTGATAACTAGGTGTGCATAAGTATAAATGGTTGTCTAGTTTGTTTCTATGTGTCCCTGTGATGGGCTGCCTTTTTATTCTTATGACCACTGGAGATGGGGATCAGCTCCCTACGCCCCTGCAAGGAAAGCTTTTGAAAATATAGATTAATAGATAGATTTCTGACTGCGAACCGATCAGTGCTGCTGACTTGATTTATACTTTAAACCAAATTTATAAATGCCAGCTGATGATTTAAAAACTGTTTATGAATGACATTCTGATCATCATTTGTAAGTTCAGTTAAAAACTGAGTGTAAATGTGACTGTGTAAAGAATAATTAAGGTGACTGACAATTGAAAAACACACTTGTGAAGTGAAAAGCATATTTTCACCCATGTTTTCATTGGTTTAATGTCATTGTGAAAGCAGTTTTTTAAATGTTTTTTTCTTTGATTAGACAGATCAAACTCCAGACTGGCTCTTGATTTTTAAACACGATCATAATGTTTTAGCTAGTCTGGTTGTTCTTTGTAACCTGACTGCAACCCCTGATGTGAGGCAATGAGTTAGGACTTGATTAAATATATATTTTCTGGACTAAAGCTGATGTTTCAGCAGTCAAAATTTAAAAAAAGAGAACCAAATAAAAGGTATAGCACTAATTCTGAACTAGTGCTAACATCCTGTTAGTATTTTTACTGAATTATATTATGAGAATCTCAAAAAATTATAATTTAATACTAGCAGATCAAGAAAAAGTCTCTAAACAAATATATTTGAGGCAGATCTGTAACTTATGCCCACATGTTGACTTAAGTATTCTTATTGCGTGTTATACGTGAATACATTTACGTCCTGATATCTGAAAACGAAACCTGAATGCTATCATCTTCACACTCGCACACAGATTTTTAGCTAAGACAGACAGAAAAATACATCTCCTAACTTTGAGATGGTGTTGTTTTTTTCCACCTCATTGTCTTTTTAAACAAGATTTTACATATACTTAAATTATTATTTCCAATCCTTAACAAATGCATTTATGTATAACAGGGAATGGATGATGTTCAGGTGCGTGGGGCAGCCACAGATATATTCTCTTATCTAGTGGAGTACAAACCCTCCATGGTACGAGAGTTTGTCATGCAGGAATCTCAGCAAAATGATGACGTGAGTATATGTTTTCAGATAAGTTTAAATGATGGGGGGGGGGGGGGGGGGGGGTTGTAAATGAAGGTGTGTATAAAGTAAAATTTTCTCTGCCTTTCAGGACATCCTCCTCATCAACCTGATCATTGAACATATGATCTGTGATACAGACCCAGAGCTTGGTGGAGCAGTGCAGCTAATGGGCTTGCTACGGACTCTGTTGGATCCAGAGAACATGTTGGCTACAGCAAATGTGAGTTTATGCACTTCAGTATGCAGCAATTTTTACTAACAGTGACTAGACTGCAGGTTTAAGCAGAGCATTTTAAATTGGGCTTCATTAATTCTTCTTTAAATGGCGTTCAGGAAAACACAGGCATAGTTTGGTGATAAAGAATGCAATGGAGCAAAAAGAATACTAAATAAGTTTGATTTGGGGTTTTCAACTTGCTTCTATAGTCAGATTGATATAAAAACATCTAGTAGTTGTGGTGTTTTTTATTTCAGGGCTGCCTTTTGATATTGTCGTTCACAAAATTTTACTTATAAAGTCAGTATATTATCAGCATACGGCTTTGATGAATCAGCTATTAATTTTATGTTTAGTTATTTAAGTAATAAGAAACAATGTTTTATTTTTAACATTTTTTTGTGTGTGTGTGTGTGCGAGGGTTGTGTGTTGTTTTATACTGTGAATTATGTTTTATGTTAGGACCCCAGGAAGAATAGTCTTTATAAAAATGAAGACTAATGGGGATCCCAATAAATAAACAAAAAACACTCATACTGGCTACATTTTCCTGTTAATCCAGAACACTCTGTAATTGAAGAACGATAATTCGTTCCGCTAGTTTGACAGGTTGGATCACTAGATTTGCTAACTGGCACATATTTTGTCATCAAAGTTTTCAAATAAGAGTTGTCTCACTGAAGTACACTAAAAGCACCTGACAGTATGTAAGTGTGTCATCTTTGCAGACCCACATACTGTGGGGTGCCATTAAAGAAGGCCACTGTACTTTAGCATTCTGAGAGTTCTTTTCCATGTCTTATTCACAGCCTATAAAATTAAGGCGGCACTTAAAGAGTTTCTTTAAGGTTAACTTGTCTGGGTCAAAAATTGGAACCTTTGCTTTTCACGTTAGATGTTGGTAAGTGGAAAATTAATGGAAAACTGTTCTTTTTTTTCTCTGCAGAAAACAGAAAAGACAGAGTTCTTAAGCTTTTTCTACAAGCACTGTATGCATGTCCTCTCAGCTCCACTATTAGCGAACACCACAGAAGAAAAACCCAGCAAAGGTACTGCATATCTTTGAGCTCTTTTGTATGGGCTTTTTTTTTTACTCTGTGGTGTTTTTGTTTTGCTTAGTAACTTTCCTTTCATCTGTAGATGATTTCCAAACAGCCCAGTTGCTTGCCCTGATTTTGGAGCTGCTAACGTTTTGTGTTGAGCATCACACGTATCACATCAAGAACTACATCATCAACAAAGATATTCTCAGGAGGGTACTGGTTCTCACTGCCTCTCAACACGCCTTCCTGGCACTATGTAAGTCATCTAGATGTAAAACTAGGTCTTATACACAGATTCAATTACATTCATTGTAACCTCAAGGACGCTCTATAAAATCCTGTATTCCTTCTTCCACAGGTGCCCTGCGCTTCATGAGAAGGATTATTGGTTTGAAAGATGAATTCTACAATCGCTACATAATGAGAAACTTCCTCTTTGAGCCAGTCATCAAAGCCTTTCGAGATAATGGCTCACGCTACAATCTCATGAACTCAGCCATTATTGAGATGTTTGAATATATTCGTGTGGTGAGGTTCCCTGTTGCTCATTTACCATTCCTTACAACTATTTTTGTGCAAGAAAGGATTGATTCAGTCAATCAATACACTGATTCTCTTTTTATGTTTTATCTTCTCTTTTGTATCAATTCCTTGCTTTTGCTTGCTATTACTCACCTAGGAGGACATTAAGTCTCTCACAGCTCACATAGTGGAGAATTACTGGAAGTCTCTGGAGGATGTGGATTATGTCCAGACGTTCAAGGGCCTAAAGCTGAGATATGAACAGCAGCGAGAGCGGCAAGACAACCCTAAGCTAGATAGGTGAGACAATCAAGTCGCTGCACTATTACTGCACTAACACCAATTGTGACAGCTATATTTAACTAAAAAAAATAGAAGTGAGAATTCATCTGGTAAAAAAAAATCACACTATTAAGGTAAAAATTATTGACCACATCTTTTAAACAACTCATACTTTTTATGTCACTCTTTTGCTGATTACCAGTTTTGTCTTTTTGGTTGACATTAATTGTAAGTGTTCTTTGAAAGCTGCTTGGGAGGCCTGTCTTTAAAACTTGTTTTTTGCTCACTGAGCTGTACATTGTCCTCTACAGCATGCGCTCCATCCTGCGGAATCACCGCTTCCGCCGTGATGCACGGACGTTGGACGATGAAGAGGAAATGTGGTTTAACACAGATGAAGATGACCTTGAGGATGGTGAAGCAGTTGTTCTACCTTCTGAAAAGATGAAGAGTGATGAAGACCTCATGGAGCCTATTAGCAAGTTCATGGAGAGAAAGAAATGTAAGTATGGGAAAAGTAGTGATCAGAAACAAGTCCCACATCTAGTTCCTTGGTAATGACTTTAGAATGAATCATGCTGTTGTAATGACAGGGCTGGATATTTTAATATAGATTTTTTTCTGAACATATATGAAGGTTTTTTATGTACTATGATAAAAATGGTGGCCTTTATGAGATAATCAATTAAGAACCAAGTCAATTTCAAAATCTAAAACCAGCAATTTAATATTTTCTGAGTTTTCTAATGCTTTATGCAAAACACAAGCTTTTTAATTACACTCAAATTAAGTGTTGCTCTGTATTTCATTCTTTTTGAAGTAAAATTACCTCACTGTAACTGCTTTAGGTGTAGTTATTGTTAAAAAAGATTGCCTATGGTCTTTACTGAACAGTACAATATCTGTACGTACGCAAAAATTTTTATGGTGGTTTTTATAAGTTAAAATTGTAGTTAATAAAAACTAGGTCCCCTCTATTGAGTGATACCTCCTCAAACAATAAAAATAAAAACAACTACTTAAATAAGTATAAACCTAATTTAGTGAGAGTAAATCTGACTAACATTTGTCCACCTCTTCATCTCTACCCACAGTAAAAGACCCAGAGGATAAAGAAGTGTTGGGGAAGTCAAGCTTGTCAAGCAGGCAGAATCCTAGTTTCAAGCTTTCCTTCTCTGGATCCACTAAAACCAGCCTCTCCAGCCCTCCCTCTTCTGCCTCACTGAACCCTGGTTCTCCGGGATCACCGGGGTCTCCAGGCTCAGGAGCAAGAAACTCACCCCCCACCACTACAGTAACCACAAAGGTAACTGTCAGCAATTTGAAAGTGGAGGTCTGAAACTGTGCCTTACTAAATTTCCTCAAAGTTGTTCGTTTAGGGAAACTTGAGTTTAAGGTATTGAGCCCAAAACAGTTTTCTATAATATCTGTTCTGTTTGTTTCATTTAAAGCGTTTCAATTTAAGAATTGTGAAAATTAGATTAGACTATAAATCTTCACACCTTTGTTGTTAATTTTTACACTAACTCTGTTTTGTATTGCAAACAGTTGTCATCACGGCAAATGTGTCATTAGAATTGACTGAAATCTCACTTTCCGGCTTTATTTAGTCAGGGAAATGATAAAAGATTAATACAGGTGTTAACGAGAAACCGGATTGAACGTTTTTGTAGTGAATAGCTTTTCATTAATATATATTTACTGAAATAGAATTTAATTCAGTTTTATACATTATATTTTCATAATTTTAGAATTAATACTTTCATATTTTGTATAATTTTCATGATATAGAATTTTATTTATAAAATATCCTAATATTTGTGTTTGTCGCATTAGTTACATTTTATGTTTTTCTGCCTTTTCTTTAGGGAGGTTTAGTGGGACTAGTAGACTATCCTGACGATGATGAAGAGGAGGAGGAAGAAGAGGATGGGGAAACTAAAGAGGAGCCTCTGCCGCCTACAAAAAAGTCCAAACTGAGCTCGTAAAGAAATCACTGTTGCAGCATATACTCCGCTCAGACAGTCTCAGAACACAGACCTAACACAGGAATGATCAAACTTGTAGACAAATTGAATGAATAAAAAAAAAACTCACCCCTCTTTGTCAGCGGGTGGCCAAAAGAGGAGTAGACTATTAAGGAATATAAAGCCTCCTCAGACTTGTCCAATTCAAAGAAGTGCCAATCAGGAGACCGGGAGCAGATAATCGTCTGAAAAGTGGAGCAGATGAGGGAAAAATAAAAACATTTTGATGGCGAGCAGATCCCCTAAAAGCGAGCCGACTTGGTGTTTGGCAAATTCACAAGTGGAGGAAGAGACCACATTCGAATACAAATGTACACACAAAGTGAAATACCAGAGCTTACAGGCTCGGACCATAACCCACTGCCCTCTACCCCTGCCCCCCACTCAGGGAAGGACATCACAGCGGCCCAGATGGGTCAGCCAATTCAGACCCAGAACCACCAATTGCACCCCCATTCCCTCCCTAGAGTTCACTTCCTCACTGTTCCTTTCTGCTTCTTTTCTCTCTGCTCTTGTTTCCTTCTCTTTGACTGTTGCTTTTTGTTCCTTTTATAATTTAGCATATAGGACCAGATGGGAGGCAGCATGAGGCAAGGAGCTGCCCTTGTTGTCATTTAATGTCATCAATGTTGTCGTTCTTCAGTGGACGTTCTTTCTCCTGCGAGGAAAAAAACCAGCAGTTTCGTCACGATTTTCCTTTTGTTCTCTATTTGTCTCAATCTTTTGACTTGTTTATTATTATTTTTTTCTTTTTGTAAATGACAACAAAAAAAAAGAACTGCCTTTAATTGTTCAGGACGTTTTCAGTCACACTTGAACAGGTTTTTAAAGACCTCAGTAGGTGAGCTAGTTTTACCCTTTTTGCCCTTTGAAACTGCAGATTTTTTGGAGAATTTGTAATCCCATCTTGATTAAAGATTGAGTGGAATTCTGGATGTGATGAATTTTGTCATATCTTCTCAAGTTATTTTCCTTTTACATGAGTGTACACTTAGTTGTTCAGAAAATTTGGGACCATTAAAAAATATTTGCTGTAAAATATTCCCCTACGTTTGTCCTGATAACTTTTTCTTTTTCCCCCCCATCTATCTTTCATGGTGCTTTTCTGGAGAAGACTTCTGTATTTTATTTTTTAACAAAGAATGCAAAATGCAATGAAAAGAAAAACAAATAATTTTGAAAATTTTGAATTTAAAATTGCCATTTTCTTATCAGGCAAACTTGAATTGCAACTTGAGCTGTATTGTTAAACATTCCAGCTTTCATCACATACTCTTTGTATGATATGATTTTGTTGCTATTGCTTATGTTTTTATGTTTAGGGCACATGCCATGCTCACCTTATCTCTGCTTTCAGGGACAAGGAAAAGCCAAGATAATCCAAGCAAGTAGCTAGTTTTTTTTTAATTGGTGGTTCCTGGCTGCGCTTTCTTTATAATCCACCAGGTGGTGCTCTGGTTTCACAAATAGAAAACATACATTTGAATCAGTAACAGTAAATATGTGGAATGAAGTTTATACAAATTGAGACCTTTTCAACTTCCCTTCATTGGACTTAATGCTCAATCTTTAAGCTATTCTTTCAGTGCTGTTGACAGAAACAGTTTAATGTAAATATTTTATTTATATAATAAGAAGACTAAACAAATTAACCAATGTTGACTAAAACCTTCGTTTAATCACGTCCTCTGGAATATTTCAGTGTGATTTTTTTTCTTCTAACCTTCATGACATGATGTAGTTTATAAGATGCTGCAAACAGAAACCTACAACCAATTGACCACAACAGTTTCTTTGATTACTAATTCATCCATCATATTTAACTGACTGTTTTGGTTGCACGTAGTGGCTGACATGTTTTAATAGTTGGACCTTTTGAAATATAACTGAAAGTCACAGTATCATAGTACGCTTTAAGTGGGTTTTGTAGGCACCTCCTGGTTTATGTGATAAACTCTGTGGGAGTTTGAGTCCATCTCCAAAACAAACAGCATCAAGGCCACCAAGAAGTCAGTGTTGTGCCTCCAAGTGCTTTGTGGCCATCAAACGTTGTTTATTAATTAAAACCTTGACAGAAGAGGATCACTGGCTGCCCAGTGTGCAACGAGAGCCACCACACAACGCCTATTAAGGCTTCCATTCAGATGAAAGCCATCTCCAGACAAACAGCAGTTTTTGAAGAGCAGCTCTCCCCGCCCGCCTCCGTTTGCTCCGCAGCAGGAGTGTGGCAGAATATGTGTGTTTGTTTGGGCCTTGTGTCCTTGCCAGCAGAGAAGGCCAGCTTGCTCTTGGTGCCAGCCGCCGCAGCACCAGAAAGCCGGCTTCACTTCTGGTGCCAAGTGGCTCACCCGGTTCTGTCCGCCTGTATGTCTGCCAGGCTGAAGAGTTCCCATCGTGGACACTGCTGTCCAGCTTCCTGCTGCGTCGGTGAAAAGGTTCTTTGACAGCTCTCTTGATTGACTCGGCTTCTGATATATTTAGTCTGCTGGTTATCAACTTTCTCTACATTGATCTCACCAGTAAAAACCTATGCTACGGTGTGCAAAGCAACGAGAAGGACTAACACAAAACTTTGTTTAGATTGAACTGTGAGCACAATTTCATAAGACAAATAAAAAGCATTTCACAAAAACGAGGGAAATTTGGAGTGAGTACTGATCCAAAGTCCTTACAAACTTCTTGACTTTGCAGTTTCTTTCCCATCTAAACTTGGTCTAACGAACCGTTGTTAAAGTTTAAAACAATAGATCTATATAAACAACCCGTAACTTACACTGGAGCTTTCAATCCAGTCACAAAATTACCATCATCACATAAAATAGTCCCGAGTTGTCAGAAAAATACCCACTACTTTTTTTTACGAGTTTTATGAGTTTACTTTAATGTTGCAGCTTGCCTCGGCCTTGAAAGTAAAAAGCCGACAAAATCAATCATATGAAAGTCCTCTTTATTGTCTCGTCCTGGTCTTTGATCATTTTATTACAGTAAAGGAAACCTGTGGACTTTTACTATGGATTGTAAGTAAAATCCTAAAACAGAAAAACATTATATTCAGGACAATAAAACAAGTAAAATTCTAATACATTTCAGTACTCACAGATATGTTCTCTTTTAGATTAAGGCTTGGTCTAATCAGCAAAATAAACTAGCAGTTTGATTATTTTAGCTCCCGTATTAAATACTGTAGGTCAACAATGGTGACAACCGTGGTTTGGAATACAGAAGTCCAACAGTGTTTATGTAATGGCATGTATTTTACACTCAAATTTTCTGGGAAAAGTGTGTTTGCATTGAGTGCCACATTTCAGAATTGCATATCAGTATTACTAAAATCAGCACCATATAAACAGTATGTGTTTACATCAACCCACATTTAGATAATTATTTCAACCGAAAAAGCGGTGATGCTCGAAGACTTCTAGTAATTTCTATCAATCAAATATAAATTTGCAAATAAACACTGAACAGCAATAAAGTAATGGTTCCTAAAAGTTAAATTTGTATATTTTGACAATAACTACCGGTAGTTCACTTTATTGCAGAAATCCAAAGCTAGTAAAAACAAAACGTACTCAATTTGTGGCAGTATTGGAGACCACCTGTAGGGGGCGATAGAGACCATTTAGAGAGATAAATCTGCATGAATAATATACTATTAGGCCTATTCTTTAACTTTAAAATAATTGCTTACATGCTACCGTCGGTGAAGTAACTTTAACTGATTAAAAGAGGTCTAAAAAGAAAATAATATGTGATTTTAACCCAATGAAATCCTGCAAACCTGACCAGGATATGACAGAGGAAACCTGCCCGAGGTTGTCAAAACAACCGCACAAAGTCCACCTTTATGTCTCCTCACCGAGCCGGGCGTCACGGCAGGACAATGTCCCGTGTTTCCCCCATCACAAAGTGTCCTCTATGTCCGCCGGAGGTCCCCCCCTACACCTCCCCTCCATAATGCCACGCTGGAGAGGATTGGCCGGGTTCAGCACGGCCTGGCCCGGTCCGACTCACCGCGGCCTGTGATTAATCACCGCGTTAAACATTGCAGCCTCGGAGTGAGCGTCCCTGAGGCGGGCCCGACCGACAGGGGAGCCCCGGGCCTGCATCCGTCGGTAGCAAATGAAAGAGCTTGAAAGGGGCAAAGGGAAAAAAAAAAAGGTCATCACCCGTCACATCTGGTTCCCATTCAAGGCAGAGGTGAGATGCTGTCACGAGAACAAGTCCAGCAGACTTTCCATGAGAGTTCCTTTTAGGAAACGGAATTAGTGGGTGACAGATAAATTAAGGCAAAAAGGCTCCCAGGATGACATGATTACAACATAAAAGAAAGGCGTCGGGCCTCTTAGACCTGGGCCCCTGCTTTGAAAGTCATTTTGACTTCCCTAAATGCAAACACTAACCTGAAAGGATAAACATTTGTTAAGGAGGAGAGTCGAAAGCAACTTTTACGATGGATGACAGTATTCACAAACAAAAACAAACAAACATGTCCCCCCACTTTTCTGCCCCCAATACCTGTATTTAAACAAAGATTTGACGCGACACGTTAATGCTCAAAGTTTGTGTTGGGGATGACTCAGCTACTTTTAGCCCCAATAGACAGACTTTTTTGTGTTTGCCAACGTCACTTAGTTCTGGCAGTCATTTTGAATTATAAATACCATATGTATTGTTGTCAATAGATGTTTCTATTTAATGAGAAGTTTTGTGCTGAGGGAGCAGTTTGCAGAAAAGGTATTTTGCTCAAGGACACCACAGCATATGGGCACGGAGGGGAATTGAACCTGCGACTTTCTGACCCTGAGTCAGCTGCCAGTTGATTGAGTTGATTTCAAAAGTTGTTGACTCCAATGCCAAGGGTTAGTGCTTCTGAAGAAGATGGCTTTTAATGTTGATCAGGCTGAAAACAAGCTTCAAATCAGAGATAAATAATGAACATTTCCACAGCATCCATAAGAAATAGAAGAATTTTGGGCTGATTTTAATATTAGATGTCAGCATGTGAAGCAGGAGCCACTGACATGAACCTAAGAGCTCTTGAGCGGCGAGTTAAATGGAAAAGTGGGAGTGATAAAGAGCGCTCCTTCTGTGAAGCTGCAAATAGCTGTTTCCACACATCCAGACATCTCGCCTTCTTACTCCAAGGCGGCGTGCTTTCCCTGAGTTTACATTTAATGGCGCTTCAGAAATGGGAACTCGCACGTCGGAAGCTCGCACACAAAGTCCCCACGCGCATAAATGTCGGCCTCCGTTAAGAGCACATAAAACTCCCGCTGAATTAAAATAAAGGCTACTTCACAAGCCCCCCCGGGCTCCTGTAACTGGAGGTGTTTGCTGATAAACTGCGGCGGGTCAGTGGAACGCTGGGGAACACAATGGCTTCTGTCAAAGGGGCAGAAAATAATGGAGGCAGACGCTCAACATGCAAGTAAATAAATAAATAAATAAAACACCCAGGGCATGAAAGCATATGAGCCAACCACGATGCCCGAGGTATTGAATTTACCTCATGTAATGTAGCATGAATGAAGCCCTTAAAGGTATCAGCTTCCAGTCAATAAACAAGAGAGGGGGCGTCCGGCGTGTGATTCAGGGAAAGTCAAAGACAAAACGCTTTGGATAATATTCAGTCAGAATACTAGTTTTGAACTTTCCATGCACTTTAATAGAGAAGCGTCCTCGCCAGCCTTTTGGTTCTGGTCGGGAACACAACCAAACAGAACCAAACGCCGAAACAAATCCCACATATTGTTTTGATACTCATAAGTTGTGTCTACTTTTTGTTTCCAAGGTGTTAAAAACCTGATTGCCATAAATAAGTATTTCATCTTTTTTTGTGCGTGTGATCGTTGTCTTTGTCTGTGCAGCCGAGCGTGATGGGCCCCTGCAGCCGGACTGTCTGGGGGCTTTGATGATGGTTCTGTGCCATGTGGAGTTGGTGCCCGGGCCTTGCCAGGCAGAGTGTGTGGTCGGCGGGCAGCTGGGAACCTGAGGGCAGCAGGTCGAGGCAGAAGCTCCTACAGGCCAGGTCTTTGTTCATCTGTTCACTGTCCCCACTTTTCATTGGTTGACTCAATATGACCTTGATCTCTTCTGTTTATTGCGCGTGAATTTTTCTGCATCCTCTCAGCCTCGCTGTCCCTTCCATGCACTCACCCCTCCTCTGGAACTAAAGGACATATGGTTTTGCTGGGCAAGAGATAAGAGAGATATGTCAGCCTGTGGTACTGAACAAACACATCTTTCACGTCTTCTCTTCTTCCCTTCAGCCCGATCTTGTCTTCACGCCCCCCATTTTTTTTTCTCACCTTCACTCCTTTCCTTTCCCGATCTCACCTCTTTCGTCTCTGTGACAGCTGGGCACAATTAGGAGCAAAAAGCCTTTTGTCTTGTCGGTTGGAGGAGAGATTTTGTTATATTTGTGGGCAATGGAGAAGGCGAATGGGCTTCAGATGCGCCATAAAGTGAGTGAAGATGAAGGGAGAGGTGGAATGAGGGGCTAGAAGAAAGGAGACGGATCTCTTCACGGTGAATGAAAGACCCTCTAGCCTCCTCTCCTCTGGTTGGAGCACATTACAGACATGCACTTCCTCAATTTCTTTCTTTTTCTTTCTTTATTTTTTGAGATTACCGAATTCTGCTTCCATTTATCTCTGGCTCAGCAGCGCTTGCCCACAAACCCCGACTCGCTGACGTTCGGTTGCGTGCGCACATCCGCACTGTACGCGTGCTGGATTTGCTTTGATTCCTGATTGCCTTGGTTTCTGCGGCGGCTCGATCAAGTTACCGTTGGAACTCGGTGCCAAGCCAAACGTGTGCCTGTCTGAGCCTCTGTGTTCGTGTGTCTTTGTGTAGACGTGGGATTCTCAGTCAGTGTTAGGGAACAGCACAGTCGCAGCTGCTATTATTAGCCCTTCTCTCCATTGGCCCAGTTCTTTCCCTCGTCTCCTCTCTGGCACCAGCATTTCATTATCATCCAGGATCCCGAGCAGGAACTCTGCTAGCGACAATAAGGACAACCCCTCTCTCATTCCAGCGAGGCTTTTTATAGGCCGCCCTACTCCTGTATACACTCTGCTAATTAGTCAGTGTGTCAAAGGCATGTGGTGTAATAGTTCTCAGAATCAGGTGACACACTTACTTCACCTTTCACTGTGGCATTGAAATACTCACGCCGCCAAGCTGCTGACAGACGCACCCTTGACCGGGGAGCATTTCAAGGGCACAGTCTTGGCACAGATCCTTGCATATCGCACTTCAGTCATTTGAGCGCAGCCGCCACTTTCACCGACGAAGAGAAAATACACGTTGCGCACACAGTCCAACTCTGATCCTGAACGCCACACATGACGGTGAGCCTCACAAAGTGTCTTTCATTACAGATAAGTGCAGCGGTATCGACAGGGTCAGGATAGACCACGGCCTTTGAGACTACTTTCTGTTTGACCAAACAGATGGTCGCAAAACCCCCCACAGTTTTTAAAACTGTCAGACACTCAAGAGAAAGTATATCAGTAAGTAAAAGACTCAGCCCTGTGATGGACTTGCGACCTGTCCAGGGTGTATCCCCGCCCCTCGCACTGTGACTGCTGGATGTGGGCACCAGTGACCCCCGTGACCCCGAAAGGAAGAAGCAGGTAACAGATAATGGATGGGAAAGACTCAGCCTCCTATGTTATTAGTTGCTTTTGGTGATAGGAGCTTGGATTGAGATCATCTTATGCTGAGAATGTCGAAAATCTCTCACTCAGGGTATGAGTTACCAATGACTCTCAGCGACTCACATCAAATTTTAGCTCAATATCAGTTAACTTGACAGAGTTAAAGACAATTTTGTGTTAGCTAATGTGGATTAGTTGTGATGATGTATTGGACTAACTAAAAAAATCGAATCGATTGTACATCCAGCGATTACTTTCTGAACGTTTTATTAACATCTGTGCAGTCGATCATGAGAACGTCTTGCTAACACAACAACAGTGTTGACTTTGAATAATTAACATTTTTAAAAAGTCTCTAGCAACAATCTGTTAGAACTCAAAATCAGTTTAAAATCAGTCTCAGCTACTACCACGCAAAATTTTAGGTCCATATCTGTAAAACTGACTGAGATATAGAAATGTTTGTGTTTTCTAAGGTTAGTTGACCGTAGCAGCCATCTTGAGTCCAGTTTACTCCAAAACATAAACAGTTGTAGGTGTACATCCAAAGATTACTTTCTACCAATTTCATAACAAGTTGTGTAGCGGTTTATGAGATATTTTGCTAACAGACAGACAGACAAACACAGGCAAATACATAAGCAAAAACATCAACCCATGCCTTTTTAATAAAAAGGACTTTCCTTTTTAATCGTTAATGCACGTGTTTAGGTTTGACTGTGTGTAGCTCTCTCTCTGTGTCCGTGTGCGCTTTGAGTGCATGGAAGTCGTGTGGCTCGGAGTAAAATATTAAATAAATAAACAGTGAAATGCATCGGCCACGATCTGAAATCATGCTGCGGCTCCTCTTTCCTCTTGTGTTTACGTTTTGACCCGAGACAAGAAAGAGGTTAGTGTAGCGGCGCAGAAGACGTGACCCTTGAGTGCTGAAGTCAGCCCCGGTACAAGTGGATTGTGGATTTAGGGTACGCATGTGATGAGTCCTTTGTGGTTTTTAACGCTTGCTTTTGGATCAGTCTGGGTTCAGAAGTTCACGCAATGTAAAGCTACAAGCTGCAAAATGGCCTATAGTGCAGTCGATGAAAAGAGGTTGGAAAATTTTTTGGGAGATTGTCTTTTATTTTGACTTCTTCAAGATTTGTTTCTATATGTTACTGAGCTGTGATTGTTAAAACTAGGTGGTAGTGGCATGACAAATGTGGTAAATTTTCCATTCCATCAATTTTTGCCTTTTAATTCGAGAAAAACTGTTTAGCATCAGAGCAACCAATTTGACATTATGTCATTAACCTTATCTCTTATTTGTCCACAAGTCTGGATGTTAACAGCGTCACCATGCCCAAAAACTCCAACCCAGGGCCGGCACTGAAGAGTCATAGTTCACCTGTTTGTCATCTGACCTCTGCGTGCCATTTTCTGATGGGACTGATCACTGACACAAAATAGTCCCAGTGTTCATTGGTCACTGAGGTTATAGACCATCCCTTTAACTGCAGCAGGGGCAGATAGAGCAAAGGTTTCCCAGGTCAGGGGTCACGGAGATGCCACATGCTCGCTCGTCTGTCACACGATTTGCCCCTCTCGAATGACAGCGGCGGGCTTTGAGGGGCCGAGCCCAGTTTCCACTTACAGCCCACCGCTTATGGACTCATTTAGGATATCATTTCCCTCTGATGAGGTTGGCGTCCGACACAGCAGTAGATTAAAAAGTTGCTTGCTTTGGAAATACTAAGACAGACAGACTGATTCTGTACAGTGCGATGGCCTGTGCTGATACAGTTGTTCAACTTCTTTCTGTGGTTTCAGCAAAATAAACCATAATGCTCAAAGGATTCAGGAATTTGATGCACAAAGGGAAGTCATTGCTAAACCACAGACTTTCAGCCATTGTGAGAACAACAGTACTGGTACACTAAAATTCTGATCAAAATATATATTTGTTTTCCTGTCTCTCCGTGGCTCACATACACACAAAGACAGACTTATATAAAAGTAGAGGTGACCCCGTCCAGACGGCATGGAGGGCTCGGTTCCACGGCAGAACGCTGGCGTTACTGCTGAGGATGTGAAATGTGAGCCAGCTCACCATCCGGGATCGATGGACTCGCCTTTTCTGCCGTCCCAGGAGTCTGCTCGCTCTCCGTCACTGTCACCGCTCCCCGTCTCCATCTCATCCTCCCCATCTACTCTCTCCGTCTTTTTTTTCTTTTTAAATTCATTTCCCAACACGCTTACTAGCTCTGACCACAGCATAGCCTTAAAGTATAACACAATCACACATCTCTTTTGCAAAAATACACACTTCAGCATAAATAAATGGCATTAAATAGCATTATGAATTTATTTGATTGTTTTTATCTCCCAACATCCTGCCCCTCCCCAATGTTTCCTGTCTTTTCATGTGTCTTTTTTTTATTCCATGCTACTTTGATATCAGTATTGATTTGCTACGGAAGCAGCTCGTCTTGCTTCTGCTCAGAAGGAATGTGGCTGAGAGGCTTTTTGCAGTCATATGGATTCAACTAGTGCATGGGTATATAACTGATACACAAGAAGAGTACGTTTACTCTATGTATGTATGTTTAGGCAGTACTTTATGTGTGTGTGCACTTGATTAGAATGGTTGTTTTTGGATGTCAGTCACAGTTAAAACCAGATTTGGCTTCCTGAACCTTCAGCACAGTTTTTGAGGGTTTATGTAGAGTGTGGGATAAAGATGGCTCATATACTTTATTTGTAATAACAATAAAGTCAGAGTAATTTTTCTAATCGAAATTCTAACAAACACACTTTTTTTTCTTTAGCAGTTTTCCAGAAGCTACCAATGTTTTGGTGTTCAGATTCAAATTCAGGCTGTTTTTACTTTTGTAGATTGCCAAACATTCCTTCTACATTCAGTAAAATAAGAATGAAATAAATAAATAGGCTGAGACATTTGTTTCATTCTTTAAAAAAAGTTGCACTAAGTAGAATTTTCAGTGTAATTGTTGAAAAATATCAAGTCTTTGCTTAAGTGTCTTTACCTCCTGCATTAATGCTCAGTTAGGTGTTGGGTTGCAACTTAATTATTTACAAAACTGCTTAATTATTAAATAATGGCTGACAGTCTTCTATATAATGGTGCTGTGGATGCACTAATGACCAAATATTATCATCATCAGCTGAAATTGACTTGTTCCCCAGGTGGGGAATATTAATCTGGTCCTGACTGGCAAAATGTCAGAGTTGACTTCTAGGTGCATAAATCCCAATAAAAATCAGATCCAATCTGTGAATGCAGATGTACTGGGTTAATGCTTAAATCACCACAAATGTTTGAATTCGGTACCAATACAACTAGTATTCCTTGAAGAAAAACATTGATTTCCACTTTTCCAAAGTTTAAAATAAATATCTTGTGTATCTGTAAATAAAAAAAATATTAGAAAAGTGTAAAACCTGCATAATATTCCATTGAATTGCTGTTAGAGTCTGCAAAAGAGTGCACCCTTTCTGTTTTAGCCACCCCATCCCATAAAGCTTGAAACAAGAGCTCAGTGTCGAATGTACCAACACTCTATAATACATTTGTCTTTTATCTGGTTTTGTAAACTCGGCGTTGGCTGTTGCCAATTAGTTCAAGAATATGACAAAAATCAGTTCAATTCAACCAGACTGCTCCCGAATTTTGAACCTCATTGTTTTTCAAAACCAGACGCTAGACATCAGATGGATCAACAAGCATGAGAGGCTGAAAATCAATACTCAGGCTGTGTATTGTAAATAATTCAGTGGTTCAAGTCTGATATACCATACTTTGGTTTTATGGACATTTAAGTGGCAGTAGGTTTACAATTTGGATCACACCAGGCTATGATTCATGGTGCGAGTTTCATCAACTTACAAAGTTGAACACTGAGCTGTTGTTTTGTAAATCAAGCAACGTCGTTACCAGGAGAAATGACGGTCGGATCTACTCTAAGCTAAAATAAATTTGAACTTTTCTTCCAAGGGTTAAGATTGGGAGGATTAAGGTCTAGGAAAACCTCTTCAAAAAGGAACGTGCGTTTGGACGTATGCACAACCAGATTCCCTTCATTATCACTTGGGGAACACTTTGCCCTGGAGCAGCCATGACTGTGACCCCGTGTTTCAGATCCAATATGAAAGGAAGGAGAATTCCAGCCAGGAGGATTTTCCTGTAAAAGTCCCCCTCTGGGTGAGAGCCATCAATCCGCTTCTGGCAGCGTTCTACGCGGAAACAAGGATCACATCCAGTCAAAACAGGCCCGTGTTTGGTTTCCCCTGTAGAACACTGTTGGACGCCAGTGGCAAAAGCGTTTTCTGAGAGTGTGTGCGCATGTGGGAGAAAAGAAAGGAAAACCTCTGGTTGTCTTCAGGAAAGCGGAACCCAGGTGAACGGAGAACCCGCATGTATCTAATTTGTTCATTTGCCTGGAAGCAAAGAAAAGCTTGACAGTCTCACTTTCTAAGTGGACTGAACTTTCATCTCGCAGCACTATAATTGCGTAGCAGGGCCAGTTGCTGAGCTGTGCCAACACGGGAGAATGCTTGGTCGTTTTTAACACATGTTACCGGGCTTTGTAATGAGTTGAAAACTCCCATCTGTAGCTCGCTCTGTGTTCTCCTTTCTTCTCCGGGTCAGAGAATAAAAGTCATTAATCATCACCTGGGCGTGTGACAGCCAGTGTTTGATTCGAGGTTTGATCCCAACTCTCTGACATCTCTCTCTCTCTCTCTCTCTCTGGTGTTGCTTGAGGGTTAAAGGTGGGATAGTGGGTTTGTGTAGATGGAGGTGGGGGGCTTGAACGCACATCACAGGATGCATAATCGGCCATGAGTGAGTGCTTACTGGATCAGCAGCGAGCTCCCTGACTGAGTGGTCTGTGTCAGCCGCCCTGGACCCGCTCCAAGCAGGCAGGGATATTTTTAATTTACCTCCTACATCAGGCCCGAGGAATGTCTCCCGAACCTCTCTCCCATCTATAGATACCATACTTCAGCCCCCACTCCTCCCTTTCATTTACTCCCGCTCTGCTTCCCATTATCTTTATTTGAAATGCAGATCTATATTGACTCATCAGAAACACATGTGAGCACACATACCATGTGCATATGTGAGGACCAGGTAGCCGCGTGCATGTGATTTTAAATTCACTTACTCCGAGTCTGAAAGCTGATCTGTGAGCTCACCGTGAAACACAAGGTGCGCTCCGGAAATACCTGAGAGTAGAGACAGGATGCATTTTGTTTTAACCGGCGCTGCCAGGTCAGGGAAGTTCAAACTTTCCTCACAAGCAGACCTTTTCTGATTAGTACGGATCAGAACTAAGGAGTGGTCCTGCCTTTGTGACGAATATACAACCTGGTTGGTTCTGGTTAGACTCCTGCTGAAGGGGCCCCTGTGCTGCCTTTAGTTTGATTGGATAATATTATGGTTCCCCTGCTTATGTGTTTGCCCCCAGGGAACGGTTTTCTGCTTCTAAAAGCAATGGTACCAGATTTTTAAACTCCTTATTCCCCCAACTCTTCTACTGGAAGTACTTGTTCTTGCAGCAGGAAGGGTCTCTTCCCCCATTAATTCTAACCACAGGGGGAAAAAAAGCTTCCAGGAACGACCTTTTTTTACATGTCATGTGTAGATGTTGAAATCTCAAGGAAGCACTATTTTCACTTTTGGATTTATTTCCCCCCAGAGAAATGCGTGTTAATCTGACACTGTGCTAACAGGGCGGCCCGACACAAAGCCGTCTGTGAATATTTGGACGATCAAAAGGTGAGGAAAGGCTTACACTTCGGCAGAACCACACTGCAGCAAGGAGGAAAGCTCCAGCAGGGTTCACTGCTTAGGTCTGCATCCGTGTGTGTGTGTTTTTTTTTCTGGCTCGGTCTGTGCACGTCCACATGAGGGGAGGCTGTTTCCGCTGTCACGGTAAATTCCTGCACAGCTCTCACAGTGTCAACGCCAGCAGCGGGGGTGATCTTTGGGATGGTCGTACTCAAGAGCCCCCACCCCTCATTTTGTGTATCTTCAGGTCACCCCCTCCCCTAACCAGACCTGCTTAAAATAAAGAGCTTCTGTGTCTTAATGCTGAAGTCATGTCATTGATATGCTTCAGCAGAGTAGCTTGTGTTTCAGCTGCAGACACAGAAGTCACGATTGGGAACATTTTAACCTGAAGGGAGAATGTGACGTTTTAAAATTTGTCTGCAGTTTTTATTTGTTTACTTTTTTTTTACTTGAATCAGAATTCAGTATCCTATTATTATCTATTAATTACACAGCTTGTGTTCCCTGCGAAAGCCACAAAAGTCATGAGTGGTATTTTATAAATTTTCACATCCCTATCAGCCCTGTTGCTTTATGTTTATTTGTATTATATAAGGCATTTGGAAGCATAAATAAAAGTAGCAGCTAACTGTCACACTACATGAGCAGCCAGGTCACGTCCAGTGGAATATCAGAAATTCTTTGCTGGAATAATCATTTAAAGCAATAATGACGGTGATGTAAAGGTTAATAAAATAGTTTTTATACAAACTACTTCATACACAGCAGATAGGGCCGTGTTAACCTGACTTGTGTTAACAATGTTAATTTAACACTGTTTAGTGTCAACTCACCATCACTGTACAGTAAGAAATAAGGCATTACCTTTCTGCAGAACACCATTTTCAAAAATCGGAACTATTTCTATAAAGAAATCGTCACTTTCCAATATAAAGTGCCCGTTGACTTTAGGACATTTCCCAGTAATTTATACTCCTATTAAATCTTATGTTACTAAATCTGAGATGACCTAAAGTCATTTTAAGGTCAGCATAATTTTCCTTGTATTCACATTTAATTCGTTTACACTTTACAACATTACATTATTGCTCTTTTTCTTTTAAAGAGTGATTTTCTTGCAGTCTGATATCAAGGTGCCCTTGAATGAGCCGTTTAACCACCAGCTGTTCAGAATGGCCCAGTAGCCAATAAATTAAGGCTGTTTGTTCTGGTATGTCCCAGTTGTCCGTACATATAGAACGGTAGGAATGTGCCTTATTGACTTCCCATACATGAATTCAGGCCAAGCTCGACTGTCACAGAATTTCATCACCAGGTTCCTCAAGCCTCCATTTGAACCGTCCATCTGTTCTAGTTTAGCAGCACGGTGTATACGTTAGGGAGCAAATCTAATTCTGATTAAAACATTTTTTTAAAAAATCAGATAATTGTCGGCCTCGTTTTTGTCACTGCCGTCATTATCCTTTTCATATCTGCTGGAGGAGCCACCAACTTGTGTGCAATAGGTGTGTTACTGTTTCTGGGACCTGAATTCTAGGTGTGGGATGAGGTAAAATGGGGGGGGGGGGGGAAGAGATGATGACCAAAACGTCGATTTTTTTTTCTTTCTTCCTACCTACAGATGCAACAAAGTGGACGAATCAAACGAGGCAGCAGCCTGCTTAAATTAATTTGCCGTTTTTCTTTTTCTTTGTCTTTAGGCTCGTGTCTTCTGCTTCTCGTTCATTCACACAGTTTTGGTGTCCCACCCCCACTCTAAGCCCTTTTTTTACACCCCCCCACCCTTCTCTTTCTTTTTCCTTGGTTAATTTCTTGACCGGTCTTTGTCCTATACATCAGCACGTGCCCCAGACACATGACGTCACCCAGGCAGTTGCAGTTTTTACAGTGGTATCTGCTTTTCCTGCACGGAGGGGGGCGGGGGCTGACGGATATTGCTGCCGCATCACCTTTTGTCTGTAATTATCTGAATTAACTTTAGCTGTCTTTATGCCTTTTGTCTCGTACACTTCTTTCATTTCCCACCATTCTTCCCGAGTCTCGCTGCAGTTAGGTGAGAATGAGTGATGGAGGCCTGCTTTTTTCCATATATGTACTTGCACTAATGATGACCCTGTGGTCTTCTGCGCAGGACGTCTTCCGCTGCTACGAGCCCTCTGAGAGGTCTCAGTACCACTCTGCAATAGGGGGAGAGTTTGCGTGCACATATGGACCCCTCACTCATGTGTGTTTCACCATTAACTTAATGCAAATATCAATCACGGCAGAGGAGAAAATGGAAGATCAAAGACGGCCGGATGCAGAGAGAATGGGCATCTGAGTCTAAAATGTGTCTGGTCGTCAAAATTAGCAATGACCTTCAAGTGTTTTGAGAGCGAAGAAAATCCCAGAAGGGGATTTGTCATAAATGATTCTTATGGATGTAGCGGAGGAGAACAGTGGAGTGTTTTCTGTGTGACTGTTCTTCAGATATTGCCTGAAATACGACAAATTCAAACAATCTTAAAAGAAAATGTAAATGGAGTCGCTCTTTTTCCCTTTTTTTTTTCTAAAGCCAATAAGAAATGATAGGTTAAAAAATGCACCTCCTTCACAGCTTTCTGTTCTGGTTTTTGAGAACCTTTTCAGGGCTACCCTCCCCACACTGTCACCCTGGACCGCTTCATCGTGAACCCCCGTGCCGGGGCCTCTGACCAGCAGCCAGGGAAAGCCCAGTGAAACTGCAGAAGTCTTTTCATACGATGTAGCCTGTTGAACAGTCTTGATACGAAACGAATGTGACAACAGCAAATTACCTCCAACGAAGGGCACAGAGGCCTCGGGGAAGCTATCACACAGCTGACCACACAATGACGAACACAAAGCTACTGTCCTGCTGCATTAGCTGTGTCTAATTTTTATTTCACTTGGTCTCTCCATCTCTTTGCCTCCCTTGCTCCTGTCATGCTGAATGAAGCTGATGGGTGTCAGCAAGCTGGACACATGTGGACACACTGTCAGTTACTGATTTCTGCAGGAACTCTTTGAACGTGTCCAAGCTCCTCCCAGCTGAATGTTTGGATTCAATTTTGGTTTCATACAGTTTACAATGAAAACATTTTACACTTTTTGACACTGTTCTGATCTTTTCTGATGAGGAAAGTCTCGTGAAAGTGAATTTCATTCAAACTAACCAGGTGTAAATCAAAACAAAACTCCCCCCCCTAATTTTTCTGGTACATATTAGCACAAAAATGAAGGAATGTTGGGTTTGGTAGATTATTTCTTCATTGTAACATTGCTTCTTGGCAATAAATTTTAGACTGTTAAAAAAACCCTGTTAATTTCACTTTGAAATGGTGCCACATTTGTAAGGAACATGTATTTGTGGGATGAGCAGTAGAGCTAAATATGTGGGTTTTGCTCACAGGAAAAATTTACTTAATTTTCTCTGCCATTATCAACCAGCTTTTTTTGCTGTTGCTATTGGCACTTGTTTTAAGGTTCTGGTACCCCCAGGTCCTCCCCATTGCTAAGAAACATAAACAGCAAAGAAACAATCTACCAAACACAAATTTCCTTACTATTTGTGCTAAGTTTATATATGAGTGTGATGTAAACATCTTGGGAAAGTTGCAAACAATCCGCGTGTGGTGGCTGGGATGGTCTACAAGGATTACATAATCTCCACTGATGAAGTTATGATTAGAGGCTGATAAGAGCGTGCGGTCCCCACAGAGAAATTAAACACGGTTCACTTCATCTTTAATCCCACTTCCACTCAACATAAAGCAAATTGCTACTAACAATATGCAGGCAGGCAGGCAGTGGCAGCAGCCCAGGCTTGATACAACGAGGACAATGGCATTGTTCTGCAGCTTCTTTCCTTCCTTACTCCCACAACAAATTATAAGTACCCCACTGGGTTTGAAGAGGCCTGTCGGCCTCAATTCCACAAAATTTTACACATCTAAACGGTCTTCTCAGAGGGCTGTGGGAAGAAAAATGTTTCTCCTTTTTTTGTCTCCAACCTTTTGTCCACGCAGTCCTTGATTGTATTGTAATTGATGGTTCTTTGAGGTTCATATTCTTCCCTCATTTTCCCATGCTCCTCACCGGCACTGTGTTGATTGGGTGGACAGCGCTTGGGGAGATGCTGACACAAACAAATATAAAACCAATATGACAGCAGTAGAAGTAGCTTGACTGGGAATGAACTAAAACAACAAAACAAACAAAAAAAAACCTTCTAGACTTCAACAAAAAGCTGCAAGTTTAAGCAAAAAATAAATATCTGTTATGTTTTTCTTGAAAAGTCTCTGTCCTGCTTTTGCACGCAAAGAAAGATATGAATATATGTATGTGTGCCATTTTCTTTTTCCTGAAGGTCACTTCAGCTCTCATTGTATCTGAGCAGGTGTGGGGGTTGGGGGAGCTTTAAGGAGCAGAATTGAAGAGTAAGCACAAGCAACAAAGACAGGTGAGCAGAAGGGACTCTGGGGTCAGGAGGAATACATTTTCAAAGCATCCATATTAGAATTAAAATCACATTACACCAGAAGAAGTAGGTCTATTTTTGGAAATCTGTACAGTAGAACCTTATTGACCGGAGTGAAGAGCAATACTCTCCACCTTTAACCCTTGATCAGCATTTTCCCAAGTGTTTTGTAACAGCTGGCTCAGCATTAACCGTCCCTTTTGACCTCCATCCCTCCTTTTTAAAGAAAGCTCAGATCGTCTGTGGAGAGGTTACAATCAATTAATATCTCTGCATTTGTGCAGCCTTGAAGAATATCTGACTGTCGAAATCACACTCTGTATTTCTTAAGTGCAGCTTTGCATGCAGGAAAGTGTCCTCCTTTGACCCCCACTGGAAGAATTAGACAACTTTGAATAAATTTGCTTTGCAGTTGGGTATTTGCATATCTGTTTAACTCAAGGTGTTTTCATCCTGTTCTATCAGTTAACATATCTGGAAGCGATATTCGGCAAGATGAATTAAATGCATTCGTCTGCCAAAAGTGCCTGCTGTGCCTTGGGATGTCAACATTCGTCATTGTGTTGATTACTGTTTTTGGCACTTGTCTTCCTTTGGAATGTCACC
>JAVKLF010000060.1:5870762-5884871 GCA_034783495.1 Millerichthys robustus | reverse complement strand
CTTGGTTGGCTTGTTTTGACTGTGATAAATGCAAGGCATTCGTGTGTGTGTTGGTGTGTGTGTGTGTGTGTGTGTGTAATGGGGTGGGGGGTGTCCTGCTGTGTTGCATAACCCAAACTTAGTGGCATCCTTAGGTTATGTTAAAGCTTTGATTTAAAGGAAAGTAATTTTGATATTTATTTAGTCTGAAATAAAAATCAAAACATTTCATTTTAAAACCATTGTTCTTTAAAACACGAATCAATAAAAATTCTGTTTGAGAATCATTAACTCTAAAAAGTCCCAATGCTGGCTGGTACTGAGACTGTTAATTTGGAGAATTTTTTAAAAAAAATTCAAGTCACCCAAACAGGGTTTTGCTGAATGCATCAAGCATCAAGTTATATTCAAGTATTTAAATTATCAGTTTTTCTACATAATCTTCACTAAAACAAAAATGAGGTCAAACACATTTTAATATAACAATATTAAAGTTACAAAGTTTAGACATAAAACAGTACACACATATACAACCTATGTTTATCATCCTCATCTGTAAGAAGATTATTGATTATATCTTTGCCTGTGTGTGTTTGTCCATGGCTCTCTATGTTAACAAAATATCTTGTAAACCACTGAAAAAAAAAATTTCAAAACTTTCACAAAGTTATTGAAATAAACAAAAGCAAACCACTTTTTGAGCCAGACTAATTTAAGATTTTCCAGGTTTGACTAAATTGATTATTTCTCAACATAAAATGATTTAGTGTCTTCTGACATTAAAAGAAAAAGATAGTGGTGGGCGATATGCATTCCTTTAAGGAATGCTAGGCCTTTAATCAGTTCATTGTGCTTAGCTTTCTGATTATTTATGTTCGAAGCGGTAGTATAAAAATAGGTTTTGTGTTGATGTATATGTCGTGTTTTCGAGTCAGATTTACATTGCACATGAATGAGCGTTCACAGAGGGGGCAGATTGTTACAGGCTAATCTGAGACTATGGAGGATACTTAAAGACTTTCTTAGTTCTTTAAAGCACATTGTTATCATCCTGATTAGGTTTATCACTCAAGCAGAAAGCAGTGCATTCCTTCCTATTGTGTTTCATTCAGAAGAAAAGCTGGAGAGAAACAAAGGCGGCTGAGCATCACAATCTGGTCCTATTGTTACTCATACAGTGACCAGCGGAGTCTGTAAGAAAGTTTTATTGAGTGAGTTAACACTTGACTGTTAGGAATTTTGACAAATAGCTTTGGTTTATTTTTTGTATTATTTTAGAGGCTTTTATTTTCCTAGAATACATTTCTGGATTTTGAACCAATTCAGAAAAATCAGAAGAAAAAAGATCAAAGGTTACGACCTTAAGCAAAAGGAGGTCAAAGTTGAAATGGCAGACGAGGTAGCAGTGAAGCGAATGCGGGGGGGAAAAAAATAAAAGGTTGCTATGGAACAAGTAAGAGGTATTTAGGTTAAGACCAACAGTTTGAGAAAGCTTCGATCATAGTTTCAACAGAAACCCGTGCGGGGTTGGATTTGACAGAATATTACTCAAAAGCTTTAAAGTTGCAGGTCCAGACAGATGAGAGCAATTTCTCCCTAATCTGTATGGACTTAAGTTTGTTTTTTTGATCCGTTCTTTTTTCTGCTTGCTCCTGGTAACTCATCTTGTGAAGTTTGTCAACATGTTCTGAGCTGCTAACCTGCTCGGGCGTGTTCTCAGAGGAGTGGATGTGAAGGAACAAAGAGTTAATTCCTCCAACCTGTTGACTGATGTGGCCTCGGAATTTAAATGTAGGCAACACTAGGGGGTCAGTTTCACAGTGAAAGGTCTTGTGTGAGGAAGTGGACCCCCTAACTGAAACATGGTTAACATGAGAGGTAGGGGAGAGCAAATGACCTTAGGCTTCTGTTAACACGCCAGCTGACCCTGTTACCATCATGATCTAATTCTCAGCTGTTGCTCCTCTTGTTCTCCCTTTCATTTTTTTTCATTATTATTATTATTATTATTATTGTTGTTGTTGTATGGCACTGCCCCTTCCAGCAGCAGCCAACAGGAAGTCATTCACTTCCTAATTATCTGCACATCAAACAGTGGTTGCCACAGAGACTCAGACCATAAATTCAGTTCCCCCTCTTCGTCTCCGATGTGGTGCGATACCACAGCAACAGCTGCCTCTAATTGAGGCTGTAGGTTCAAACTGCTAACATATGACTTCCCTCCCTTTCAGTAACACGCTGTATGCCACTGCCAAGGCCACACCAAAGACACACACACACACACACACACACACATCCGGTCACCAGCACAGTAAGACGTGAGGTTTCAGATCAACAGAGAGAGTAGAGATAGAGAGATGCGCCCTTAGATGGCACGGGAAGCCTGGTGTGGTTTTGGGATGGGCTCTGAAGTGGTTCCGTGCTGCCCACTCCCACCGGAGAGGCCCCTGGGTCAACAGGAGCTCACCCAGATTTACAAAGAGAACGACAGAGATGAAGAGAGAAAGAGTGACAGGCTGCGATAACAAAGGCGACCGCAGTGTGGTTTTGTGATGTCTCCCTGGGTGAAAAAAACGATGAGTTGTCAGATCCGGCTGGGCCACGTGTTGCATTTGTACAAACGCAAGCCCCTCGTGCAGACGTTCAATCACCTAAAATGATCTGTGTCTGAGTAAAGAACAAATTATCCCTCCGAATCTTGCCTTTTGCAAATAATCTGACTCAACTCTAAAACGTGAGTCTGTATCAGTTAAGTCTAGATTTTTGCTACAGAATTTAATAAGTTACCGCACACAAACTGGTTATGTTTTAAAATTACAATATGTTTTCATAAAACTTGAATTACAATAGAATAATATAGAAAAACTAGACCAATCTAAAAGCAACTGCCAGATGTGTTTCACACTCTTTCAGTAACTCGACAATAAGCAGCAGAATGCCTTTTTATAAATAATAAAACCTGGGCTTTTTTCTGTTATTCTTTGATTGGATACCTGTAAAAACACACTTGCTTACAAACTTCTTATTACCAGTTTCAGAAATCTTAACCCAAGCCAAACTTTTACACTTGTTGAAACAATGATGGTATTTTTCCCAGAACCACAGAACGTTCTTCTTCGTGATTGTTGATGAAGATTGTTCAATCTGTTGGTCTACGGGAACTTCTTTTCTGCTTGCTTAGCTAAACTAGGTTATTTTAAATTGTTTTTCAACCAGGGGAACTGATTTCCACGATTTAACCCACTGAGCCATAATGAGCCATTTCTAACTGATGACCAAGTGAGAGACATCAGGAGAGGAGTTTGTACTCCAAAGGACTCAAGAGGCTTTAGTACCTGCCACTGCTGTGTAAATTGGACCCTTGGAAAGTGAACGAGCCTGTCTATTGTCCCTAATGGCCTCTTGTTAGAAAAGCTGCCTACGGTGTGAATTTGAGTTTGTATGCCCGCTCCGGGGTATGTACATATGAACTGCCTAGCTTCCTTTAAGTTTACAGCATTCAGCAGGAAACACAATTAGCCCAATCAAAGTGAAAGGAGAGGGTAGGGGGATGTAGGGAGGAGAGGACCACGTTTTATGAACATGGGTGGTGAAACAGCAGCATTATAACGGCAGAGAATATTAGGTGCTGGGCGGCAGCTTTTTGATGTGTGGAGGGGTTTCTAGCAGGCATCTGACTCTAGTTAAAGTGTACTGACAAACAATTAAAGATATATGGCCTGAGACAGCTGTGCGATTTGGATACTTTAGCGGATTAGATTTTAAAGGGGGCTGTTTAAAGGATGGACAGTAAATGCTCTCATGTATGTAGCAAAAGTGCCTGTAAGCATCCTTTTTTTAAAAGCATGTCAGTGGAAGTCTAATAAAAAAAAGATGTTAAGGGGATTAATTATGGGTCCACAAATTGTCCACAAACTGCCTGCCGAGCAGATTTTCACCGTAGAACTAAAATGCTACCAGTCGCACGTTTTGTTTCTCTCTACCCCTCTCGGTTTTTTTTAAAACAAATTTTTTTGTTTAACTGTTTCATACGTTTCTGCATTGATGGGACATTTGACAGAACATTCTGCAGTCCAGCGGCGCGAGCGAGACAATACTTATTAGGCCTCTGAAAGCCAACGTGCTAGTATTGTATTTTACAAGTTTTAATCAGACATCTAATCATCCAGTTAGATTCCAACGTAGCTCTGACCTGCAAGAGTTAGATAAAACACTCATTTTGTGCTGTCTGAGGACATCTAAAGAATGTAAAAGATCTTTTTGTAGTGGCTGAATGTGAGAAAACAAACGTCTGCAACATTTGTTTTGTCTCACTGTAGAGGTTACCCAGTCAGTAATTCTTTAAACTACTTTTTAATTGCTACATTTCTACTTTTTAATTTCTTCAAAATATACTAAGCAAGTTTATATTGTAATTATTTTCACGTAGTGATTACTTGTGAACATACCACCTCTTGCTTGTTGCTTCCTAACAAACAGGAACAGTTTCCTCCATAGAAGTGCAAATTACTTCCTCATTCTGCTTATATTCCAACTGTGCGGCAATCTGCCACATGGATGCGTCAGTTTCATCCTGAACAGATAATATGAAAGTTTCTCATTACTAAACTCAACAAATTATTTACCTGAAGGGTGTGTAGTAAGTTGTTATGCTTGTTGGTAACAGTTGCCACACTTGGACATTTATTAAACCGACCTTTAGAATTACAAGAAACACAACACCTACCAAATGTGTTTTTTTTTTTTTTTTTATCAATCCGTTCTGGGCTAATGTGACCTAAATCCAAACCCAGTTAAAATAAAACCATTTAGTGAAGGTATCTGATTTAAGCAAGGTTGGTATAAAAAAAGACAACTTCTTAATTAAGCTTGGACTTCTAGCTAGACCAAATTTTGAGTTGAATCGTATTTTTGTCTTTTGTGCAAGTGACTTTGAGTCACATCTTACGTTCGTGGCCTTGTCGAGTGCGTCTGTCGACTTTAATCAAGGTGAGGACGAGAGCGACGGCTTTGAAAGGTGTTTTGTACATGTTTTAAAGCCAGGGGACCTGTTTTTTAAAAGAGGTTATGCTTTACATCAGAAAATTCCTTTACCGCACTTAGAAGGTGGTTGTCGGGTAAGGGGGTATTTGCGAGGCTTAAGCTGACCCTCTGTTTCCACCCCTCTCATGCCCCTCTCTATAGACTCAAAAGTGGGCTCACTAGATGTCCCTTAGTCAGCACATGCAAGGGGTGTGAACAAAAGGTCCATTCTGCCAACAAAAAGGGGCATTTAGACCATCACAAACCATGGTGGCTCCAAGGGTGGGGAAGTTTGTGGGGGGTGGTAGGAAAGCATGTGGGGAAAGATTAGAACATAAATAAAATATTCTGTCTATAGATAAGGGTCAGTGCTGTCTTACCTATGGATCAGGTCAAAGATCTGAGATGAGATTTACAGAAAGAACCCTGTGGTAAGACTGAGGGAAGTGGAAGTAACCGGGGATGTTGGGAATAATGACTTTAACAAAACATACAGGTTAAAAAGCAAATATATGCATTCTGATTAAAATATTGCAATAGTGGAAGCATCTGAGTCACTGGCTTACTAAATTAAATGTTCCATTCTGATCGTTTCATTGTCTATTTGACAAATGTCAGAATCAGCAAACGTACAAATTTACAAAGTTACATTTATATTGCTGCTAACAGTCTAATTCATGGATGTACAATATAATGAGAAGAGGTCGGAGTGGCTAAACTGCAGATGAAATTTAAATCAAGCAGGGACTCTTTCCCAACATTTAGGCCAAATTATATTAACCTGTCTTTGCTTAAATGCCTACTGTTTGGCCCTTAATTTAAAGTTGCAAAGAGTTAAAAAAAACATTGTATTGCAAGATGAGATCCTTTACATTCCATCAATTGTTGCCGATTCCTTTTACGTTGATGCAGTGTCACAGTGTTCGGTGTAAGAGTTGGCGTTAGTGGGACACTTTTACAGTAAAGGATTGTACATCGCAGCTGTTTGCCTTTGTGTCACATTCTGTTTGCTTAAAATGTCCTAGAGCGCACACCAGCTCAAGGAGAAAGTTTCAAAAATTGGGGGGGGAGCCACTCATCCACATCTTGCACAGCTCCCATGTGCCTTCTTTCCCTTTCTCTGGTCCAAATCAAAGGCTTATACTCTAAACGTGATGAATGACATTGATCTTAATCTTTGTGGGGTGAGGGTAATTTTGATGGGTGTGTGCGTAGATGGAACAGAATGAGGGGTCAGGAGGTCTGAGGTGAGGAAGATGATCTCCGCGCTCCAGCAGGGCACAAAGCGAGGGCGCGAGCTACAGGAGCGCCCACTCTTACAATGCGCCCGGAGGATCGTTAAGTGATTGTGTTACAGAGAACAGGTGAACTGCGTCTCTCCACCTTGTCTGCTAGATTTTCTTCTCTGCCGTGATTTACAGGTCCATTCTTCCCTCCTCCCACCCCACCATAACTTGTGCTGTTCTTTCGAAAGGCAAACCAGCTCACTGCTTTTGTACCTGGTTCGCTTTGAAGTGCCTAAGTCTTAAATGATGACGAGACAAGGAGAGTGCTTTTCTCAAACCGCCAGGGTAAAGGAGGCTCTTGTTTCTGACAGGTGTCTTTTATAGAAGGGAGTGCGCTGCGCTGGTGTTTTGTTAGGGCTCAGGTTCCACCCTTCCCCATCACCTGCTAATTGAATAACATTAGCTTACCATCTGTGGAGATTTACTGGAAGTGACCTCAATGTACTGTTTAGATCACAGATTAGGTGTGAATAGGAGCAAATGTGTCTTGTAAGTAAAGCCAATTGTTATTCTCAGCATGTGTGAAACCGACCATGTGGTGACAACTCTATAAGGTCCCAGTCATTCAGCAGCAAAAGCTAAACTGAGAATATTGAGAAACAATTGGAAAAACTTTCCTAACTTGCGTGATTAAAATCTGCTTTATTAACCATGACTCTAACGCCGATGATGCTCTAAAGAACACCCTATGAATGGCAAAGTGTTTTTGTATTTCTGTAAATCATTTTGTGGAATGGAAACTGAGAAATGGCAGCAGTCCTCTCTGGTCTTGGCTCTGCTATGAATTAGCTGTTAGCTCATCGATCTGGTCAGAGTAAAATTTTGAACGACCTCAGTTTGGAGAAATAAAGAGCTATAGAACAGCAATTATGCTAAATGTTCATAATTATATCGCAAAAACATCTTCAAAAGATCTTCACGTTCCCTTTGAGAAGTGTTAAAGTACAAAGCTGTTAATTGACAGAATAAAAAAGGTATTAAAACAGTTTTGATTTAAAAAACATTTGCTTTGTGCGACTGATTGTGGTTGCACAGACATGTCAAATAAGATCAGAGTGACTTTTTCAAAAGGTTGACAAAGGCGTTAAATTCTAAAAGCATCTAATTATATGTTAGGGCTTTGATTTAAAATATTGCCATGGTGAATAAATCATATTAAATTTGTAGTTTAAAGGCAATTTGTTAGCAAAAGCCTCTTTTCAGTGACGTGTGTGCGTGTGTGTGTGATTGTGTTTAACACAAATTTGCATCACTATTTCAGTTCAGGAGTCAGACAGTGGCAGAATGCAAAGCCACACTGGACCACCTGGGCCTCCCCCAGGGCAGGGTTTCTGCAGAGTAGGAAGGTTATAGGACTACTGTGGTTTTTAAGCCAGTGTTTCAGGATAGGGGATGTGGGGGATTTTAAACAAATGAGAATAAATACACCCATCCACCCACACGTCTTTTCACCTCAATCTTGCAGCAAGATGGAGAAGACGAGGGAACACTCTGTCCCCAGCCGTTATCTGTGATAGATGAAGCCAGAGCGGAGTGTCAGTGGCGTGCCGCAGCACCCGGTCACTCAAACGTGTCAGTAAATTAGAGTGAGCGTCTTATTTAACTCAACCAGAGTGACGGAAGAATGACAGAGCCAGAGAATGGGACGGTGTTCCGGAAATTCCCTCGCGATGCCAAAGAATCTCCTGGTGTTCCAGACGAACAGAACGAGAGGAACAAAAGAGGAAATATGTGTGCGGAACATCGAGTGCGCTGAATTGTCTGTTGTCTGATTGGATTTTGAGTGAGTGAGATCTTATCAGTGCAGCTGTTCCAACTGCCAGGGCCAATTCAGCTTCCTCTGACAGTTCTACCTGCACAAGGTGTGACAGTGAAGCACGTTTTTCACCAGAGGGAAGTACTTCAGGGCTTAGGAAATTTTTCCCAGCATGAACTTCAGTTATAAAATCGGTAGCGACACATTTAATCTTTTTTGTTGTTGCAGTAGTTGTAATAGACCTTGATGACTGACTTCTACCTGTGTTTTATTGGACATTTCTGACCTTGGATGAAAATGAGAGAAAATAAAAGAAACTACTGTTGCACTTTAGATTTGTTTTAATCCTTTGTCTTTATTTTACCCATTTTCTGTTGTTTGTTTTAGGAGATTAGGCAATAAAGCCAATGCCATGTGCAAGCTTTTGATTTCATGCATACTGTATGTTCTCTTTTCTGAAAGTTATCATAGATAACTGTAATATAATGGCAGAACCAATATTGTGAAATGTATTCCAAAACACAATAATAGTCATAAACACATTATTTTTAGATTTTATATAATGTATGATCCAACTAACAACAAGGATTGATGCAAAGTCCCAAATATAACTGACACTATGTGCCATTGGCTTATAAACTAACCATCAATGTTCTCTGCTCCCAGTCTACCAATCAGAGTTCTCACTGTAGCATAGTTTATAACGTTCCTGTGCATTTGTATACAACAGATTGTGGTTCGTGAATACCACTGCCTTACCCTGACAAGCAATAAAGCTGCTGTCCCTCTGAATCTAATTCTTCTTCAATTAACCTTGTCTATAATCCCGAAAGCCTGCTGATGGATGTCCAAAATGCTAGTTCAATCCGCAGCCAAGGTTCTGCTGATTAGATTAGTGCCCATTGACTCGTATTTGGACAATGCGGTCGTCTGACTCAACAGCTGTCAAATACAAGGAGCAGTTATAAGCTCCTATTAAATATGCTAATACAGTTCATCCCCTTAGATAAGTATATTATGTACGTGAAGAGACTAGATTTGGGCTTTTTGTTCGGATTTTTGTAACATTTTTTTTGCCAATAAAAGCCAAGTCATCAGTTTTAGTTTGTCATCATCAGCAACCACCACAAATTGGAGAAGTATAGATTTGAGGGTTTGTTTTTCAGCCTAAGAACAAACTTGCTTTTGGGTTGAGTTTTGGTGTTTAGACAGGAAGGTGTTATTTAAATCAAAGACTGGTGCTTCTGTTTAAATTTGCCTCTACCATCAGAGAGAGGCGTCAGCCGATGAAGACAGGTCTACAATAAACTGATCATGGATCAGAGATCCGTCCCATAATGCGCTCAAACAAAGGCACACCAGGCTGCACACAGTATCCAGTACTCAGCTGGTACTTAACGGTCGCATTCCCAATGAATCATATACGCAAACACTTGCAAAAAGAACGAGAACTGTCTTTTCTGCTCAGAATGAACTGTGACAGAACAGTAGCAGTTGCTTTGTGTTGCACAAATCTATGATCCATTGTTTGAACTTGGTTTCGCAGGTCCCAGATATGCCACCTACTGACCTCCCTGTCACTCCCTTCTCGTGTTGTGCAGATGAACGCTGGTCCAACTGATAATGACGAGGTGGGTATTGAAGGATGAGTAACCCCGCCGTTTCTCTCCTACAATTCATTAACCCGATTTCCACTGAGTTCTGTCCCACATGTGTCAGGGAGGGACGTGTGGCGGATTCTGCTGCCCCAAACGGCTCAGCCCTCTAACCCACTCCCATATTTTTCTGCACAGACGCAATAAAAGAGTAAAGGCTTAGCACTCCTTTTAAGAAATACATACCCCGCCGCTTTGCATTTTGAGCTAAACTCATCTGATGTGAATTTGATGTTTTAATCTAGAATGTGCGTATCTTTATCTACTCTTTGTTTACCATACAGTATTTTCTGTTCCACTGCATGCCATTTATCCATAAAGTGGATTACGTCCCCGCTGAATGTAAACGATCAAAAAACCATTTTACAGTTTTTCGTCAAACTCACAAAAAACATCTTTGTTTTATAGCGTCTCTCTCTCTTTACTCTCTCCAAAGTAGCTGTTTATGAGATAACTCATTCAGATGCTGCAGATTTCAGAAGACTTGGTGATCAAGTCATGACTGACCCCGTTTTTCTTCACTGAAATGTTGCACCATCGCTCTTGTGTCAGTGAAATCGTCAAACGCAACAGAGTGTTAGTTTCTACCCAGCAAATTTGTTGTTCAGAAGGATTTTAATTTAATAACTAATTCTGATTGGTTTTATATTGGGGTGTCTGAATGGTTTGCTTGGGCCTGAGGTAAAACCGCCATTTTTGATTTTGCCCTCAGTCAGTTTTGTCTCCTGTAGTTTCGCCTCAGTAAGGGTCAGTTTTCCAGTCAGCCCTAAGTCCAGTCCTGTGTCGCCGCATGCGGAGAATGGTTTATTTCAGTCTAATTTGGTTCACAGAATGGCTGTGTTCATTGGAGCGGAAAACCATTTATTTGTTTCCTCTGGAGGAGCGGTCATGAATCAGTCTCAGTACAAATTTACAAACACAGAAGCGCCTCGATGATTAGCTCAAATAAACACAGACAGAACAAGTTAAGAATGCATACACACACTGAATGTGATGAAAGAAAGGTTGTTATTTATAGTAGCCACATTTAAATAAAAATGCTTAAAAGCACTTTCTCTAAAAAAAATGACATCTAATACAAATTATAATTATATTTATCAGCCTACACGTCCGTCCGTCCTTCCTTCCTATTTTACTTCAATAAAACAAGTTATGTCTTTCCATGTGACTTTTTTCAGATTTAACAAGAACAAAAACATTGTTCTGGTTGTGACTTAGTTTTGTTAAAAATAGATTTATTTCTGCCATCTTGTAAACAGTAAATCTGTTTTTACAGCTATAAGACCAAAAGGCAAACTTTACTTGAGGACGTTCCCAAACAGTCTCATCGTTTATTACTGCACCATTAAAATTCCTAGAAAAACAACAAGAATGCTCTACAGTTTGGGTTTCTCCCTAACGCCATAACTGACTGACATCGGAGACACAAACAAAACTTTTTCATGTTGCATTAACCACAATTTAGAAGCTGATAAGATCCACCTTTTTTATTATTTATTGTTTTCCATTATGGTTTTATTTATATTAATGGCTACATTTAGTGGTTTTCTGAAACCATTTGCATGTCAGATTTTTTTCCCCCCTTCATTTCTACTGGAAAGCACTTCATAGCTTCTGTTTCGAAAAGTGTTTCACAAATTATCCTCTGACAGATAAGTGCCTCTGAATTTCTGTGGTGTAACTTCATGATAGCTGTTGATACTCAAGACATAATCCTGGAAACGAACAGCCTAATATATTCATGTACTGTCAGCAGTGCAGCAGCTGATTGCGAGTTGGGGCCGGTTTAGAACAGGCTCGGGGCTTTCACAGATATCATGTTGTAGAGAGAAGGAACTCCAGCTTTTGGCATATCGGAGTCATTGTCAGGGCCTTTCACGACTCCTAAAACACAAGGAGTGCTCAAATTTGTTTTCATTACTGCTGCAGGGAGGATTTTCCTCATAATTTCTTCCCACTTTTTCTCTTTCCATCTTCTTTCTCAGTCATTGCCTTTCTTCCTTTTTTTAGTTTTGGTTTTCTTCTCCATCAGATTTTCCTTTCTTTTTCTAGATGCTCTGTTCTGCAGCCAAGGCTGTTTTTTTTCTCCATAGAACACACTCTTGAAAGGCTATTCATGGATTTTTCAATAAACCCGTATTACATTTGCGTGCAAGTGTGTGTTTGTGTGTGAGGGAGAGACAGAGAGAGAGAGAGAGAGACAAAGACAGAAAATAAAGAGAGGCAAAGGTATTACAGAGGCTGTGCTACAGTACCATCTGTATGCAAATGTCCTCAGACTTTGGTAAACTTTGATCAAACACTCAGGCCGACTTTTCTCTCCCTGCGCTCCCTCCCTCCTTCCCTCCCACCCTCTCTTGCTTCACTGTCCACTATGTGTTCTACAATTACTGTAGAGTCACAGCCCTTTTGTCACAGCTTCATATTACTCAACAAGTGTACAGGGATCCCTGACGAACCACCCCTTTATTCCACCCACACAAAAAAAACAACATCCATGTTTTCTGCCCCAACACCCTCAGACACCCCTCCTGTTTCTGCTCCTCTACCTACCGTAACTCTATTGCTGAGCACCTGCAACTGTGCTAGACCCCACAACAGATGGTGACCCACCCCTGACACGCTCCCTCACGCAGATACACAATCATCACGCGCACATTCCCCCTTTCAGATAGCGGAGCTCTTGGCAAAGCGAGCCCAGAGTGGTGCATGGGTGATGCCATTGTGCAGACGGCGGGCACACACAGGACGCTTTGTTTCCCTCCATATGGGGTTAGGGTTAGCATGCTGGATTCAGATCCGGTGTCCAGGAGGACAATAAAAGTGTTGTGACAATTATTTGTCAATTAAAGAGATGACACCAACACACTTGGAAAAACACAAACATTCTGCGTTATCTCATGGGCAGTTTTAATATCCTTCCTTTCAGCGGGACATAAGCCCATTAGATCTGTGTGTGTGTGTGTGTCTGAGTAGCTCCAGCCAGTCAGGCAGTCACTAAGCAGAAAGAAAAGCCTTTGCCATATGTCTGTTAAACATAGGAGATGGCCACTCTACGACATCAGCTCCTTTCTAAACCAATTATCATCTTTTTACAGAGCAGAGCTTAACTACAGTTGAAACGTGTCAGCGTGAGCGTGCTGCTGAAGAGGAAGTAACTTTGTTTAAAGTACAAGTGCGAGCCTTTTAAGGTGGGATTCTTTAGAAAGGTTTATGAGCAAATGACAACTAGCCACCAATAGTCTCAGCTCAGTGAGATACTACCTCAATGCCATTTAGAGAGCTCGCTACAACTATAAGGTACTAAATGTTCATAACTTTTCCACAGAACCCCACTTCAGAATGTCTGAGTTATCTCTTTAACACAGTGGACAGTGTGATACTCGACACTGTTGTTTGTGTATGAAGGTAATGATACATATCGAGTGTTAATATGAAGCAAACTGCCTTTGTTTTCCATCTCCTAAAGGTTCATTTGTTATTGTCTGTGGACTTGTTTTCCTTCTATAACCAGGGAGGATAAGCCATCAGGCAGATGGTTAGGGGAAGTCCCACGAGAGGACCCGACATGCACACATACACTTACACAGACGCCAGCCTCCTGTTTCCAGAAATGCACATGTACTGTAAGTGTGCACAAAGACACCAGACCCCTGTTATGTAATCCAGCAGTTCCTCTCCCTCCTCGGACTGGGAGGCTCAGTTTCGGGCTGCCTCAGCAAGAAAAACAAAGTCATCAGTCTTCATATAGGCCTGTCTTTTCCATAGGACACATGCCACTGGATCAGTTTGATCTTTTCTGTGGCTCACAATGAAGCCTCTTTAAAACGCCACAATGAGAAGCACGTGAAAAATCAACATTAGGACATTTCCTTGAGTGATCCAAAGAAAGTGAAATACTCTTTTTACCCTAAAACCAAAATAATAAGAGGATCATTGATCGGCTATGTATATTTTATGCTGCGTTAATTGCCTTATCCCCACGGCTCTGCCTCTATCCCCCTCTGAACACACTGAATGGCTGCACAGACCACAGCAACAGATTTCTCTTTCAGCCATCTCCAGAGAGCGCCTTTGCCAGGCTCCTGAAAGGCACATATTTGGGCTTGAGGCCCAGCACTGAAGTCACAGAGGGGTGGAGGAGAGAAGGGAGGTTAGAGGAGGTGGTGGGGGGAGGAGGAGGAGGTGGGCAGAGCCATGTGGCCGATGTTGGTAAACAGTATCCAGCCTTGTCCTGGCGTCGTAGCAGGCAGCGCACAACGCCGGAGATATCAGGCACCCAGGCCACACACAGACCGCAACAAAAGGTAGACACACAGAGGGGCATTTGCATTCATAACCACACACACACACACACACACACACACACACACACACACACACACACACACACACACACACACACACACAC
>JAVKLF010000060.1:5830930-5845348 GCA_034783495.1 Millerichthys robustus | reverse complement strand
ATATACCTTTCCACATGAAATGAAACCGTGTTCAAAGGTTTTGTTTGATTATGACATATTTGAGAAAAATTTCAAAAACATCTTATGAATAAACCTTCTCACCAATTAAAAAAAGAACCTTTTTGTATTATAATAAAACTGTTCCAATATTAAAAGTAAACATTTTCCTTACATGTGTGACTTATATATCCAATATGTACTAAAACAAAAACTGAGAACATTTACTTCCATGTGTCCTTTTCTTGTTCCGGTAATAAGAGGATAATAAACAAGCTAAAATTTGCCTGTAGTGTTCTTGTTTAATGTTCTTTGAAAAAATGTTCCTGTGCAAACGTATTCTAAATGTATGCAAATAAGTAACAGAAAAACTGGGGGGGGGGTGTGTGTGTGTGTGTGTGTGTGTGTGTGTGTGTGTGTGTGTGTGTGTGTTAGGTGGGGATTCCTCATCAGGACTGCCAATTACCTCCGTATTATTTGTCCTTCTGCGTGTTTGTTTGTTTGTTTGTCTGCTCGGCCTTGTAGAAAGCTGTGATAGAAATCAGGGGAGGTGGTGTGGTGTCGATGACACTCAAGCTGTTCTCCTCTTCATTACCTTCAGCCGTTTCTCTTTCACCTAGCCGTAAAATGAAGGAATGTCTTTAAAGTCTCATCCTGTTTTACTGGCGAGCAGACTACTCCACCACACACAGATGTTTCCCTGTGGATGTTGTCTTGTGTGTGTGTTTGGGTATTAGAAAGGCTTGTGTATGCGTCTTGGTTAAAGTGTCTTTCCTGCTGAATACGTTTCTTGCCTGAAGTCACAGTTTTACTGCTAGTAAGACAGAAATGTAAAAACGAAAGATAAATTCCGAAACGCTTTATTTTTACCGTGAGAGACTATTTCTAAAAAAAATTCCAGGGGCCTTCTGCCAAGAGAATCATAATATTTTTGCCAGAATAACCATGTAATGCAAAACTGTGAGCAGTGTAAAGGTTTTCCATGGACTGCTATGAAACATTTGAGATGAGTGTTGTTTTAAAATGACTTTTCATTTCCTGCTTTCATTCAGACTACAGCCTTGTCAATTCAGTCAGAATTTAACTCTATTTGTCTAAAATTGTTCAAGCAGGCATTTCATTTGTTCATACCCTTTCCACAGAACCCCACTTCAAAAGATCTGAACTATCTCTTTCTATGGAGTGAACTCTGACATTTCTAACAGTCAGAACACGCCTTTCAGTAAGAAAGCCTGGAAATGAAATAATGTTAAATATTTTTTTTCCCCATAAAGGAATATGCACCTATTCCCATCAACCGCACAAAATGTTTTTATGAATCTAGATTCGAGCAAACAATTTTCTTAGCATTTAATACTAGAAATGACCAAAAGCAGCACATCATAAAGTTCTGGAGACGAGACTGTTTATTTAGCAAAGAGCATCTTTGAACATGAATCAGCCAGTTTGAGTCAAAGGCAAGAGCCAACAAGACTGAAATCATCTCAGCGATTAATAACTTTAAAGATGAAGGGAAACAGTGAGTGTATGTACTGTAAACTACGCTCTGAGTAGGAAAAAACGGACATATGGAACATTAAAAGTATCAAAGTCTAAATAAACACAGCTACACATGCTCACAGTCAGTTTCTTATACCAGTTTCTAAAAACAGATCTTGTTTTTTAAACTGATCAATCACTAATACAGTTTATTTGTATAGCCTTAGTGTGGTTTCATATCTGGCGTCTTATTTATTTTTTTCCATCATCAACTTACAGATCGGCATCCTCAGGACTCCCCATCGTTTCACCCCTCAGCTTTCTGAACCTCTGACACCCTGAACCCTTGTACCTGTCCGGTCCTGCCTCAGACACTCAGCTATGCCTGCTGCTCAACTAAGACATAATAAGATAACGGCAGTTTGGGGCTCCAGGGAACAATAGGATGAACAAAACCGGACTCCAAAAAAAAAGGACATATTTAAAATCAATGGTCTAAAATTCCTTAAATGATTTCCTATCAAATCGCCTTTCATGTCCAGGTTTTAGACTGAGATCATTTTGTGCTGAGAAGTGATGGAGTTGTAGCTCCAGTTGCACTCAGCTGTTACGGCATCAGATTTGAGCCTAATATTTGTTAATTGACCTTATTGTGTTGACTGATATGGATTATCTGTGGCAGCCATTTTGAATTTACTCCAAACATTAATGAACCCATAATTATTTTCTTGCAAGCCCATAACATTTTGTTCATTGGAGACTATTATTGCCAGCCTTTGCCAAACAGAGCAGTTTTTTATTGCTTTGTTTATCATATATATAAGACTCATTTTAATAAGAAAAACAAGATATTTATGTAGAATAATGAAAACATTAAGTCGTTGTTTAGGCAAGTGGAGACAGGTGTGCAAATAATTCTAAACTATCTTTGTCTTCGTCAGCACTTTCAGCAGTAGGAGGATAAGAGGTCTTTGAATGGATGGAATAATCCCACAGTATTTAGATGATTGGAGATCAGCTCAGCTGAGATAAGACGTGAGGAAAGATAAGAGGCATCTTCTTTGTTTAAGATTTACCTCTCGTTTCATCCCATTCATCTTCCGTTTCATTACATGTTCTCATCTGTTCACCTCCTGTAACTAATCATGTGCAAAAGCACAAGTCGGGGCAGAAACCGGATGCCACCGGTGTCTCAGATATCCCTCACACTTTGGGACTTCTGCTTCTGAGAAATAGAAAAAGAGTGGGGTCGATATGAAGACTTTTTTTAGGGCATCTTTGAGACTTATCTACACTTTGATCTGTTTCGGTTTATTTGGATATTTATCAATCAGCCCACACCAGCCCCTCTACTTCTCTTCCGGCCGTGACTTCCTGTCTCAGATTAGCCCTCCATCCTGCCCACCTCTGTGGCTCACGATGGCAACAGCACTTCAGGATCACAGGTCAAAGGTCAAGGGTCGAGCTAAGAACTTCGTAACGATGTCCAGATTTAGAACGACTGACCAGAGCTTCAGAGGAGCCTCTGTGTGTGTGGGAGCTAGTGAAATGGTTGAAAGGAAACTGTCCATCAATCGAAAATCTGAAAACAATTTTCCTGCATTTAAAGTGTCTCCTCTGATTTCCCCACTGGCCTCTTCTTCAGTGCCACACACACTCGCGTCTGTGCATTTAAAGAGACAGCTAAAATATTTTGGAGTACAGCTGTTGGCTGATCAATCTGGTCAGAACTCTTCTGCAAACTTAAGTTGTTAAAAGCACTATCTACAACAAGTAAGATGTTTATTGTTCACATCTTTTCCTGCATAAACCGTAGTTTGGCATTATTGCACGTAATGGTAATAATGGTATTTTTAAGGTGGAACTGAACAGCTACAACTTCATCATGCCTCATAAGATGACCATAATCTAAAAGGTGGTAGTGATATGCATTTCCTCAAGGAATACGGGGAGTTTTCTTTTTAATCCAGCCTACTTTAAACAAATGAACTTCATTTGCAAGGGGATCTGTGAATCATCCGACCACAGTGTCCCGTTATAACAGGTTTCTTCATACCTATAATCCGTTTTTCACTCTCTAATTTATGTGGCTGTCCGGCTCACATGATTTATTGCCAGCTCATTTCCCTGAAATGCAAATAAAATGCAAACTTTAAGGATTTCTACTTTTTAAAAGGTTAAAATGCTTGTAAAGCGTTAGCTGAGCAGCATGCTTTTGGTGTGACTCAGACCTCTGTCTGCTCGCAAAAGCGTAAAATGTGCATGAACACCTTCTTTAATTTCCCCCCTTCCTTTCATATGAAAAATTTCCACCGTGTACATCCATGTTTATATGTCTCCACCCATGTTTAGCATAATCTCATGACTTAACCGTTCCACTGCTACCACCAGGACACTTTGTCAGCCTTCATAAACAAGGAGTTTTCTCCAAAACTCTGCAAACCCGTAACCCTTGGCTTGTTGTAGCCGTTCCCATAAAGGAACCCGCCGATGCCTCCTTTAATTGCAGCATGTAATCTAACTTAAACACAAGGCTGATAATAGTGCTGTCTATGAGGAGGTTGGGATTAGAAAGGCCCCTTATTTCTTCCAGGTCTCTTATTATCCCCTCAGCCCCGGCCGCAAGGAACCGAAGGGCCGACACACTTGTTTCAAGCAGTGCCAGTTGCCCTGTGACTCATCTAGGTTGAGAAACATTTGAGGAGAATAGAGCCCCTGTTTTAGTGTGTCAGCGTGCTGCTTGTGGCTCTCTGACAGATTGCTGTGAAATGTGAAGGCGAATCTCCCTTCATGCTACGCGAGGATGGAAAATACACAAGCCTTCACCTCAAGTTATGCAGCTTGACCAAACTCTCAGAGAGCTGCTGTGACCGTCGGCTGCAGGCTGCATATTTGAGGTAAATGGAAGCTTTAAAAAAAAACATCACAGAGAGAGCTATTCTTAAAGGTGGAGATGACATTTTTACTGTCAGCACAGTGTTCAGTGTTTCCCCAATACATTAATATTTAGCTGTTTCTTTCCCCCAAATGTATCATATGAGTGATTACATCTTACATCCTGATGTTTTTGGACCAGTTGTATGACCTGTAGAATCTTTCTTTTGAAGTATTGCTGAAAACCTCACAAGACCTTTATCTTAAATCTGCCTTTCTGTCTCCAGGAAACACAATTTTCTTTAAAATACATGATGTGAGAAATCTTCTGATTTCATCATCACAGTGTTTATTTTTACTGTTGGCAGGATGTTATTTTCCTCAAGGGCTTACTTCTGCCACAAAAAAATGTGTGCAATGCAATCCCAAGAAGATTTAGGCGTCCAACATAAACAGCTTTTATTATGAAAAATGAGCAAACTTTGTTCTTGCATTTTATATTAAACTTGCTTTAACATGATTTCCTTTTTACGTCAAAACCTGATTCTAAAATCTAAACAAAATAAACAACTGACCTAATGTAATTGTTTATACTCTAGTTTGTCAATTATGAGGCTCACGGCTCATTACGCACCAGAGTGCTCTAGGGAGCGTTCAGCACAAACACGCCTGATCAATATCCACGTTTAATGCTAATCATCCACCGTTTGTATTGATCAGAAGCAGAATTGCACCAGTCCGAGTAAAAGTAGAGAGTATGCACTCATGCATTCACATTTGTTTATTCAAACACACATAGAATCAGCTTGTTTGATGATGGGAGGAGGAGCCTTTGTATTTATTGATCCTTCCTCTGCTGAAGGACGCGGTCATCAGGTCATCTGTCACAGAGCTGGAGGCGACAGTGACACACACACACTTCAAACAGAACCGACGGACCGTGCAATAAGCAGACATAGCTGGTTAATGGGGGTCATGGGGGAGTTTAGTTTGTGGACAGGGCAGAGCTAACATTGTTAGGCTGCATTTGATCATGTTGGATGAGAGATCGGGGAGGCAACAGGAGATAAGTCAACTTATCCAGTCTATAAGGCTACGTTCACACTGCACTGAGAATCCACAGAAATATATGATAGTAAGGTTCAAATGTAAACACTGGACTAAACAAGCATGTCAGATAATTATCTAATCAGCTCTGATTGCACAACAACTTTAGAATTGACACGCTAACGTGAAGCATCCATATTTAGCCTACTTCTGTAAACAGCGAGCTGAATGTGACATCATGTCGTCTCAGGGCCGTGGAGCGTTCACACTGGAGTCTGATGGAGGTCATGTTTAAATAAGGTGAACATCCATGCAAAAACAATTAAAAGAAATCAGATTTTTGCAAAATGTTTTGAATTGAGCAAGTGAGCATAGGAGTGTTTTCACCCTTCACTCAATTATCAGTTTTCAGCATTTAGTGTTAACCCTTCAGCTGATTAGCTTGTGGGCTTTAAAAGGTAGATTGGGTAAATTTCGGAACAGATATTTCAGGGAAGCTTCTGTAAAAACCTCCATTTGTGCAGGTTTGTTCATGGGAAAAGAACGCGTGAGAGCTTATTTTCTCAAAGTATCACCCTGTTCCTGTTGTATCGGCGTATCAGCTGGAGAGCTGAAGGCTCAAACGAGAGCGCCGCACTTGTGTCCGCAGCTGAATGCGAAGCACTCCGCTGACACAGCCTGAGAAGTATTCCTGCTATGCTTTATTCTGTTTCCACGCCACTACATCCTCACTTTGACATTTGGCTGTGATAAGAGGAAAGCCTTGAATCCCACACATATCCACAGTGAATTCCAACCACTGGATCCTAACTCCACTCCCACACATGCAGCGAGACCGCTGCGCACATCTCGGACAATGCTCGGATTCAGGGTCCGTGCATGAGGCCTTTTTATGCTTCCTATCGCCAACATCTGCAATGCTAATGAGTGTGCTTCTCTCTCTTGCAGGGAGAAGTTGTTGTACTTTTTCTTTACCGCTCTGTCCACATTTTAGCCTTTAAACAAATCACTGTGTCTTTCCATCTCTTGCAGCTTTGCAGTTGCGTAGGCACAACATCTGAGGAGGCATTAAAGCTCCAGATGTCCAAAAAAATAAATAAAGGGCTGCGTGTCTCAGCTTCCTGCAGAATGTGGCACAGTCCTGACAGTAAATGCCATTTGAAAGTTCACTCAAAAATGAAACCAAAATACTTGTTTTCAATAAATGGCTTTTAGTTTGATTAAACTACAACTTGTAATTCAGCATTAAAGAATTAGTACAGATTCTGAAGAAAGGTTCTGAACAATCAGTATCATTGTTTAAATATAATTCTAAGGTTATCAAGTACAGACAGAGGCAGCAGCAGCTAGCTGTAGATCTTTAAGTGCAGCTCAGGGAACTGCAGGCAGGAACATTAACATAATTCTGCCAGAATAAACATGTCACACGAGAATGACGGTGGTTTAAAAAAAATAACATTTGCATGAACTCCTTTGAAAGTTTTAATCTCAGATCAGCCACTAAATGTGTATTTTAAATAAAACACTCTTGGACTTTGTCAGTAATGGTTAAGTTATTTTTAATATTTGATCCCCAGAACCTTTTACCCTTTCCACCCAACCACCAGCCACTGCTCCAAACATTAGACCACCTTCAACAAGTTTCAGCACAACAACAAAACAAAAAAACAGTTTCAAAGCATAGGAAGCCACTTTAGCCCCCACATTTTATGGTTATGAATTTAATGTTATTGCTTAAGACATGACCAGTGTTAAGATGAAGACTTATGTTGAATTTAGGCTGACGTAGACATGGAGCTAAAAAGATCCTAAATTAGCTGCGGCTAACCCTGTTACCTGGGGATGTTTGCAGTTTTTCATTTTCAATTCCTATTTTCTTTTTCAATCTAAATTACAATTTAGAAAAAGACGCCGGTGGTGTGTGGAGGATTTTTATTTTTTTTTTCCCTTGTCTGTCAAGAGGGGGTGAGTGGCCAGTAGATGTGCCACGACGATCCCATTAGTTTTTAGAATTTGCCCCTTTTCACTAGACTACGAGTATTCAAAGATTCCTACCTATCTCTATTATCAATCTGGTCAGAATGAAACTCTGTTTGTCCAAATGGAGATTGTTCAAAGAGTTATCTACAACAGGTAGGATATTAATTACTCAGAACCTTTCCACAAAACCACACTTCACAAGATTTAAATGTTCCCTTTAAACTCTCCTTTAAAGTCATAGCTCTTCTACCACAGCTTCCGCTGAACTGCACAGGATTTATTCTACCTGAATAATGTCCTTAATCAATCTTGAACACTTCCTCCCACTCGCTCGGTTTCGTTCAGATTTTCACATGCACAGTCTGAGCACACTGGGTGCTTTCTTGAGCCAAAGACTTTGTTGTATCGGTGTCTGCTTTGACTTTCCTCCCTCAACCCACTGCCCACCAGGCAGCAAAGAGGTTTGCTGGAGGAGCAGGACCATGCCGGAGGTGACTTCCTGTTCAACAGCTGGGCCCTTGTTCAGCCAGGGCTCGGGCTACGCTGCGATAATCTCCCATGAGTCTTTCCACATGGGCAGAGAAGCCGCCGTGTCGCACCACTGTTTTTCCTGCTTTCTAACAAAGAAGAAAAGGTGATTGTGTTGGGAGCCCTCAGACCCTGCTTGGGGTCCGAACGTGTTTGTGTAGCCTGAGCACGTTCGCGAGAGCAGGCTGCGCTGTGCATTATTTTGCTGCCAGCATGAATGCATGAATCAGCCTTTTCAGTAAGTATGTGAAGCAGTGGCTAAGTTGAGGTGTACAGATTCAGAGGGTTCAGCTGTCACCAGCTGACTTTACTACAGACACACTTTGTGCTCTGCAAGGAAGGGAACAGGGCTCCTCTCTATCCCACCCCCCCTTCTGGAGAACACTTACACCTCAGTTGGTTATCCTAAATAATCTGGACTTAGTTCTGTGTTGAAGACTGAGTTCCCTTCCCATCCATTTTCTTTTTGTTTGAAATCTCTTTTCCCATCATCTCTCCTCTCTTTCCACTCCTGTCATGACCTTTGGCTCGTCATAAGCCAAGTACGCCTGTGGGCAAAGGAACTCACCCGCGCAGAGGTCACCTGAGGTCACAGTGGACTGCCTGAGTCCTTGTGTGCACTGTTGGGTCTTTACTGGCCTATTAGGAAATGTTACGCTAGGTAAAAGAGGAGATTCCCAGCTTCCATCACCTGCTGGGATTTTGATCAAAGATGTCTGTTGTCAGAAAGAAGAAAGATCCAGATTGTTGTGGATCTTTTTTCAGGTAAAACATTTAATATTTGTTCCCAATTTCCCATAAAGTTCTCTTAAAAGAATAAGGTAATTTGGGGCTTAATAAATAGCTCCCTCTTTGTACCTTTTTTGACAAAAAGACACATGCAGCCAAAGAGCTGGCTCTCACAGTCCTTTTCTGAACTTCATTTTGAACTGAGGCAGATGACACACGTGCAGCAATGATTGGACGAGACAGCTGCTCCCAGGATGTACAGAGGGCTTTGATTGGCCTTGGCAGCTGCCCATGTCAGGCTTAGTTTTAGTGCTTGCTAAGTGTATGTGTGTGCACTATCTGTGAGGTCACCGTTTTACCGTAGCACACTAATGCTTTTGAGCTGATGTTTATCCCGCTAATCAAGTAAAGGCTTTGACCACCGGAGCCATCTTTGAATAGGGTTGTTTAAAAAAAAACCTGTTGCATTCACTGCCTGTTTTTATTGTGTTGTACTGTGATTAATGCATTCTAACCCACTTAAGTGCTCTAATATACTATATATTGTCAGAATTTTGGTATAGCCCCTTCTTCCACAGCCCCCGTCCCAACATCTCTAAAAATCCTTGCTTCATGTCAAACGTTTCAGAGATTTGTTCTGACTCCGGCAGCACCGATAGAGGCGTTACGACCCCTTTGCCAGCCAGTTGTTGAGAACTCTATGCATAGCAGATCCCCAAAACTCTGTGGAAACGTGAGAACTCTGAACGTACGGGGCCCTGAGAATGCCACACATGCATGCAAACACAAAGTTATTCACAAAGAGCACCCAAAAAGTCCTCAGCGCCCGTGTCCCGTCCCTCTGTGGTTTGCTTTGAGCTTTGACGACAGCTGAGGCAATTACACAATCACAATCCTGACCGTGCCATCGCTGCGGTGCCTGTGTGTGTGTGTGTGTGTGTGTGTGTGTGTGGGGGGGGGGACGTACCCTCTGCCACAAATGGCAGTTGTGCCTTCCCACACCTGCAAATCATTTGGACTCAAATTGTTTATTTGGCTTTTTCTAAGTGCTGCCAGTGTTTCCTCTGTGCGATTGTGTCCCCTCCTACAAAGAAAGGTCCCCCCCTTCCCCTGCATCACCGCCCCCCACCACCACCACCACAAACTGCTTGTCCCTCTGGGCAATGCACAGCTTCAGCATGACCACCAACAAAACGGGGCCAAATGAACCCACAGGACACGCTCCCACTTTTTTCAAAAATACATTTTCTTTTAAACTGTTTTAAATAGATGTTGTTGCTGTTTTGAATAGATTTCCTTCCCCTGCAGGTCTAAATTTGTTTGTGTTTATGTAGTTGCCAACCTTAAAAAGAAGACTATTAAGTTAAAGATTCCACCCAACTATCTGAACAGCCGCATGAAGAGAGTGACTCAAGCTTGTGGTCAGAATTTATGACCGCGAACTCTGGTTTTAAGTTGGTCAGATGATGCACAGACACACCACTGGCCTTGGCTGAGGCGGTGATAAAATGATTTTTCCAGCCTGGTACTTGAAAGCATCCAAAGGTTTTTTTATTTTATTTTTAGGGAGCAACAGCATATAATAAAAAAAAGAAATAGCCAACTGTTGATCACTGCTACCCTCCCGAAGCATCCAAGGTGCTTACGAGGTTCACACAATTTGCTAATGAGATAACGAGCTGGCTAATGAGGCCCTGAAACGAGGTCATGATGTAATGAAACACCAAGATGAATGCAGCAATACCAGGGATGAACTCTTATGGGGAATTAAGGAGCTTAAAATGAATATGCAATAAAAAGGTCCATTAGAACTCATCCCTATTGGGAATTATTTTTTTTAATAGAAGCTGTGATGGAAATTGTCAGGAATAAAAAGAGGACATAAAAGGATAACAGAAGAAGCAAAATGTAATTACAACATAATTGAAATTGGCATGTTTTAATGTGAAGATTTGCAGAATTTTGCACGTTTTACCACATTTATTAACATCCAAAATGAGCAACCCTTTTTTATGCAAACAAGGACAAAAACTGAGTGCAAAATGATTAATTACCTGTGCTTTTTTCCCCCCTTAAAATAAACATCGGAGTCATTATTGCTGTATGTGGATGCACAAAGTACACACAAACACTTGTTTACGATTACATGAGTGAACCATGTAATCATTCATTTTTCAGCAATTTAGTGGAAAATTCCCAGAATGCTGTTGTGCCAATTTAATAAAACATAGAGGCTGGAACCAAAGTTCCAGCTGTTCAACTCAGAGTCCCTTGTGTCTCTGGCTGCACTGCTTCCCCATCAAAGGAGAGCTGATTACTTGGAACTCCAGTGGGAACGGGTGGGAGATGGGAAGTGAATGTGGGAAAAAAGCAGAGCTCTAACCAGTGGACCTGAATAAAAAAATTGTTTGGGTAACGGGTGTTTAAGGCAGCATAATTTCAAGATAAATGGAAGACGTACATTTTTGGCAGATGAACTGTGCACCGTTAGTGCCGCTTATAGAAAGTTTACAACATTTCTGTATGAAAAATAAAAAAGTGAATGGACCATCAGTGGAGACTGACAACACACACCAACAGCTACTGAAGCTGTAACATCACTACCAACCTCCTCTATCCAGACCAGCATCATTTATTCTTAATGCATCTTCCTCTGGCTTCAGAAAATAATTGTGGTCTTGTAGTGTGTGACACAACAAACGGGAGAGCACAAGAGTGAGTTTTACATGATTACACTCTTACACTTGCATGCATGCAAAACCTTTAATTTGTCAAAAATGGGTTGACGTATTACTTCCTAAGTTAAAGCTTCTTTGGATGAATAGCCTACATGCCCTCAGTTCCTACAAAACCATGTCAATTCTGAAAGTGACAGGAATCCCTGTATCCACAATTCAGGCCAGATTTTGTTTTGACATCTAAACCAAAGTGAAAGGTATTTAAAATAAACACAAAAGAGTAAAAATGTCTGACCCACTGATGGTAGAGGAAGGAAGCAAAGCATCCTCAGTGTGTGTTTGTGTGTGCATTTTCAGCTCCTGAAATAGATCAGGCAGGGTATCCGCTCATTCTCCACCTCACGTTCTTATTCTTCCTGTCCATTTGTCCATCAAGCAGTGTTGCAGCACTTCCTGTCAGTGTCGCCGAGGTGATGTCTGCATAGCCAATAAAAAGTCAGACAGGAAACGGAATGGGGACCCTCTGATTGTTCATGAGGTGTCTGGACCAGAAGTCCAAGTGTACTTTGGCAAAGAAGTTTTTTTTTCCCCCTCTTGTTCTACTCCCCCTACACCCCCACACGCGTGCTTCCCCCCTCCCACTGCTACTACACTAGTGGTAATGCGGAGACTCAGAAAGATACACATATCTCTTTATTTTGTGCTCCAAATAATAGAACTCACACAAGCTCAGTTGACGTGTAAGAACTGTGGACGTAAAGTCAAAAAGACACTCAGAAGCAGGAAGAAAGAGCCGGTAAGCAAGCAATGGAAACATCCAACGTCGAGGCCAAAGAGCGAGGGAAATTCATTCATGTTGTGTTACTTCCTACACAGCATGCAGAAAGGGAGTTGTCAACATCATCGGGCTGCTAGCAGCTTTGATTGAGGGGAAAAAATAATGAAGCATTTTCCTTGTCCCTTTTTGTAAATTTAGGGAAAAAAAACTCTCAAGTAATCAGATTCAGAAATAAGAGGATCTCACAAATTAAAGGGCAATACTAAACAGTTTTTAGCTCAATGTCTGTAACACTGACTAAGTGCTAACCATATTTTTGTTATCTAAGGGTGATTTCTTAATTTGGTTTAACACCAAAAGATAACAAGTTTTGAATGCATCACGTGGTTTATGAGATATTATGAGCTACAAATGGCAATTACATGATCACCTATCTTTCATGACGGCGGGTGATTACAAAAAACTGCAGAGAGCAGACAAGGAAAAAGCAAAGCTTATCATTTCTGCAAAGAATTCTGCATAAAAACAGAGAGGAAATGCCAGTCTTGTGTGTTCTTCTGCAGACAAACTTTTAACATGCCCCACCGTTCCTATGACAGCAAACGAAAAGCCTGAGTGTGTGAAAGCATCTCTTGTGTGTTTCTCACTCCCTCGTGTCGTTTACGCCCACCTTCATTCTTTTCCTGCGTGTTGTGGCTCCTGCACTGTGCGCCTCGACTCCTTTACGCAACACGCCGCGTCACAACACGACCTTGTGCCGGTTTCACCCTCGCTCTGCCAGTCTTGGCGGCAGCCGCGCCAAACCTCAGTCTACAGTGAGTCCGCACGTCTCTTTCCTGACGGGGCAGGCGTGGGTACACTGGTGCATGTGCGCAGATTACACCCACATAATCTGGGATAAGGAGAGACGAACAAAAGCAATTATAAATTTCCACAATTACAAAAAAATCTGGGTTTTTTTCCCTTTTCAATTACCCACCCAGACACACCTCTGTATACACACACAAACACACACCTCACACATCAGCACAGCTCAGTTGGCCAAGAACAAGTTCGTTCTTTATGGCCTCAGCAATATGTTTACATTATAAGTGAGTTTACAGATTTGAGAGCATCATAAAATATAAGTGAGTACGGGAGCTGCATGCCAGACCTCAGGCTTAGTACAACTAGCTCAGTGTGTCTTAATTTAAAGTCTCACAAGCACACACAACTTGTTGTCTCTGGGAATCAGCTGGGGAGAGGCTCTGGGGTGTTGCTGGCTCAGCAGCATTCATGCAGGAGCTTGCGCAAAAAGCCACCAATTACAGGAAAGAGAAAAAAAAATGGTTGAGATTTCGTTCGGTTTGGATCCAGAGTTCTCACATTCACATCAAGCTCCAAAACTCTGAAAAAAATAAAAATAAAAAGCCAATATTTCTAATAACGTATGACCTGGAGAATTCGCTGACCAGATCCTCAGAGTGATTGGTGATTTTTGCTAGTTAACCACTATCCTAACAGAGTCAACCACGTGTAAATAAACGAGGAATGATAATCTCCGACACGTAAACAGGCAGGTTTTGAACCAGCCGTTGACTCTGGAACACATTCCCATGTTATCCACGAGAAGTCGTAACCTGAGATAATAAATGAGAGGGGTTTTCTAATTTGGCTTGGATTCTGTCAGAGGTCAGGGAGCAGCTCTTCTGTCCCTTTGAGCTCTTTCTTTGGGAAAGGGGGAGTGGGGGGGTCAGTGGAGGTGAAGGAATAGCCACAGGCGGGCGCACACAAACACCCACTTGGTGAACTCACATAATCTCTATATCTGTTGATTTCCAGGAAGGTCAACAAAAGTTAGCTTTTTTGGTTGCTTTTAAAAGCTGCAGACTTCAAAGATCACATTTAGCAACAGTTGTAGCTCTTTTTTTATATCAACTCTAGTGACCTAATATCAGACATTACATCTCCAGAGGGGAATGAGATGAGCAGATCAAAGCTGTTCTGCAGAGACCCAATAAACTTTGGGCTTTTCATAACTCCTTGCACAGAGTCGGCCCCCACCCAGCCTTTGGCCTTCTGACCCACGTGAACTGTGTGTGTACGGAATCGAGGCGGAACTAAACGGGTGGCTCCGGCGGCATCATGAGAAGAGCTCGTCGTCATCCGTGCAGAATGTGTATCAGGGGATTGGGTAACTCTGCCAGGGGAGGAGAAGGCGGGCAGCACACACTGCACACATTGTTGAAACAGAAGACAGCTCACTTACACAAGACAAGTGTGTGTGTGTGTGTGTGTGTGTGTGTGTGTGTGTGTGTGTGTGTGTGTGTGTGTGTGTGTGTGTGTGTG
>JAVKLF010000060.1:5791974-5804026 GCA_034783495.1 Millerichthys robustus | reverse complement strand
TGCCCACTGCTCCATTTCAAAGTGTTTATAAATCTGTCTGCTGTATGAGGTACCAGGCACGGATTTTAGGCCTGCACATTACTAAACTGGTGGCTCTGTGTTGCATTGGAGTCTGGGGAGCCTAAGGCCAGCCTGCAGGTTTTGTTTACAGAGCTGTAAAACAGGAAGGGAGCTTTGTGTCCAGGTTAATTGGCCTCTAATGGATCTAATGGTTAGAAACTGCAGAATAACAGTACAGTGAATGGTGCTAAATGGAAGATGAATGTAACATGCCCCCTTGGCGCTGCCTAGTGAGCTGCTAAAGAACACAGTCTAACAAAGGCTTGTTAAACCTCGGCTGTAATTGCCACATGCGTGAGCCGAAGTTGTTTTCGTCACAAACACTTCAATTTTAAGGTGGTCGGATTAGCACAGCAAAGACCAGCTGATCCTGGATTTCTGTTGAGTTTACTTATGATGTTAGAGGTGCTCACAGAAATGTCACGAAGATCAGTCAATATAAATTCAGAAAGTAAGAAACAAAATCCTAAATGTGTCGTTTAAATTGAAAAAAGTTGTGAGAGGCTGCCAGTTACTGCTTTGCTGTTTAGAATCAGCTGAAGTGGCTAAAAATTCAGTTGGAAGAAGAGTGTTTCATGCACATGCTGTTTTTTTTATTTAAAAAAAGATGCTGACTAAGCATCTCGATTAATGAAATAACAAAGAGGGTGCTGCAGAATACCTCAGGGACAATGGCATCCCCAGTCCTCACATTCTTGGCCCATTGGAGTCTCCCAGGAGACCGCGAGAAACCCTTTGATTGACAGGTGGTGCCAGCCTGTGGGGTGACAGAAGTTGAAGTTTTAGACATGCCAGTAGCGCCTGGTGTATAGGGCTAAGAAATATATAATAAAACAGAACAGATTGGATTCCAACCACAGAAGCATCCAGTTTGAAGTAAAGATAATCTGTATTAGATTTATATTTTGTCCCTTTTCAGCAAAAAGTCGTAAAACAAACCACCAAAAACCAACACACACATAGTCTCCAGTTGTCTAATACTTAATTCCCTTGCATTACGGGTTTCAACTCTAATTTCAAGCAGAAAAGAGATTCGATTGCTACTCTTTCCTTTTGCTGAAACCAGGTCACAGAAAATTTGGTTTCGCTGCTTTTCCTTTTGCTGGGTTTGAAGATCCTTTGGTCTGTCTGTCCCCAACCTCTTCACTTCGTTTTTCCTCTAAAGATGTTAAGGAAAACGAGGGAGAAGTTAAACAATCCACTTTATTTATGTTAATCTTGCTCGCTTTTCCAAACCACACTTACACTCGTGCTCAGGGCACCTTATCGTATGTCCACCCTCACTGGCTAAAGCCTGTGGCCTTGGGCTGACCTTAGGCTGAAAAAAATATCCCCAATGAGCAACAAACCAAAGGGGGCGTGACAAGACGTCTGTCAATCATTCTGTACCGGGAAAGACAGTAAACAAACAGGGCTGTAAAAAGTTAGACTCTGAGATTTTCTCCAGACTGTTTGACACCAGTGTTTTTTGTAAATTTCACAGAATGAGATATAATATTTGTGTTTATCGGGTACTTTAACATTTTAGTTGAAAGTGAGGGTGGGCTTAGCCCTACTAGCCCACAGCCGTTACGAGAAACTATATCTATAGAAGCAAAAGTTGCTTCAGTTTCAATATGGGTTGTTTAAAATGGCATTTTACATCAAAGCAGGGATGGCAATTTCAGTTTCATCAAGATCCCTGCTGTAATGCAAGAAACTGCAGCATGTTGGTGGGTAATTTACCTCCTCCTCTGCCCCTTTATCATCTACTATTACAGTATAAAGCTGCCTGCAGACATAATTAGAGGTGCAGAGCGATCTCTGCAACACTTAGTCCCTGCATTTACAGTGGCATCACTGTCAGGACTCCACCTTACAACTTCTAGATTAAATTCTTGGAATTTAAACATTTACTTCCTGCTCAGTCATACTACAAAGTGAATGACCTCTTATGAAAATAAAAAGTACCTTCTACATAGTTGCTTTTCATGTTCCCCCCCATCTGAATGCCATTATGAGCTCACACATAGTTTTTTTCTCCAGCGAAGGTGAGGGGAAAGTGATGAATGAGCTGTTGAAAAATGACTAAACTATACCAGGAACACGATTTTACTACAATCCCGTACCCACACGCACACACTGGGTCATTTTACATGCAAGCAAACACAACTCTGTTTGTGTTCTTTGTTTCTCTCTACAGCTTCGTGTTTTTAGAACCACTGCATTGTCAAGTCGATCCCACCAGGCCAACCGCAACGTTGCCGAAGGGTTACAGTGAGGCCACCTTCGTTCCGTTTCTCCGTCATAAAACCCTGCAGGCAGAGTCCTTTTTAATCCCAGTCAATGGGATAAGAGGCTGTTGAGGGGCCAAGGGGTCAACTGAGGTCAGGCCATAGTAACTGCGAATGTGTGGTTAGAGGGAGTTATCATCCATCTTGCTCTTTGTTCCCTGCTGTCGACCCTCGTCTCACATGTTTATCACAGATGAGAAAGGGAGAGGAAAAGTCAACACGACACACATCCATGATTTTCATTTGATTGAAAACCAGGTGAAGGCTACACTGGAGTTTATCGCTTAATTCAGAGTTTGTTCTTTGATGATTTGTGCTTTTGTTAACTGTAACAATCTGTTTTTTTGCACAGATTTCTAAACTTTTTTTTGGGGGGGGATGCAAATCAAGACATGGGTTGATCAGACATGGGTCTGTCTAAAACCTGGAGTTAGATACTGTATATCTTGCCAAAATGAGTTGGTGAGTCGAAATTGTGAGAAAATAGGTGAACTTGTTGAACATTTTAAAAATTCAAGCGACAAGACTACAAGCCTCTGTAACTAACGCAAGGAAATCTCTCCAGGTGACCAGGTGAGAGCCTGGTTTTTACTCTCTGACGTACAGCCCCATTTTAAAAATCCAGTTTCGATTTCTCCTGTTCCTACGTCCACTGGCCTGTATCCGTGTCACTACAGACTGACATGGTGTTGGTGCTGATAAGCAGCTGATCTCTCAATGTTGAAGGGAAACTATCTGCAGTGACTAGAGAAGGGTCAAGTATTGTGAAGTACCATGCAATGGAAAAACTCCATATCACGATGCCAAATCCTACTGTAGGTACTTGATTGCGTAAAGTATTACTCAAGCAAGATTTTTAATCACCATTAATAAATACCATTTTGTTAGATAGGCTATATCATTTCCAAAATAGGAATTTAGTGTAGTCTATCTGTGTTGTTAGTAGATTCAAAACTATGCGGAAAGGGAAAAGTGATCTGGTCTTTGCAACTACAGCACAAAGGGTTTTATACATGGGAAAGCCAGGGGGAGAGGAGGGTTCTGTTGCCATTTAAGTAGCATAATGGTTTGAGAAAAAAATACCCAACTTATATAGATGACTTGTGAGACCTCAGTGGTCTGAAATGCATACACAAAATACTCTGAAACCCTAGTTACAAATAACTAATATTCCTTAATACAACCTTGCTTATTGACGGTTATAGTAACACATCTCATGTCTGAAAAGGGCAAAACGTCACTCATCCCGTAAAGGCATCGTTGACTAAATTATTTTGTGCTGCAATCAGTAAGGCAAACAGCATGCGTGTAAACGTGGCGGAGCTTAAATCAATTGAATGCCATATTGTCTGAAGCCACAGCCACACACACAAGCAGAAATTCTCATCATCTGTTTCTCCATTGGCAAGTCCTGGATTAGGCTTCTCCTAACTCCTACTTTGACAACACCCTTCCCCATAGAACCGAGCGCCGCTTGTTCCTCTCAAACCTTTATCCGCTTTATTCATGAATAGCTGTGAACCTGAGGATGTGTGTAGCATGCTGAACCCCACGCTTTTCTTACCCCCCCCTACACACACTCATTAGCTCATCTCTGTCCCTTCACCAAGGCAGCGCCCCTACTTCTCCTCCTCCCCCTTGCCTTCTTACTGCCTCTACTCCTCCCCAGGACTTGCCTGATGACTGTTTCTGTGTCTGCGTGTGTGCCAGGTGAGCTCTGTCTAAACAAATCCTTCCTCCCACTTGTTTTGTCTACCTCGGCGCAGGCAGGCAGCGGGGCGGACAGCGTGGGTCTGGCATGAGGCTGAATAGGAGGTGCTTCTCCTCAAAGAATAGTTTCTTTGAGCAATGTTACCAAAGGAGTGGATGTAGAAAGGCGCTCACGACAGCGTGCTTTGGCCTTTAAACTAAAAGCCTTCCCAGATTTCATCTCCGTAATCCAGCTCAAATCTCAGACAGGTTGCAGAAGGAATTGGCTTGGTTTAGAGCATTTTAAATTTAAATGCTGTTTCAAATCCGCTTATGAAACGCTAATAATTTGAAATCCCCTTACTGTTTGTTTTCAGAACACTTTCATCAACCAGAGTTGTAGATATATGAACTCTGTACACGGCTGTGTTGGTACAGTAAATCATCCCTGAACATTGTGAAATGATTTGTGAATAAACGCTTTAGTAAAGGTTTTACCCTGAAGGGTAAAAAGAGAATCTTACGAAGGAGAATTCGGTGAAAAGGTTAGAAAAAGGAATATATTAACTGTTGAAAGTAGCTCTTTAAATGACCTTAGTTTGGAGAAAAAGCTTAAATCTGCCAGAGTAGACGAGCTGCAGGGCCCTGGACTGAAGTCAGTTTAGCTTGTCAGTCATGTCAGAATAAAACTCTCCAAACTGAGGCGATTCAAAGAGCTAACAACAGCAGGTAAGATATCATAACCTTTTCACAAAACTCCACTTCAAAAGAAATGAACTTTAACTCAACATCAGCGACAACAGGATATAGCCTTTAGTCAGAGATCCAGCTTTAAAAACTTTATTATTGACTTCTGCCATTAAAGGCAGGCACTAATTTAACTGTCTAGTCTGTGATTGTGTGTCTGTTTGTTAGCAAAATATCTCTGAACCAGAGAACGAATTATAATGAAACTCTCCATAAATAATCACTAATTGCAGAAGGTGATTGTTTGGAGTCAACCTGATTCGAAATCAATAATCAATAACAAAAATAACACAACTGACTCACTTTGGTAAACATAAGAAAAGGGTATAATCCAGTCATATTATGGGGACGAGATATTAAGACGTCTTCGCAGGCAGCGCAGGGTTGTAATTGGGAACATTTGCTCCCGTAGAGCACGGTCTGTGGGGTGTGTGCGTGTAATTTCAGGTGGAAGTCTAGCCTGGCACAACATGACGGCGATGAAAGATGTATAGGTTCCTCCCTCGGGATACAATAAGCGCACAGGCAAACACGCGCATAAAGCAGAGCCTGACATCACGCAGGGGAACAACAAAGTGCTGTGAGGGATGAAAGACGAGTGTTTACAACAGGAAGCAGCACTCGTTTTTACATTTGGCATGAGGAAATGAAATCAGCCGTCATCAGGCTGCAATAAACCAGCTGTGACTGAAGTGGAAAAGCAATTCGAAGAAGAATAATTAAGATGTATGCAAAGTACAGGACAAAATAAATGATAAATTTTCAGTGCTTTTAAACACGTTGACTTTTTTCAGCTGCTTAACAGTTGGGTCCTCACAGGTATGCTGTTGGCTTCTGGCACAGCTTGAGACTCGCTTTTGTTTATTTTACTTCTGTTTTATTGGTTTTTACCGATCTTGTTGTTTTAGCTGTCTTTATTGTTTTCATTTTTCCAATTGATGCTTTAAATGTTCTTGGTTTTACAGCAGTTTGTCGCAGTTGTGGTTGTTTGAAAGTGCTTTATAAATAAAGTAGTAGACATGTATAAATCCGTGTCTGTGTAAAATTACCGCTCTACGCTGAGAAAAAGTTCTAACTATCAACAGCGTTGCAGTGGAGTCTAAAATCACAACTTGTTGTCAGCAGAAAACTGTTCAAACAGCTCGGCCCTGATGTCATAATCACTATTTTGCATAGATTGCTTTTAATACTTAAAACCACCCAAACCGCCTAGTTAGCTGTCGAGCTGTATTTTTTCTTTAGTAATGACTGTTATTGAGGCGAAACGAGCGAATCCAAATCCCAAACTGCAACGAGATACTTTATGTACACACAGTATAGGTGTGTGTTTGCACTTGCCCTCTGTTGCATGAGGGCGAATAAGATGCTCCAACGGAGAAACATGTAAAGAAGATTCTCCAGCGTCACGCTTGTGTTTCTGTAAGAAACTATCTTCACGCCTCGACTGTTAAGTCAATAATTGGTGGATTAGTTTAGAATTAGGTCTCATTTGTCATACTTTGAGCAGGTTTTATGTCTTTATTTTGTGAGCAGAAAGGTAATTCGGGGAAAACTTGACTTCTTTGTAGGGCCAGCCCACTTAGAAGCTGGCTGTTGAGTCAAACTTCAGACAGGCCTCATGACAAGCACACATACACATGCAAAAACCAGCGCACGTACCTTTCTTTTTTTTTTCTAGCTACTTGGAGAATGTCAACCATGCTTTGATGCCCCTCCCCCTGCTCACTTTTGCTCTTTCGCTGTTTCCTGGGCGCTGATTTATGTTTGGTTTCAGAGTCAACTTGTTCACTCTCATCTGGCTCCCCTTTTTTTTTTCTTCAAAATAAAATTCACCATCCTTCAATCATTTCCACTGCCTTCATCTTAGGTCTAGAGAAGTACGGAGGAAAATGTACATAGTTAATTTTTATGGCTTGATAAACCTTTTTAGCAGCAACCTGCTCCCCAATGCACAGCTAATCTGTTGCTAACTGAACCCCTTTAGCCGTCTCAGGTAAAAAGGTGGACGGGGGAAAAAAGAGGCATAAAATGTTCCATTTTTTTCCTTCTCCTTGTTTTAAACAAACCAAATAAAATTTTGCGAGATGAATAGGTAATTGTAGCTTTTGATGTTGTAATATACCTTTTTATTTTGTATTATTTGTTGCCTTTTGTGATATTTGTCATTTGTTTAGAAATCGAATCCAAAATCTGTCAAAGTTATCTTGCAGGTACAGCTCAAGTTTGCTGTTGTTTTGTTTTATTTTATTTTCACATGTATTCTTCATTTATTCAGGAAGGTCTTGTTGCAATACAGCTTCTCTTCCTCCCAGGAGTCCTGTTCAGATCCACTCGGTTTTAGCGTGGATGATTGAAGAAGTCTACATCTGTCACTGGCCTTGCGACAGTAAAAGCTCCCACTGTTGTGTGTCTGGTTGACTCCGGTTAGCGACGGGCAGTCTGGCTTCCACTCGGCTCTCCCAGGCCCATAAAAGTGACCATTAAAATGACAGATGTGTCCCCTGCTCTCCACCTCTCTGTGTCTCTTTTCCTGCCTTCCACATTTTGTGTCTGCGGGCGTCTGGATTTGCACACGGACATCATCCTCAGTGGCGTTCCCCGGAACCTCCGTGGCCTTTTTCCTTTCACCCTTCAACCTCCGTGTTCCATCCCCCGGCACTGATAAGAAGCACAGAACACTCAGAAACGTTTAGTAAAAGTGTCCTCTCTCCTGGTCCCCGTTGGCTCTCAGGGGTCACCGGAAAAGGCACGACAGAGGTCACGAGAGGACATGGGCGGGACCAGGGTTGGAGGATTCCCTAAGGGAAGTTTTAGTAGACATTGTCAAACTGCGCTGACATCTGTGAGCTGGCAGATGTTTTATACCCCTCCGAATCCGTTTAGACAAAAGAACCACAGGTGGATGTCCTCTCATCTGAGAGAAGAGTTGACAAGTGTTTACCCCGGACTTATGTTGAGATGACTGAGTCTGGGTCCACTTGTTTAGGGTATAGAAGGTTCATTTTAGCATTTGTTGTTAATTAAAAACAGTTTTATTTAAAGGCCCAGAATATATATCGAGGGAATGCATGCACATATGTAAAAATTTAATAAAAAAAAGACAAAGCAACTAGATTTTGTGTTTTGTGGTTTAAGACTTGCAGAGTTCCTGTCTTTAAATGACATGACTGGTATTTATAATGTTGTTATTGAGGTAATCACTGATATAAAAGTCAAATGAAATGTGACATGGCCAAACAGACTCCAGTCACTTTATAAAACATTGGATATGGATACGATTTAGTACTAAAAATGAAAAGGACCTTTGTCAGATTTGAAAAAAAAAAAAATCAGATTTGTCACCTTCAGACTGTATTTAAAAATCCGATATATGCAAAAAGATCGGATTTGGGTCAGTTTTGCCTGAAGTGTGAATGTAGCCTAAGATTATGCAAAGATTTCTGAAGATTATGCAAAGCTGCTTTGTTTCATTCTTTCACTGTCAGATCTGTTTTTACAGCGTAATTATTTTAAGACCTTCAAGCCATAGAAGCACACAATTCAATATAAGTAGGAGAGACCGATTCTTCTGCTTTCATACAGCATGAAAAAATAAATGAGCTGTATTACAAAAAAGCAGAGGTACATCTGGAAGTTTGGTATTAATGTAAAGTAGGTTGCAGTTTGGTTGCGTCTGTTTGACCCAGTTGATTTGTGTGTGTGTGTGTGTGTGCGTGCTTCGGTATCTGCTTTGACAGGTGAGAAGTTTTTATTAAACCTCATCTGCTTTTTGCAGTCAGTATGATCAAATATTTGAAAGTTCACGACCGACACATGAAGCTGCTACGTGTTTCTTCAGGTTCATACTCAAACGTTCAGATTTTACCCAACATGCACTATTAATCTTGTAAGAACTATAAAACTATCGCCTTACTGTACTCTGGTAGTTTGCATATAAATTCTTATAACTTATTTTGTATTTTGCAAAGTATTTCTATGATCTTTTTTTGCTTCAGAGTGAGCTAAGAAGAAAGTGGGCTAATCCAAGATCTGACTATAACAGCAGGACTAATGTATTGTTATCAGAAGAATGTGATGCACTTTAGGAATGCATTTTTTAGCTTCAAAGATGAATAGCGTAGCAGAGAGAACTGTACTTGGCCTGTGTACAGAAACAGTTACTCTTCGCTTTTCTTTTGGCATAAGTTTATTTCTGTGGCCTCTATGTTAACTTTTGCTCACTTCAGAAACATTTTTGAGACTCTTTTTTTGATATTCTATCTTTGAATGTTCACCTCATGTCAAAAAAGGTAAATGTTTGTTTTAATCTCTTTTCATACAGATGTTTTTTTCTTATTTTGTTTGTTCTAAACTAGCATTTCATTTCCCTTTTTACAATAATTATATGCTCATTTATTAAGCTGTCATCTGCACGTCTATATGAACCACTTTACTTCTCAGTCATGTCTAATTTATTATTAACTTAATTTTTTTTGCCTTTCATTGTATTTCCTGCATCACCAAATTATTACCAGAGTGTGGTTTGTGTCTTTGAGGGAAACCTCAGCTCGTCCCTGAAATTACCACTTAAATGGCATTCCTTCTCCTGCATCTCTGTGTCTTTGAACATTTGATAGCTATAATTTGCTTAAAATAAGACCAGTAAACTTATGAAGTCATAAACACGTAGTCAATGTGTCGAAATGAAACGCAAAAAGGACTTTGATTCTGTGGGACTAATAAACCTTAGCATTTTTGTGTTTGTGTGTTTATAAAATGGACTTTTGGTGTTTCTTCTGATATTTTATCTGCACCATCTTGCTTTTTCTGTGGCAGACAGTGGCAGATTTTGTCTGCTGGCGTGTTTGTGGCAGATGGCATTATGCTAAGATTTAATCTCTATATTAGCAACAATATACATTCTTACGCAGAACAAGAGGCTTTGCAATCATTGCTCTGCACAAAAAACTGAGTTTGAGAAGTTGTATAAGCTAGCGCTGTAAAAACCTGTTAGTTGTACCTAAATCTGCTGCGATTGTTCACTCTCATGACCAAACCGTCTCCAATCAGACGAGAAACAGACACTCTCCACTCGAACCAGTGCTGTAATCAAACCTTTCTTGATCATCTGCTTCCACATCCCAAGTACCTGTCATTTTTATTATGAGCTGACACAGAAGATCTAAACTAAGTGGTCCAGGAAAATAATTAGTGTGACTTACCTGAAAAGTCAGACATGAACTGGAATGTGTGTGGTGGCATCACATACTTCAAGTAATAAAAAAACTGCAAGGAATGCTACACCACAAGGGTCAGACTCAAGGCCAAACTTTATGGCCATTTGATAACATTTAAGGGTGACATCCGTCCGGCTCGCCAATAAGCCCCCCCAAATTTCTTTCTTTTTTTCTTTTTTTTTCCTAATTTAATATAAAAATAGAGCTGTTAGCTTTGAGTAACTGTGCCCCCCTGAACAATTCAGTTGAATAGCCCTGTGTTAGTGTCTCAAAACAAGCTGCTTAAAGCCAGCATTGACCATAAACTACATCTCCCATAATGCATGTCGATTATTTTAGCCGCAGAATGATTGCATCTTACCACTAGGTGGAGGTGCCGAAATCATTGTGTAAACTCTACATTTAGCTGCATTTTCTGCAGCTACTTTTGCTACAGCTCAGTTGTACTGAGAAGTGGGAATTTCTCACTTACAAGTCGTAAGTTTAGTTGGAATTCCCTGGGAGAGATCCGAATTCAGCTACTCCCTTACTATTACTGTTAATAGTATTTCTGTATTATTTATTTCACATTCAGTCTATTGTACATTTAGCACTTGTTAGTGTTACTATACACGAAATACCACGTAGAGCTCAGTTATTGTTTGTTTGTGGTGCTCCGCTGTAGCAATGAGACAAGGAATGTGACATTTGGTGTTTAGTTGAAGTTACATCAAAGGTAATGACAACTGGGCCACCATAATGCCCATGTGGTCCTTGGTGAAAATGAGCATGACACCCCCTGTGCTGCATCTATAATACTTTTGAATGTGTACACAATAAATAAATATTATTCAGCGTACTTCATCATTGAAACTAGGATTGGGCTGTAATGTGGATCTATTTGTAACCAGTAGATGATTCCAGGGAGGAAAGTTTCCCACAATGGTTTCTTTCCGTGTTATGTTGACACAACACAGTGACTCATCACTAATCTCCGTCATACCTGACCTCCTTACTCGCTGGGTCAGACTAATAGGTCATCACATGACAATATATGAGGAGCTAATCATCGCCAAGGCCACTGACTTGCGAGCATTAACCCAAACTCATGAGTCATATGATGAAATCCCATCTCTACTGAACCATGCATACAAAAGCAGGTGCAGTCGCGGGTGTCCACGTTTACAACACTGCTTGTGTAGAGATTAAAAACAAATCTTTTAATGAAGTGGATGACAATGGTGACCTGTTTGTACAGGAGCAGCGCTGCAGCCGCAGCCTCCTGTCTTTTTAATGGCTGAACAAACACGCCAGCAGACAAAATAGACCTCAGCTTTTGTCAAAAGGAAAAGGGCAGAGATCTAGTTAAAGAAGGAGTTTGGACCCACATGAAAAGAAACGGCGAGGAAAAGGGAGGAGGAGTGACGCCAGGGTGTTCCTTCCAGTATTGTTAAGCCTTTCTGCCTTTAAGGGACACCTGTCATTGGTTGGGGCGTTGAGCACAGGTGCCTTAATGCTGCCAGCTTTGTTGGCCTTAAAAGGAGGCCTCAGTCAACAGGCGGCACGGAGGGAACAATAGTGATGATCCTGAAGACGTGAGTGCGAGAGAGGAGGGTGGGATGGTGGAAGGGGAAGAATTAGATTCTTTAGAAAGCACCTGAGGGTTTGTGTGAGATAATCTGTTTTCCTTTTACTCAAAGCAGCACAGGGTGGAGTAAGGAGTTTCAGAATGTTTGTAGTGCTCAGGCTGTTGCACAAGGACAACTCCATGAAGAAAATGGCAAGTCCTTTCATCTGTCTTGATCTCTATTGGTTTCACCCTCTTTCATGTCTGTTTCCACGGTAATGGGCTCTTACTGAATGGCTTTACCAACTGGACAAATGTGATCTTTCATGGCACCGAGGCTTTGCCAAAAACCAGCTTTGGATATGGCGATACTGTTACACAGTCACCACACACTCTGGTTTCAAGAGTCAAAAAGGCTTGTTGTGACCACATTGTTTGTGTTGACGTTTTGTGTGTGTGTGTGTGTGTGTGTGTGTGTGTGTGTGTGTGTGTGTGTGTGTGTGTGTGTGTGTGTGTGTGTG
>JAVKLF010000060.1:5731562-5749296 GCA_034783495.1 Millerichthys robustus | reverse complement strand
TGTTGTTTCGATTTTGTGTTTATTCGTATTCGTTTGCTCACAAAACTGGTTAGCCCTGGCCTGGTCAAAATGCTTTTAGCATATAGCTTTACCAATTTAAAAAAAAAAAAGTGGTTTCTGAAATATATTTAGACAGTTGTTACCCTGAACCATTCAAAACCATAAGTTGTTAAAAAATACTATCTGACAGAGATTAAAAAATAGAACTTTTGTTGCTTTTGTTGTTGTTTAATTTAGCTTTTCGTATTATGAATTTGAATGAGTTTATGCTAAAATATCTCACAGTTAAAAATGAAAACCTGTAAAATAACGAGATAAAATGTGTTATCCATCTCTCTAACAACTGCATAGACAAAGCACATTTTTAAGTTTCTCAAAATAAAATGGCAGGAAGTATGTGTATGTTAACGATTTATACTGCCTATTATCAATAAAATAGGTACTGAAAATTATTACTCAATGAATGTGACCTTGAGTAAAGTCACTGTCTGCAAACACAGACTATTATAAATTTTTGCAAGCTGACTTGCAAAGAAATAAAACCTAAAACACGATCAGCAGTACCACTTTTATATGAACCAGAGCTCATGTATAGTAGACTGAGGTAAATGTCAAATCAAGACAAATCTAAACCTGCAATTACTTTTTGTTAAATTTAGATGCTACATGTTTAACCTTTTAGCTTTCTTTAGACAAGAGTACACCACACATTTATTTTTGCACAGCATCATATTATCCTGTAGTGTGAAACATGTCATGGATTTAAATTTTGTGAATGTATTCCCTCCCGAATGATTTGTGTCTGCAGAAGTCAGCCTTCCATCGGCCTCAGACTCTAGGATATAAGAACGGTTTTGCTTTGCCTCATCGGCCCTCTGTAGGCATTGGCCAGGAGCCTCTTATTTCAGCGACGCTGTCTCAGCAACAGATTGATGAGTTGTCCTTGGAAATAGCAGGCATTACAGATGGCTCTGTTGACCAGAAAATGCATGAAGAATTTATCCCAGCTCATGTGGCTCTCGATAAGAAGGTCTGATCGCAACAAAAACATCTAAACCTTATTTTAAAAGTCTTGTATCCATCAACAATCCGTGTTTTTGCCTTCCATTTCCTGCTTTTCTTGTAGTTGCTCCGCTTTTATGCATATTTTATGGAGGCTATTCTTTATTCTCCTGAAGAGGACTATCGTGTACGCCCCGTGATCATTTACTACTACCTTGAGGATGACAGCATGTGCATTTTTGAGCCCACAGTGAAGAACTCTGGGCTTTCGCAAGGGAAGCGGCTCAAACGCCAGCGTCTGCCAAAGAATGAGCGTGGAGATCATTACCAGTGGAAAGACCTTAACCTGGGCATGGACTTGGAAGTGTATGGGGTGAAATACCATATAACCAACTGTGATGTCTTCACAAAGGTACATCATTCACTGTGTTACAAGCTGTTATTGCACCTACTTGTCTGGCACCGTAATATATGGAAAATGGGAAACTCTATTTGAGTCTTATTGTCATTTACTGAACAGGAGTTCATGGAAAGTGAGGGCATAATTCTGAATGACCCAGAGCCGACGCCAGAGGATCTTTACAACAAGCCTCGTCATGTCCTACAACCTTCTCCCACCACCTCGACCACGTCTGACGAACGACACAACTTTCTTACCATGGATGGAAAGGTAAAAAAAAAATTCCTTTTACTTCAGATTCAAAACATCAAACATGCACATCTGAGTGTTAACATAGGAGTGGTACAGTTACGTAGAGTGGGTTATGTGACATTTTTAACTATTTTAAAGTTTTCACACTTTGTGAAGTATCTTGGATTCCACTTCTGCTTTCAAGTTGCTTGTTTTTCATTTTTCTGTTTTTGTTTAGGTGCTGCGTTTCTATGCTGTGTGGGATGACACCGACTTCCTATACGGAGACACCAGGCCTGTTATTATCCACTATTACCTGGTGAATGACACAGTGGAGATCAGAGAGGTCCACGAACGCAACAGTGGTCGGGATCCTTTCCCTATTATCATGCGCAGACTAAGGGTGCCTAAGAAACTTAAATCAGGTAAGAAACGATGCTGCAATCCTTTTAATTGTGTTCAGTAATTTCTTTTGATTTGACTAAGTAAAGCCTTCCTTTTATGGGTTGTGGAATGTAGCAGAAAATAGACACAAAGTGAAGGTTTTTGAATCCGCTGTGTCTGTCTTCATTATTCAGCAATTTTAACATTTTTGTCAAAAAACTTAATTTGCTTCAAAGTAATCTTGTCACATCTCACCTCAAAGAGATTTATCACAGTAGGTTCATATCTTCATACTGTGCAATATTTTTCACAGTATGTTTGCGTACTACAGAATTATTATCTTTTCTCTTGTAAGAAACTTTCCCTAGCTGTTCGTTGGAGCTCTCCAAGGACGACGTTGATGAGTATTTCTCTCCAAGAGACTTTCAGCTGGGTGAAACAGTGACACTACTGAGTCGTCGCTTCATGTTGTACGACTGCGATGGCTTCACTAGAGAATATTTCCAGCAGAACTACCCTGATGTGGAGATGAAACGTATTGCTATGCCACAGAAGGCTGATGAGCTTCCGGAGAAGAAAACGGTAAGAAACTGGACTTTACAATTGTAAAAATCTGTACAATTTGTGTTGTTTATCCTTTCTTTTGTGAGATGAACCTTTTTACGTTGCCCTCTCTGGTTCTTGTTGTTCAAATTCACAGGAAGTTCCACCCTACAATAGATTTGGCTCTCTGGAAGACTCTCTCCAGAACTGTTTGTCTGTTATTCCTCGGCCTCCAAAAGTTAATGTATTGAAGATGCTGGAGAACGACCACAAAGTGCTACGCTACAGTGCCCGTCTGGTGAGAAGCCCTTTTGATCTGTTTGATACGGAGTAAAGCTGAATGACTAGATGACATGACAACAGCTCACCAAGCTTAAAGTCTGAAATTGAGATTAGATGAACGATGACAGTGTTTTGTGAACAGACTTTAAAATAAATTTCAGAAAATATGGTGGTATTGACTAAGATCAACTTGTAAGTAGCTTTCCTTTGTTGCACTCCAGGTCTCCCCATATCCTGAAGATGAAGGCCGGCGTTTTATACTGTCCTACTTCCTGTCCGACGACATGATCAGTATTTTTGAAAAGACTACCCGCAACTCTGGTGTCATAGGTGGGAAATTCCTGGAAAAGACTTGTGTTCCTAAGCCAGGCTCTACTGTGGAAAGTCCGGAGTTCTACTCACCTGCAGACTTTGCGATAGGAACCACTATTGAAGGTAAAGTATGTACTTGTCTGTTTTGAATGTGTCATGTTTTGGCCTTTAAATACGAAAACCCCAATTTAGTTTCACCCAAATAGACTTCTGCGATTGCAGTGCTATAACTGTTATAGGTGCCGAGTTGTATAGAATATAAAAGCTCAGAGTTTTTTTTCTTTTGTTTTAAGTTTTCAGCCATCGCTTTGTGCTCACCGACGCAGACCTTTATGTGCTTGAATATCTGGAGTCCATCTCAAGCCAGGTCCCTTCTCACACACTGGATTCTTTGAGACAGAAGCATGGCATGCGGATGGTGGAAAACCAGCCAGCTGACCAAAATGGTACAAATCAAATCTGCCCTGAATCCTGATATACTCCGGTCTCAAACACTACAGCTGTCAGATGCAGTATGTTTCATTCTTTACCAAAAAATGAACGAATGTAAAAATGTAAATCTGTACTCCCCCCCCCCATTAGGTGAAGACAGAAAGTCATCTCCATGACGTAAATAAAATCCTGGATTTTGATTTGTCACGTTTTCATTTTGACCAAATTAAATTCAACATGAAAGACTTTACGAAAAATGTTTCTTTAAGCCGAACCTTGTGGAATTAAAACATTTTGATGAGATTTGCCAGTAAATGGAATGAAGGCCATTTCATTATAAATATGAGTACGGTAAAATAGAAAGGAGAAAAATGTTTGCGCACGATAATTCCACAACTTTTCAGAAAGTTGTATTATTTAATAAAGTCATAAACAAAAGGAAAGAAAATGACATGGAATGGCATGCGGTAATATCCAACATACATATTTGATGCAAATCTGTTAAGTGACCAGGGAGAGACATATAAGTCTCAGCTTGCTACTAAGTTTGTGTTTTACCTGGTCAGTGACATTTTTCTGGCCCAGTGGACCAAGAATGGAAAACAAAAGCAAAGTAGCTCATCAGTAGGACGAGCTGCTGCAACACTACAACCAGTACAGTACTTCTGTTTGAGAATCTGAACAAACACATTCAACATGGACAAATACATTAACATGTGCTGCACACTGTGCTTGCTTTGCCTTTTCATTTCTCTGCATGCAATGGTGTGTGCCTTAATGATGCGATCGCAGGCTACGTGGATGTACAGAAAAATACTGACACAGTGAGAGGAGTAAATGTTCTTGGGCTCAGAGTATTTCCTTTAGAATTCGATTTCCAGCATTCAAGCTTAAGTCTGTAGCGATGAAGTCCCGATGACGTAACAGGACGTTCCCAGCTTAAAGCTTGACGGCCTGTGGTCGCCAGCTTTACCGATGTGCTGATGAGAACCTTCAGCTGAGGCCAACGCCGCAGCTGAGGTCAGTTAGTGTGTCGTTTTAGGGGGATTTCATTTTTTTTGTTCGAGGAGAGACTCCATTCTCAGCTTTCAGAACTCCATTTTCATGGTGACCAACTGGAGGGGAGACACAAGAGGGAGAAGTCAGAATGACACTGAAGAACACTGTCCATAAGAAAGAATCACTGAACTTCTTCACGGTGCCATCAGCAAATTATAAAACCGGTGTTGAAACTCACGCGAGTCTCTCTTTAGTGGCCGCAAGGGTTGTTTTGTGGTGGCCTTCTTGCGGACAGCCTGTTCATGTCTGAACTCCCTCCAGCGCCTCAGCTGGAAGCGGATGAACTTCCAGAGAAGCCAAGATTGAGTCAAGCACACCAGGAGTAAAACTGTCATCCTGAAGATACCCAAGGCAAAGAGATTAGAGCTGGTATTTATATACAACCTACTTGCCAAATGATTGTGCTGACTGTCGTGTCTTTGAAGTAGGCCCTGAAGCACACACACTAACTGTCCATTTTGTAGTTTAGCAGCTTATTTTAAGGTGTTTGATATTGCCAAAATGGTAAATCAGTTTAAATAGAATACATGTTAAACAAACTGCAAGTCCATTTTTTTAGGGTATTGTATTTAAAGTAAAAACATCTGCATTTTCTGTGTAAATGCTAAGTGCTAAAGCACTCAGCTATTTGGTTAAGAAGATGAATCTGAATTATTAAAGTTAAAACAATCAGAACAAAAGTTCAAATTAGCTAAATAAAAGCTAAAATCAACAGAACAGTAGCTACAAGCTAAAATAAATAGATGGAGACAACATCCAGCAAAGCAGCAGATTAAAGCTAAACTTAGCAAAACAGACGTTAGATGCCACAATTAGCAAATTAGTAGCTAAAATTAGCTCCAGGATAACATATTTAAAACAAATAAAAGACCTATGGATGAAATTATAAACGGATTCTTTGCCAAGCATAATTCCTGGCTGGATTGAAAATGTGCAATGCAACAAAATTCCCCACACATCGTGGCCTCACCTTATCAGAACAGTGTTGAAGTTGCCCGTCTCCAAGTCCAGCCTCTGATTCTCAGCACGAGCCAAGCCAAACCCCACGGCGAGGAACGTCAGGGTGAGCGTGGCCATCCGTGTAAACACGAAGCTCACCGCCCACATATCAAACCTGAGCCGGAACAGAAATGTGTCATCACGGCACACTTTTACCTCACGAGCAATGAAACAAAAAAAAAAAACACATTCACCTTCTGGTTTGCACACAAGGAAATTTTATTTCGAAAGCGTGTTTAGGGCTGAAAATACCTACATTTTCTGATGGCTCTCGTCAGTAAAATACAGGAGTCTGGCGATGTGGAAGCCCAGTTCTGACACATATTGGAGGAAGAGGAGTACCACACCCACACGACTCAAACTGCACAAACAGGAGGAGTAATGAAGCAACAGATTAGGTGGAGGAGGGAAAAAAAACAGTATTTTAAACTCACAAACACTGTTCGGTTTATCTTTGTAAAATCGCTCTCCTCGTTCAGCAAGGTCCTTACTTTAACAAATAGGCCGCAGAGATGTGCAGCAGATAAAGGCTGATGTACTGGAGCTGACGGGGAATCTCCTCCTGAAAACAAATCAACAAAAAAAAAGCATTTTTATTATTATATAAAGAGCACAACATTTTCTAACAATACTTGAAGACTTTCTTAGACTGTCTGATGCATGTGCAGAATGAACACAAAGCGCTCCCAAGGCTGAAGTATAAACAGAGTTTATCTAGTCGTGCTAAAAGAATTCCTCCAGTTTCCCAGGGCCTCCCCGACTGACCTTGCGTACTTTCTGGAAGTAGAGCTCTGGCAAAGCATGGAACCAGTAAGCCAGCTGAGTGAGGTAGAAAAACTTCACCTGAAACCTGAAATAGACAAAAAGAGACAAGAACTGCTGCAATGTGCGTGCTGCAGAGAAGATCCTTATTTTTTTTTCCTTTTGTACAATTTTTAAAAAGGCTATTTTGTTGATTTTGCTGTATTTTTGTTTTGTACTCTGTCAAAATAAAATAAAAAAGTTGAGGCTGTCAAGTGAACAATGTCTCTCAACTTAAAAAAAAAAAAAAAGAAAATTGAAGAAATCTTATTTTTTATGCATGGCAAATATATCACAGGGTTTGATGTTACATTTAGAGTTTTTATATAAGACACCATGGATACCTGTGCAAATTCTCAGTTATCCGGGTCATGGCAACAGCAAACAGGTCTAAATCGGAGGCAACTGGATCAAACTGACAAAGAGTCCTGAATAGGTGTTGAAACATTTTCAAAAAAAGAATTGATCTAAGTCCGGTTGCCTCCGATTTAGGCCTGTTTGCTGACACCATGGACAAATGATATAAAAAAGGCAGTTGGATATGTTTACTTTGAATATTTTCTACTAGAAATGTTCAAAAATGTAATGTAAGGAAACATTAAGACGAATAAAATCAATATTTAGGGGGTTTCTTGGGAAACAAATTCGGGTTTTATTTACCCGTGAAAAGATTGGCAAGTTTTTAGAGGGTTTTTGTTTTAATCACATAATATATTTTTATTTTTTCCTTCCCAATTTGGTTAATTTATGCAACAATCGTATTCTGATAGTGTCTCTGCAGAGTACGAGAGGCAATTTTCAGTTCACAGACATTATTGAAACAGTATTCTTTTGATATTTCGTCAAAACAGTAGTTGTGGCAAACCGTTTTGTGTGTCTGTACCTGAGATGTGAATGAGGGTAGTTCTCCCAAAGGCTGCTGGGATGCAGGAGATACCCTTCCTGTGAGAGAAAAACAGAAAAAAGGGCTAACTTGAATCACTGAAATGGCAGGGGTCCCTCGGATACAGCACAACGTTGAAATGTCACTCACTGTTATCAGGATGTAGAAACTCCACACACTCGACACCAAGTGAAACACACACAGCTGGCCTGACTCATTAAACTTGGTATTCTTGCTCTTGGAGAGGTGAAGACGTCGGTTCACTTTCTGTAACAAGAGCAAAACGACAGATCATTGGACACCCGATCCTGAGTCATTGTCATGCACAAGGAAATGTCACTGTTAAAAAACCAAAACCAAAAAAGGAACAAGTAGGACAAGAGTAGAGCAGATACTATTTCTGATCCAAAGACAGATCCCTTTCAGGACTCAAGCATGCAAAACTGTACATAAATAACACATTCCTCCACACGGTCTCTTTTCAAAACAGCCACATTAAATGATACACATATTTCTGTCAGTATAAGCTTTTTTTTTCTCTGAGGGTTTAAAAAAAACGAGCCTCGAAACCCCCCCTCAGATCATTTGAATTCAAAAACCCACGAGGGGAAACAATGGCTCACATCCTGGTTTCAGTGGACAGAATAAAGTTTCTTTGCAATCTAAATAACGTACTTTTGCATTTCACTTTTGGAACTGTATAAACGCTAACAAATATTTAGTAATGAAAGATTTCTTCAAAAAAATAATTCTTATAATTACCAGGTTGACAATAAATTATTTTAGAAATGTTTTAGGTGGAAGGTCTATGGAATTTGCTACAAATTCTAAGAAAATAAAACTTTATTAAATCAGTTTTTTTTTAAAATAACCAAATTATAAGTAATGCACATTTTTCTAAAAACACCTATACAATTAAAGTCACATGACAGTTCTACCCTTTTTTAAATATTCTGCTGTGGCAGACAGAGATAAGGGTCTTACATCCAGGAGATACTCCTGCACCACCGCGTGGAGGATGATGGCGATGAAGACGTAAAAGAGGACGGTGGCACAGTCCTTCCATCCGTACTGATACGTAGTCACCTCTCTCTCTGAGCACACATAGGAGGGATGAAACCATGCAGGACACACATTAATCACCTTTGTTAAACATCCTGGGGAAACACGGATTGTTTTTATAGAACCAAGAAGGACACTGTAATACGGTGACACCGTGTTCAGTAAAAGCAGAAGTGAACGTTTGTGAGATTTAAGAGTCAAAAATATAAAAGTGGCTGGAATGTGAATTCACAACAATAGTACAGGTGACACATCGTACCTGGTGTTAATGTGGTGATGTTGTACTGAGGCTGAATGAACAGTATGGCCGTCTTTGCCGTTGCCTAGGAACAAAACAAATAATTAAAAAGAAAAGAAACTTGGTGTTATTGTTATGTTGGTGCAGAATGAGGGGGGGTTTATACGTGAGTGTCCTGGACCCCAATTGAATTAGAATCAGCCCATGATCAGAAATTAAAATAAAAAGCAGAAAAATCAAAATCAACCAAACTGTTTTCACAAAACAGCCTCAATTGGCCTTTGTCAGATGTGAATGTGTTTCAAGCCATCCAGTTGCATTTTATTCATAAAATGATTTGATTTGGGTTTAATTTAATACACAGCTGTTCCCTTTTCAGATAGTAATGTGTGTGTGTGTGTGTGTGTGTGGGGGGGGGGGGAATAAAAAGAAGGAAATCCCCCCTTTTTTGTATTCGATTCTATCAGCTGTGTGATTACAAGCAGGTTTCCGGATTGAAACTTTAAATGTCCACGGGACGGGGTGGACTAAAACCACACGCTTCGAAAGACAGTTAATCAGGGAAGCTTTCACTTAACTGAAACACTGAACGTCAGTGATGAAATCGCGTCTGGTCAGAACGGTCTAAGTGGAAAGCTGAACCCACAAGTACCCAGGAGCAGCGGCTCAAAGATTGAGACGTGGCAGTTATGTTAGCATCAAGCTAGCGACAAAAAGTCAACCCGTTTCCGGTTGAGCCTTTCAAAATAAAACTACAGAAAGATTATCGTACCTTTAGTCATTGCATGTAGCAGGTAGTGCTTTTATTTTGAATGTATAAAGAATCTTTACTTCCTTCGATTTTCGGTCCGAAACGACAAAAAAAAACTTGGAATTAAAATGTTGCAGCATAGTTTGCTGGAAATAACATTTTGTAAAATGAACAAAATCTGAATATTAAAAGGGAAGAAGAAGAAAGTTAAGCTAAGTACATTAGTTACACTCACGTTTGTGCCAACAGAGGAATGTTTCAGATGAACCCCTAAAATGAACAACTCGGAGCAAGGCGCCAAGCACTTTTCATTTGTAAAGTAGCAAACGTAAAAAAAGTTGTGTATGAACCTTGCCGTTTTCTTTTGCATCTTTAGAAGACATTTAAATCAGCTACGTTAGTCGTTGAGCAGAACGATAACTTCGTTTACAAAAGCTGTATTTTTTTTTAAAAAACTGCAGCAAACAAGCAGGCATTTCCCCACAACTGATTTCAGATGCGGTTAAACGAGTAAAAATGCCTTCAGACAATTAATCGATTCAGACTGGAGGCGTTTCAAGTTGAATCAGTTTAGGTAAGAGACTGACTTCTAGTGTAAAAACAGCTGAGACGAGAGAAAGTAGGAAAAAAGAATCAGAGTTCATCTCACCTCAAACATCAATCCAATCAAAATGAAAATCACCAAACTGAAGACGATGTCGGCATGGTTCTGAATGAGGAACTCCTGGCTGAAGAAAGGGTAACTCTTGTTTCTGCGGCGGAACGCCATGTCAAACTTAGTGATTTTATTAATCAAAAATGTTTCTTCCTACGAAGTTCAGGAGTTAACTTTGTAGAGCGTGTTGCGCATGCGCGTAGTCTTAAAGGGCGCGTGCTACAAATACCTTTATGGTCCTTTACAGTTTCCTTTTACCAGACCGCAAAAAGGAGTGGAAGGTAATTAAACACTTTTTTACACAATTCCTCCCCGAGTACCACACTGAGTACTGTTATTTTAGGAAATGTATTTGTATACATTCATTCTGTACAGAATTTGTTAATTAAAAACTAATTTTCATTTTAGCTAGTTACATAAAGCCTCTGTGTAAGTATGGGACAAAGGACTATTCATACTTAAAACAAAGAGGTTTATAAGCAGTTTTTAATAAATTTGACCAAATGAAAGTTTCACTTTGTACTAAACAAACATACACACATTAAATTCACTCACACGTACATGTAGGCTGTTTATTGCTATTTTCAAGCCACCAGTGGCCTTGCAGTTCACAGTTCAAATTGTCACAGAGGCTGTCACCTGACTGCACCATCAACGCCCATTACAGTTTCACAGCTTATTTTTCAGTGTTTTCATCCTTTTTTCAGATCAGTGAAACAGTCTTTTGAAATAGCAATCAGAAGCAGATTTTTTTTTAAAAAGTCGTCACAATAGCATATTTTTTTTCCTGTCTTGTGTCACAGAAGACATTTAAAATTGTTTCTGAAGTAAGTGCCTGAGACATTATGGTTCCTTTTCTAACATAAAGTTATTTTTAGAAGTTCTTTAGTAATTACATGATCAACATGTAAAATAAAAAAAACAAGTTAAAACATCACAGTTTTCCTCAAATCTAGCCTTGCTCAAAGCAATGACAGTTCATAACATACAGGAAATACAGCTTATTAAAATTTAGAAAGCTGAAGTTTTCATTGAAAATAAGTCTTTAAAAAAAAACCTCACAGCATCACAGCAACAGAGATATGATACAGAAGATATTTGTGCTTTTTAATTAGCCAAAAAGCTCTGGCATATGTTGAGATGGTTTCAGAGTTCATACACAATTAACTCCAGAAATCAGTTGATATATCACTACAGTTACTACAATACCACAAATAAACAACTGTTTCAGTTATAATAAAAAATATATCAGTTGTTTGAGGTTAGAAAGCTGCAAGACATTTCAACTTTTCTAAATACGTTTTGTACAGACTTTTCTTAATACCCTTCTGGTGTGGTAGGAACAAGGCTTACTTTTTGCACAGCATTTTTCCAAAGTTAAGACATAAGTTCACTGCTGCCAAAAAAAATGGCATAAATACATATTGAAAGTCAGGAAAAAGGTTTGTCTTAGCTCCATACACCAGTCTTGTAGCATTTCAATTTTCCTGTTGATGTCCAGTGGTAATTCTTCTCATAATTTCACCTCTGGATATAAAGCAGTGCATTTAGAGAATGGTTTAGGCTTTGAGTACAATAAAGTAAAGATTGTTGCCATGTTGTGCATTTAATACACTGTAATATGAAATATAGAACTGAAATAACAGCATGTTATCCTATAATTTTGTACAGATGATAAAGCTGGAATGCCCCGTCAATGTTGCACAGGCTGCTGTTAATTCGTTCTCTGATTCTGCCGTAAGGTGGCTAGAAGTTGTCGCCCTCATCTCTGCGGGACATTATGAGCTGCCTCCTCGGGCCTGTCAGATGAGGAACACTGGAGGGAGAATCCAGCACTCCGGGATCCAGCTTAGGTGTGGAAATGCAGCGTGGTCCAACTCGGCCAATGAGTCCGCGCACATCCCTGTGAAGGGCTGGATCACTTGGGATGGAGTTGAGCCGTACTCCATATTCGAAACTCCCAATATCCCGGTCCAAGTGGGGGTTACTGGCGCTGCTGGGCGACTGTGGGTCAGCGCTGAAGTATAAAGTGGAACTTGATTCTGTAGGACAGAAATAAGGCTCAGGACTGTCTCCAAAGACAGACTTACCCTCGGGGGAGCTACGTTTGAAATCTGATGTAGGCGACTCCATCGGGCTCTCCATCTCCAGACTGTCATATTCCTCCTCAGGCGGTTCAGTGGATGTGGGTTCACTTAAGCTCTGGAACTCATCTTTGCAGTCTGAGAGAGGAGCCAGTCCTTTTCCCTGTGACTCCGAGGTGGAAACACCCTCGCAGCTGCCTGCAGCTGTATAAGTGAGGCCCTCGTCACTTTTAAACTCTTGGTTGTACTCCTCCACGTCCAGTATGGCAGCTGGTCCCCCAGCTCCATATGCCCTGTTGATTTTATTGAGATCTCCGGTTTTCAGGGCTAGGCGGATCAGGAGCCAGTGATGATGAAAGCAGGGACAGGAGCTGTTGGAGGGATCCCCACAGTTTCCGGGGTGCTCCAGCAGAGAACCAGCCACACCCGAGAGGGAAAAGCTGCCGTGGTTTTGAATGGAAGAAGCTGGATGACTTTTATCTCCAAGAGAGAAAGAGGACTCCCCTTGCTCTATGCATGTGCTGCCCATGTGGTGACGGTTCATACCGTGGGAGATCTCTGTGGACTTAGGATGGAGGAACCGGTAATAGAGGACAAGAGAAGTGGCCCCTGAATAAAGAAAACGATTTTAATACATTTTTTCATACTGCAGATTAACGACAGTTAAGAAAATATGTTTGCAATGCTTTGAGCGTTTAAAGGGTGTTTACCTTTTATTGTCAAACAATTCAATTAATTATGTTGTTTTACCAGGAATCATTTTAACCTTTGTGAATCCCCTAAATGGTTTTGTCACTCATGATTTCGCAGAAATGATTAGACGCTCTGACACTATTCTAATTATTACAAGAACCAGACTAGTTTCTACTTTCACACAGATACTGCGGTCAGAATGACTCACCGAGGAGAAAGCTACACAGCACAGAAGTGGGAAGGGTCATGCTGTCCCATGATGCTTCACTCAGGAAGTCAGAGGCAGCCAACAACAGTGTGGCATTCTCTATGAGCATGAACTAAAGTCAGAGAAGGTGACACCATCAGTCATCTGTAACAACTTTACGTCACTGCAAGCTGAGGACACAAAGGTGAGGATGATGGTGCAAACTACTTGCTTGTGTATTGATATATGTGCACATGTGACAAAGCAGTACACGTGTAGCAAAGCACTTTCCTGTAAATATTACTAAGCAAGTCATATCTTACTGAATAGAAGCTAGCCATGCGAAAGCGTGAGGGTCCATCTTTGATGTTCAGGAAGAGGAAGACGTGTATGAGCCCCAGGACGCCATTAAAAGTGCGCCAACGCCAGTGTCCATTGCAAATGTCTGGTTGCTGTGACACCAGCCAGAAGGAGGCTGTGAGCCAGTGAAAACCTGTATCAACACAAAAAAGAAGGCCCAGTCAATGATCCATGTTCAGTTTATTGAATAGATGCAGAGGCGTGACTGAAAACTGGATCAAAAGGTCATACTGCAAAACTCTGAGAATGATTACATCACTTACTATTTAAATTTATGACAAATCGTCGAAAAACACAATTTTAAACAAATCTAAAAATTTCTAAAGGAAAACAAAAACTCACCTGCTACTCCACAGACCCACCAGTTAAAGACCCTGGCAAAGAACATGAGGCAGGTCACCCTGGCCCCCAACATGCCCACTCTCCAGACCAGCTGGCACAGCAGAGCTGCTGGAGGCATGGCCAAATGGCCTGGTCGTATCAAACAACACGCTCGACTGTACAGCACCAGGGCCCAGGAAACAGACAGCACACATAAGCCACAGCAATAGGCCACTGAGTATAAAAAAGAGGCAAAGTAAGTAGGTTTTACATCCAATTCAAACAATGTCCACTGCTTGCAAGGAAACAGAATATAGAGTTTACCTGGTGATGCGACGCCCACATCAGTAGACACCACGATGTATGCTTGCAGAAGGCTCTGAGGAAGCGTAAGAAAAAGGGCTTCCAGTAGCCAAAGGGCAGCAACATCTGCCTGCTGCATGACAGCTACTCCAAGTTCTGCCACTGAGCCCTGCATGTGCAACACAGACCTCATGCAGTCCCACAACCTGCCACAAGAGGAAGACAGAGACTAAAACCCGACCAGTGATAACCTTAATAAGACTTCAATGACAGAATGATGTGGAAATAATTGTTCCCATCTCTTTTGGTGAACACCCAGGGAGTCATCATATACACTTATTGTGTTTATCTCCAATTAATGACCAGTGAGTTAAATACTTCCTTATTTTTTTTGTCTGCAGGCACAAGGATCTCACCGTTTGAAGATGCCCAGGTGTAATATGTGTATGACAGAGAGGTAGCATCGCCTGTCGTCACCGTCATCATAGTACCATTTCACACTTAGCAGCTGAACTGCTGTTCCCGGAAGGAAGAGGCCAAGTGTGAAGGCAGCCCAATGTGTCTCCTCATTCCAAAGGTAAAATCCTATACAGTAGATCACTGATACATGCACACAAAGAACAGACACGCAGATATAGATTAGTGTAAAAATAAAGTGATACACTGATGTTGAATATAATGTGTCAAAAAAGGTCTGACTAAGCATAAAGTCGTAATGCTTTTAAAGCAAGTACTTGTATGTTGGCAACTACAGGGAATGTCAAAGTCCTCGAGAAAGTAAAGAGCAGAGTTCTCTAAATGGATATACTTTAAATTTTAGAGGGGCTCATTGCAAACTATGAAATGAATCATAAAACATGTTTTCCTGAATCATATGAACTAGTGCACCTTGAAGGAGTTGTTTTCCAGAAATATGGAAATGCAATTCTAAAAGGCGGTATGCACTCAAAGTAAACAAAGCATTTTTATCTGCACACTCCACACATTTGAGCATAAATTTATACCAATACATCAACATTGTCAATCCCAAACGGTTCGTACATGGACATTGTAATTGTTGACTTATTTTCAGCCACTTTGACATATAAACAAACCCAAGTAACAAATACACAAATGGTATAAATTTGTATGGGTCCTCATGACTTAACAATAAGTACTACCCTTAAAGGAGAGGTGTCCCGATGAGATGTTACAATTTGTACCCCAAAACACCTGGCTTTGCCACAACCTGATAATATTTGTTGCCAAATAGGACTTTAAGGATCCCTGCGAAGAACCCCGAAAAGTGTGGAGGCCTAACAGCAGCACAGTATTTTTATCTTCAGGGAACTGTATACCTGCTGATGACAAAGTCACACTTTGTACACATCCTGACCTTGCCTCATTGATCTGCTTATTTGGAGAGTCTGTGCTGCATAAACCAGGCTCATATCAATGAAGAATTAAAAAAACTCAACTAGTATGAGCAACTAAACAGTACTGACGTTCTGATATTGAGTTGAATTATGTGGAACTGTGAAAAGAATGAGAAATCCAAAAGTCAGCATTACACAGGAGAAGATAGCCTACTAAAACCTAATATGGTTAGTGATTGTACTAGTTTAAACTATGTGAACCTGATACTGGGGCTCTTGGGTCCCCCCCAGTTTGGCAAGTTCAGTTTCCAACTGGGCTAAACAATACCCCTGTTACATTATATTCGCTTACAAAAGCCAGCCTCGTTTTTCTAGTTCACTGGTAATGGCTGTGTAATAGCATCAGACAAATCCGTAGGGCGACAGTACATTTGAGTTTCTACAGTGCTAACAGACATGTTTGCCCTTCGGTTTTTAAAAACAACATTGACCGGTAAGCTAGCGTTCCACTGTAGCAGCGATGAGTTCTAATCCTATGCCCACTTACGAGCGCTCCGTTCGGCCACGATAACCAGCGCCGACACGCCGAGCAGCACCGCCTGGCACCAGGCGATCCAGCAGCCGCTCCGCCGGGCCGCCGACGGCATCCTGCGGGCCAGCGCTCGGGGAGAAGCGTTTATCATGTCGCGGAACGGTGGCGGGAGCGAAGACGAATCGGTGACATGATCCTGGGCATCCTTCTCTCTCCGGCAGGTACATCCGCTCCTCTTTCCCTCTCTCTCCCCCCGGCCCCACACATCCTCCACTCCCCTAACCCCAAGCGGTCAGAACCTGTGACGTCACTGCGCGTTTTAAAGGGGCATTGATGGGATGGGAACTGTACAGAGCTCATCTTTCCTCCACCGCGGAAATATTAGCCCACCTCTTCCTCTGTTGTATATTTTGTTTCAGAGAGGACCGTGTATTCATTAAATGCATGGAGATGTTTGAACCCCCCCCCCCCCACACACACACACACACACACACACACACGCACACACCTGAGAAAGGTCACAGGTCATTTATAGTTGAGGACTTTTTATAGCTGTTTTGCTAATCATCCTGCATTAATTTTCATTTATGGAGAAAAAAGCTGGCTGGCACGTTGTGACCTGATTATTGTCAAAGAGCCACAATGTTCTGTAGGAGTTAACGGGTGGCCACCTTGAACCTTTTTGCCACTTGACACCCTTTTAATTTGTAATTCAGACGACAGATGACAGCATATAAAGTTACAGTGCATTTCTGGCCCTCTGACACGCTGAGTTGAGATACTCTTTGTCAGTCAGTTTTAACTGTAAGACAGTCACACACCCCACAATGTGCACTACGACACAGAAAGGATTCGAAAATATCACAAAGTAAATTTCCTACTTTAAAGCAAAACTATTCCCTTTAAATCATAAAAGTTTTTCATGTCAAGATAAAGGACTGGCTGATTTTTCACAATCGTTCCTGATTTACAGCAGACTATTATTGTCACAGAATGCATTGTATATTTACAGTAACATTATGACAACAGCTTTTACAAAAATTTGTGAATTTGTGAAGACAGAGATTAAATATTTTATATTTCAAAGCAAAGTATCTTGCACTGAATTTCAGTTTCAAATCAGAAGGGGGCGACTTTGTCATACATTTTAATCTATTGTTCACCACATTATGACCATTAAAAAACAGCATGTTTAATGACAAATACATTATTCTGGTAAAAGAGTTGGTGCCGGTGCATATGAGTAATTTGTATTTTTAGCAAAATATCCTGTGAACCATGGGGTAGATTTTGTTGAAACTCTCAATAGGTTATCGTTAGATATGCATCTACAACTGCTTAACATTTGCAGTCAACCCCATTCAACGTGGTCACCACAGGTAATTGACCTTAACAAAAACAAACGTGGCTATAGCTCAGTACATTTTTTACAGATATGCAGTCACAATTTAATGTGGTAGTAGCTGAGAGTCATCCCCGACACACACTGAGCAATACTGATGGCTTAGTATCTTTGGGTAATATATGCAAGGTGATGAGTAATATGCATTATTTCTAGAAATGCTTTTTTTCAATATGAATATAAATGTAAGAGAGGAGAGGACAACAACGTGAGTAGTTATTATGCTGGTCCCAGTTATTCAAATCAGCTGTAAGGTAAAAATCGAGGTGAGCATACTTTAGAGACTGATTCCAACTCCTAATTCTAACTCCTTTCATATTTTTCAAAATGAGAGCATAAAAACAGTATTCATTATTATTGTTGTTATTATTATTTAGACTGCAGGACTCTATTTCAGTCTATTAGAATAAGTTTAAGTCCAAAGAAGTAGCCTTTCATATGAATGTATAAAGTATCAATCACA